>CM040404.1:95391767-95801767 GCA_022702515.1 Ilyophis sp. 1 JC-2022 | reverse complement strand
CCTTAGACACCTCTACTGCAGAGCCAGGTACACTCTTTATATTACTGACCTTACCTTACACACCTCTACTGCAGAGCCAGGTACACACTTTACTGACCTTACCTTACACACCTCTACTGCAGAGCCAGGTACACTCTTTATATTACTGACCTTACCTTACACACCTCTACTGCAGAGCCAGGTACACACTTTACTGACCTTACCTTACACACCTCTACTGCAGAGCCAGGTACACACTTTATATTACTGACCTTACCTTAGACACCTCTACTGCAGAGCCAGGTACACACTTTACTGACCTTACCTTACACACCTCTACTGCAGAGCCAGGTACACACTTTACTGACCTTACCTTACACACCTCTACTGCAGAGCCAGGTACACACTTTACTGACCTTACCTTACACACCTCTACTGCAGAGCCAGGTACACACTTTATATTACTGACCTTACCTTAGACACCTCTACTGCAGAGCCAGGTACACACTTTACTGACCTTACCTTACACACCTCTACTGCAGAGCCAGGTACACACTTTACTGACCTTACCTTACACACCTCTACTGCAGAGCCAGGTACACACTTTACTGACCTTACCTTACACACCTCTACTGCAGAGCCAGGTACACACTTTATATTACTGACCTTACCTTAGACACCTCTACTGCAGAGCCAGGTACACACTTTACTGACCTTACCTTACACACCTCTACTGCAGAGCCAGGTACACACTTTACTGACCTTACCTTACACACCTCTACTGCAGAGCCAGGTACACACTTTACTGACCTTACCTTAGACACCTCTACTGCAGAGCCAGGTACACTCTTTACTGACCTTACCTTACACACCTCTACTGCAGAGCCAGGTACACACTTTACATAACTGACCTTACCTTACACACCTCTACTGCAGAGCCAGGTACACACTTTACTGACCTTACTTTACACACCTCTACTGCAGAGCCAGGTACACACTTTACATAACTGACCTTACACACTTCTACTGTAGAGCTAGGTACACACTTCACATAACTGGCCTTACTTTACACACCTCTAAGTCCTATTACTCAGTTGCTAGAGCTTTTACCAAGACAAAGGCTGTGGGTTTGATCCCAGGGGACTACTTGTACTGAAAAATGTATGCATTCACATGCTGTATGTCGCTTTGGATAAAAGCATCTGCTTTATAGATATATATAGATATAAGTGCACCTTACCTTACACATCTCTACTAGGGGGTCTGTCTATTATATAGCCGGGTACACACCTGCACTGTTATATACCTAAACTGCACTTAGGACTTAGCTGAGTATTTACATATTATCCATTTATATGCCATTATATGTCCTGATGCAACTCAGATTAATAACATGCAGACATGCAGCCCTGACACAAGAGCTTTCAGTGCACAGCAGCCCCATGAGGGATCGCAGCACATGTTCTACTCTAGCTCATAGCATACCTTCTCACGTGCTCGCGCATGTTTTTGGCTTTATCACATGCGTGATATCACTCACATTATAGTCATTTGCTTTTTACAACACGCATTAATATTTCAGTTGCCATCACGTTGACGATGATCTTAACGATGATTATGATGATGATTAGGATTGTGGAATAGTCAAGGTGAGCAATGATAATGGTGTTTAATAACATGTGAGATTAAAGCAGAAGCCATAATAACCAGTGCTGCTCTGACCTTTCCTGTGCAGGAAGAGGGAGAAGCAGCGTTCCTCGGCTCGGAGGGGAGCGTGCTGGCTGGAGCAGGAGAACGGAGACTGGGAAGCTTTTCCCCCGCCCAAGGTCTTCCACTTGTCCCACCGCCTCCCGTCTGAGAGCCCGCTCTACCTGGGGGGCTACCGAGGCTACGAGAACCACGGATATCAGAGGTGGGCTTGTGATGCTTTTCATAGGACGAGGTCCGGGAACTTGACCTCCACATCTGCTGTAGAAAATACTCTGAACATTCTGTATATTCAGGCCTTCATTTTTCCACTGTTTTTGAAGGCCGTTCATAACTGAGCACATTGCTTGTATGGGGCAGATTATCGCAGTCATTTAGTAACATTATGGCTGGTTAGGCTGGGGGTTCCCAAACTGTGGTTTGGGGACATCTGGGGGTCTGTGAAGGAGAACTAGAGTGTGCTTAGAAATAATAAAAAGTAGTAAGTACACTGTTCCGTAGTAAAAACATTTTATTTTTTTACATTTCTATGAAGTAAAATATTTTCACATTCAATATTTTGTCTGATTTACTAGTGACCATTGTAATGATAAAATGTTTATCTTATTCTAAGTAGCTACACATCTAAACCGATGCATAACATTAAAGAAATTACAGTGTAGACGTGCATCCATGTACTGCAATGCAGCCTGTAGAGAGGAGAGGAAGAGGAAATCATTCAAAATGACAAATATCTAGAACCACCTTTGACAATATGCTCAAATTTCAAGAGAACACAGAGGCTATCATCAAGAAAACACAACAACGACAATAATTTCTGAGAAAACTGAATTAATTTGGAGTGAACAGGACCACCATGACCACCTTCTACAGTTCTTTCATTGAGAGCATCCTCTCATTTTTAATCATGCTGGTTTCAATACGTCACTGTTAAAAACAAAAAATCGCCTCCAATCCATCGTTAATCCTCCTCTAACATCGTTCCACAATCAACAGGCAATAAACAAAGCCCACAACATCATGGACAGTTATACACATGCTCTACACTTACAGTTTGAACTCCTCCCTCTTACGCCATCATCTATGCTGCCCTAAATGCTCCACGAACAGACAGAAAATAAATGCGTACCTTATTCCATTCACTTCACAAGGAATGATAGGGAAGTGATATTTCAATGATCACTGTAATGCAATTACTGTTTTTAAAATTCTATATCTCATCTCATTTTACATTGTTTTGTGTTGTGTGTTAAGTGTCAACTGTTACACAGTATATATGGTATGTGCATTGCTGATTTTCCTTGTAAGAATTGCCCCAAAGGGGATGAATAAAGTAGTATGGTATTGTATTGTATTGGGTGTTGGATAAAGTTTAACCTTTATTAAAGCTGGGGGACTGAAGATAGACATTTTAGAGAGACTTCTGATACAAAAGTTGAAGAACCTAACTGTGGCGAAGTGAGCTAGTACCGCTCATGGAATAAGCACTCACAGTCCAAGTTGAAGGAAACGTGGCGTTTATTTATATTTCTCCAACACAACTACACACATGTACAATGGACACATGCGCTATGTCCCGTTCCTCTCCTTCTTCCACTCCCTGAGGACTCCTTTTCAAGGATCTCAGGCTCACTGTCGAACAATCAAGGCAATTGGTTAATTGATAACAACAATCATATAATCAATCGTCACCAATTGCCCGATTGCCGACAACTGTGCCGGCTCCCTAAACCACCCGCGTTCACTCTCTCTCTTGCTAGCTGCGCCTAAAACCACGCCCCCCTACCACACTAACGTAACTGTACATATTGAACTCCTCAAGTACTCAGTGTGACAGTGCACTCACACAGAGATGAAAGCTTTATTTATCTGTTTTTTCCTGCCCCCCAAACAGGAGCCAGGAGAGTCTGCTGAAGGCTTCTATCCCGGCGCTGTACTGCTCCGAAAACCAGGTGTACCCTAACATGGTGCTCCAGAGAGTACCCAGCCCCACCGCCCCCCTGTACCTGCATCTCCCCGCCCAGCCCATGGAGGCCCCTCCCCCTCCGCAGGTCATGTCCGCATACGCCAACTCTGCCTACCACAGTAGCTACCACGACACCCCTCATAGGCCATGGCCATAGCAACTACCCCCCCACAACAACCTGCCTTTTCACTGTCCTTCTGGCGGCTGCGCTCAGTAGCCACAGTGACGGCAGAAGAACTCCGCTGACAGGCTGCTGTGCCAGCACGCATCCAGTGCAGGCTATGCAAAGACATGCCGGGGTGGCGTGACAATGAAAATGCTCCTTTCCTCACATATTTACATGTTTAACACATTTATAATGCCCCCAGTTGTTCCCTTCCAGAAATGAGTGGAAGAACATTCTTTTTTTTCAAAGTTTCTCTTTGGTGGGGTGGTATTTGTCGGGTGTCTACTCCCTCCCCCCCCTCCCCCCCACCCAGGAGACACCTGCTCAGGTCGTATTAGCATAAAGCCCATGGCAGCTCCCTGTGTGGCTTCACATGGCAGGACTCCACAAGAAGCACTTAACTGTATGTATGCAAGTGATTGAATCCTTATGTAGCTAATATCAGTGTGTAGGCCTCTTTGTGCTTGCAGTGGCCAGCCATATGAGCTGATCAGGCTGACAGAAGAAGAAACTGAGCTCTGGGCGGGATGCCAGGCTCAGTTGCAGTGGCTGATTGTCTTTAGGCACCCAGCCTGCCATGACTCAAGCAGCTCCTATTTAGCCTCTATAAGTGCAGCCATAACCATGGTTTTATGAAAAGAGGGCAGGTAATTCTTGTCTGTTCGATTTGTCATTTGTCATTCTTTTATTTATGTTCTGTATTAAACACTTTTTGTTGTCATAGGCATCTTGATGATTTCTCTGCCATACAGTCACAGGTATGTAAAATAGCAAATACAGTCACAATTAAATATATATGCAGATTATGCACACAGTACAGAGGAGTTTGAGATGGCCTAGGAATCTATTGTCATACCAGCATCTGTTATGCATTTGTTTTATAGAAATGTATAAAGTTTCATTAACAAAAATAAATAGTTTTATTAAACCCCTGATGTTGGTTGGTTCTTCCTGCATGTTTTACAGATTAATGATTAATATCACATTCAACAGAAAGCCAGTAAATGCACATGCACACATAACCTTGCGCACGGTGTCTGTCACTTCCGTCGTGTCCTGCTGGTCTTGTAACCCACAGAGTTGCTGGACTGTGGCTCCAGTGAATTCCAATGGAAAACCAGAAGTGCAGAGAGACAGGAATCTGTGTTGAAGCACTGCTCTATGGTCAAGCCAAGGAATGGGGAAAATACACCAAATAGCATGCAAACTACAAAATAACTCCCAAATGAATGTATCAGAATAAACTACAAAATGCTGGTGCCAACAAACAAACTGGCCTTTTTAAAATTAATTTACAATTGTAGCTCATAACAAACTAACACATTCACATTTTAAACATTTCTCCAGAACAATGTACAGTGAGAACCATAATTCATTGGACAGTGACACATTTTTTGTTATTTTGGTTCTGCACTTTGAGTTTGAAAGGATCCAATGAGGTTGAAGTGCAGACTGTCAGCTTTAATTTGAGGGTATTTTTATCCATATCGGATAAACCGTTTAGAAATTATATAACCTTTTGCACATAGTTCCCCCCATTTCCGGGCATCAAAAAATAGACAGTTTAACATAATGTAGAATAAAGTAATCATTTTTAATATTTGGTCGCATATCATTTGCATGCCATGACTTCCTGATGTCTGTGACCCAACAATATCAAAAAAACTCTTGATATCTTATTTTATGGTACTCTTACAAGCGATACTATAACTTCTCTGCATTTGAATGGATCACTGTGGGAATTGGGGGGTGGGACTAGATTTAGCTGTAAATTATGCTGGAACAGTATGGAACACATGGTTGATGAAATGGCTGTAAGTTATCAAGGGTCTGAGGTATCAAACAAGCCTCAAACCATCACTCAAACCAGATATGTAGTAGATATGGATGGATCACTTTAAGGGTTGTTTCTCCAGAACATTTTCCTATTGAACTCTATGGAAAAATAAGTCAGGAGAAGATACCCATCAAGTTATCCATCCATATCTACTGCATATCTGGCAGCAGAGTGATTGTTTAAGGCAAGAAAAGCATATACCTTGCTTGTACATGACACAAGTCTGTATTTTCATGTATGAAACCTTCATGGCTATATGCAGTGGGAACAGGTTCAGCACTGTTTCATTTACAACCATCATCACCTAAACCAGAAGTAGTGAGCATTAAAAAGTTGTGTGTTTCAGATTCTGAGATTCTATTTTTGTCTCCAGCAACAAAGTCCAATGATGCATAGAGTTGCTGAGTGTTGTTAATTTACATTTGGACCTCACAATGAACCCTAAACCTGCCCCTGAAGTATGGCAATATCAGCTGACTTTAGCTTCAGCTGGGAATTCTGGTCCATCATTGTCTTGAATGAGCATTGGGCACAATATAGCTTCAAACTCCATGTGCTATGGCTTAACAGGGACCTAGAATGCCAGCTTGGGTGGAGTCTTTCTGGAGTGGACAAACTGAAACTAGTATCTTTGCACCAAGGGAACATGGAAAATATGAGCATTTGATAGACAAATGTCTCTTGGAGGAACTTTGAGAAGGAACAATTTAAAAAATCTTGGTTTGTTTTCCTTTTGGGATGGGCCCATTTGCGATGTAAAACTCAGATGCAGATGTACAATCTGTTCCTAGCCCTCATTTGGTTCCTGGAAGTTTAGTGTCAATTATCCCCTGTGAGGTCTTGCAAATGTTTTCTTGTTTATTTAAAAGATGAAGAGTTGAGGTGTGGCAGAGGTGAAATGGAAACCTGGCCGCTCTACTCTCAGTTCATCGCCTTTCCCTTCAGCTAAGTCCACAGATTTCACGTCTGTCCTGTTCCAACAAGAAAAACAAAATAAAAGGTGAGTGTAAAATGGGATTTTTCCAGAAATATTTTAGTGATTGTTGGCTTATTAAGAGGGTTGCATATTGGGAAGGGAAAGGGTTGCTGTGTCTGTTGGTCCACAATCAAAGCAAGACTATACATTCTCTCTATTCTTGCTGGTTTTGCAGCCTAGAACTGAAATTAGGGAAATGATTAATTTAGTTAGTAAAAGTGTATGTGATTTCTATTTTTCTGTAAGTTATACTTCTTGTGGACCTCTGTTTTTACAACTTATGCCAGAGGCTACACCACATACATAATTATCTCTGTGGTAAAGGGTGAACTGCCATTTGTACTATGAAATAATTCATGAATAAATACATTTTATTCTGTAAAAAAGCAAAACCTCTGCATGAAACCTCTGTATGAAAAAATACATTGAAATCCAACATCCAAAAGGCTAAAAATGTTTTGCAACATAGCCAAAATGCATAATTATGTAGACAACTGAATAATCAGTCACAGCAACTATTGAAGTATATTATTCAAAACTTTGGAGTAGCAAAAGTTCCCAGATGGTACCTCCACAATGCTTCAACATTCTCTAAATGCATTCATAGATATATCAGGAATGCCTTTAAAAAGCCCCTCGACCAGATGCTATGATAGGAAACACCATTGTATGGCAACTAGGGCTGGGTATTGAACCTCAATACTTTTTGAGCCCCGACCGAATCATGTACGTAGCACCGAGTATCTAAAACTGCCCAAGTATTCGATGCCAATTTTCTGTACTTTTTGGCAAACATTTCTAAAATTATCTGTGAAGTACCAAAGTTTTAGCCCCACCAGGGGGACTCTTTTTCTTGTTTTTATTCTTTGATCAGATTTTTCTTGATTTAAAATCATAATTTTCTTCATTCTATACTGTATTTTATACAGCTGTTTGAGTTGACAACATTAAACATTAAAGCATTTGGAGGTTTTGGCTTATTTTGTTAAATTAGAATTTTTCTTTTGGATATTGTACAAAAATGTGTTTACACTCAGCAAAGAAGGTGTTGAAAAAAATATTGCTTTGGCATCGGTATCGAACACCAGGTATCGATATCGGTGCCGGTACCAAAATACCCAGCCCTAATAGCAACATAATACTGTGTAATGACCCGATGAGATAATGATGCATACATTGTGTCATTGTGATTGAAATTGTATACGCTGTTCATACAAGTGTAGTTCATTGTAAAGGTTTTATTATGCTCATAATTCACTGTAAAATATGTGGAGTTGTCTATGGACTGATTGTACCAACCATGTATTCCTCAGGTTGTGCCCTTGTGAGTGAGCGTGTTGTCAGGGTGAACAGCAAGTGTTTCCCAATGGAGCATTCTTATGAAACAAATGATCCCTTTGAAAACCATTTAAACTCATCATTGCTCCTCCTCAACTATAAATCAGCAGACTTTGACGTGGGTGAAATGCTGTACAAGTGTCACAACCTCTCTGGCGCCAATGTGTGGCTGGGCATCAAAGCATCCTGCCTGGTATTGGGCTTACCTCTCAACATCGCCTTATTCTGGCTGCTGATGCTGAGCAAGAGCGCTCTGTCCACCTACGAGGTGCTGTGCTTCAACCTCGCCCTGACCAACCTTGCCTACAGCCTCTGCCTGCCCATCGACATCTACAGTGCCTTCCGCCGGCCCACTGAGGAATCGCTCTCCTCCGCTGAAGCCATCTCCGTTTTCAACCTCTTCAGCTGCCCACTGCTGCTCGCTAGCATGTGCATGGAGCGCTACATAGCCGTGGCCAGGCGGGAGACTTACCAGCTGCTGGGTCAGTCCAAGTACCGCACGTGGTACTCCCTCCTGGTGTGGCTCCTGACGGGGATTGTGGGTTTTGTGGTGTACTTCAAGGGCATCCTCACCAGTGCGATGGCGCTGGGGGTGGTGATAGCCATCCTCCTTGCGCTGGGGCTCGTCAGCCTGCTGGGCCTAATCTGCAGCTTGTTCAAGAAAGGTGGTGAGCAGGTGGAGGGAGACGATGCGCCCGAGCCAAAGGCAGCGCTGAAAAACGTGCTGGCCCTGCTGTTCCCCTTCGCCGCGCTCTATCTTCCCTTCCTGGTTCTCGACCCCTTCCTGATGAGGCTCCACGACAAGAGGCAGCTGGCCGACATGACGCACTGCCACATCCTGCAAGTGTTCATTGCGGTTCCAAATTTCGGAATCTTCATCGGACCTGTTCTTTACCTGCCCGGTGCAGTGAAACGGGTCTGTTGTGCAAAAAAAGAGGAGAAGCCAGACCAGACTGATTGAGAAAAGGCACTTTGAGTATGACACAAAGGAATACATATTCTCAGGGGCGTAGCACAAAATTCTGGGCCCCGTGCAAATGCAGGCTTTGTGCGCCCCCTTCCCAATGCAAACTATTTAGTCCAGGCCTTCTGAGGGCCCCTCCCCGTCTTGGGGCCCTGGGTGGTCAGTTCCACTATTCCCCCCACTACAGCGCCCCTGCATATTCTAGAACTCTCCACCCCACATACATTTTGTCACGTAGAAATCTGAAGACATTTACTTTTTTGGTGGTGATTCTGCTTTCTTTTAACATGATGACATGGTGTGGGAATCTAACCACTGAGAATAAAGCAAATCCTTTAGGATAGGGAACACAGGCAGCACAATTATTGGTTGGCAACAGAACCAGTTTACTTATATGTACAATGAGAGTGTCGGCAAGAATGCGCAGACCATTGTAAATGACACTGCACAACCATTGCTCTCCCAGTTTGAAAGGTTAACATCAGGTAGGTGCTCCAGAACTCCAAAAGCCAGCAAAAACCATGGTATTTTAATCTGAAATGCATCTTACGTACTGTAATGTCTATGTATACCGTATGTAGTGAATCCATGGGAAAATACCCACTTTGTGGGCAATAATGATATTCTAATCTATTCAAATTTGTTATATTTAATTATATTCTCTTCTATTCTTGTGTATAAAAATTCTAATGAACATCAGGATTCATCATAAAAATAATATCTTGTTTTTTTTCTTATTGCTCATATTTCATACTTTTGTCATTTGAAAAAATAAAAAGATTTTTAAAATTACAAATAAAAATGAAAAGCAAAAAAAAACCCCCACTGTAACTCCACTGTTTCCTTATTTTTACAAGCCAGTATTAATTGAGTATATTTGGTGCCAATAGGCTCATGTAAATGCTACCAGTCGATTTAGCACAAATCATACATCATATTTTCTTATAGGCTCGCGGCCTGCCAGAGTGAGTTATTCAGATTACAAAACTTTAAGCTTAAAAGGAACAGTCATTCATTATTTACGAATTACAGCAACTCAACACACAGGCCAGATAATAACCATATTCACACATTATCCAGCAACCTTCAAATCGTAGTATATGTATAATTAGGGACGGGAATGCTGTCCACCAGATGGCGCAATAGAACGGACTAAAACGAAATAGGCGCGCAAAAAATTCAATCGAATATGAAATGAAAATGGAAGCATCAGTGAAACCTACAGATTTTTAAATGTTTATAACGATAAAAATCAGTTTGGAATTGTATTCAATGCAAACAACCATTAAAAATAGAGATAAAAAGGAAGATTGTGTGACAAGTAAAACTACGCAGAGAAAGCACCAACTGTGTGTAAAATGATTCCAGATAAATTCTGCACTGCTCTTGTCCCTGACTTGCAACCGCGGGAGTCTCACGGGTCAAGGTCCAGGACGAGTCCAGGTCTACATTCGTGAGTTCCAGAAATTTCACCTAAGATTTATACTTACAATTGTCCCAGAAAAAATTCAGAAGTCATCAAAGGATGTAACTGCTCAGCCTGCCCTGCCTGGAGTTAGAATTTGAGCCAATCGGAGAGTAGCCTGTGCTTCAGTCAATGTAGGCTACCTTTGCTTTACATGGGGACGCGCAGTCCACCGGCGTAAGGATGATGGTCTTTTCTAACTAAGTGATCACACAGTTCATGAGCCTATTTCTAAAATTGATCCAATATTAATATGTTGCTATATTTTCAAAACGGCAACTCTGAAAGCAAAGAAAACCCAGAGTGCTTCCGAAGATGTATTGTTTTTTTCTCTCTTGTAATCTGATGACAGCGACAAGTGTCTTCATTGCATGCTGAATTTCATGGCCAGGACTGACACAGACGGTTTGCAGTGCAAGCGGAACAGTAAACTGGACACTTTTCTCAGGAGGAACACAGAGCGCAGCGTTTATGAGCGGATTCGAGCCTACGAACCGTGCGTTGTCATCTCTGAAACAGTCAACAAGGTCTTCATGTATGTCGTCTTGAGCGACGATACTGTGTACCTGACCGAATACCCACCGCGAACTGTTCGACAGGCTGTCAGTTTCAGGGACATCCTTGACATCGTGTTGGTGAGTAATGTGTGGTATTTACCAAAACAAAAAAAGAAGAGGCATAGGATGTAAAAAATAAAAATGTACTATAACCAGTAGGGAGCCTTGGAAAATACAATACAGCCTATGTGCTGCGTGCCACTTTGAAATAAATCAGTATGAGACATTCAAAGACATTTACGACTGCCCATTTCATCATTTTTCTTTTTAATACACAAGCGGGTTACATCAACAGTAGGGAGGCATGGGCCACGTGGTCGCAAAGTGGCACACGCGAAAAAACACCCGCAGACCCCAGGAACAGTGAAGGTGTCCAAGATCACATCGCATGCATTTTCTCCTAGAAATTTGCAGACGTTATTTCGCATCGGTGAGAGATTTAAGCGTCCCAAAAGGCCCCAAGTGCCTAGAGTTCCATACAAACTATTTCAGACTAACAGGGACCATCACTGAGTACATCTATGCCTAACTCTACCTAATAGCTAATAATGCCTGTTGGCATGGTATTCCAAGGGCTATAGCTTAAGTTTAATTCAGACATAAAAGCTATTTAGAAATAGAAGAAAGGTCGGAAGATCTAAAATAGCCTTTTATTTTTTGACTTAATGGGATTGTGCCCCCAAAATGTCTTCCATCTGTGAAAGTTACACACGTTACACAAGCCTGCAGAGAGGTGGGTCTGAAGGCACCAAAAAAACTTTCTTATCTGTTCAGATATAGTATCAGGCAAAGACATAGGGTTTCTTCTCCTGACTTATTTTTCTATAGAGTTCAATAGGTTTTTTTGTCAGGAGAAACAACCCTTAAAGTGATCAATCCATATCTACTGCATTTCTGGCAGCAGAGTGATGGTTTGAGGCTCGTTTGATACCTCAGACCCTTGATGACTTACAGCCATTTCGCCAACCATGTATTCCATACTGTTCCAGCATAATTTACAGCTAAATCTAGTCCCACTCCCAAATTCCCATAGAGATCCATTAAAATGCAGAGAAGTTATAGTATCGCTTGTAAGAGTACCAGAAAATAAGATATCAAGAGTTTTTTTGATATTGTTGGGTCACAGACATCAGGAAGTCATGGCATGCAAAGGATATGTGACCAAATATTAAAAATGATTACTTTATTCTACATTATGTTAAACTGCCAAATATGTTTTGATGGCCGGAAATGGGGGGGGACTATGTCCAAAAGGTTCTAAACGGTTCATCCAATATGGATGAAAATACCCTCAAATTAAAGCTGACAGTGTGCACGTCAACCTCATCGTCATTGTATCCTTTCAAACTCTTGTGCTAGAGTACAGAACCAAAATAAGAAAAAATTTGTCACTGTCCAATTAATTATGGTGCTCACTGTGACTGTATTTGTTTATTAAATAAGTCTTGTTGATTTCAATTAAGGTTTGCTTAGTCACAAATGTGTATTGATGAGAACTGTATTTTTGATTAAGCTGTCAAAAAAGCCAATTCACAGATTTTCACAATGACAGGTAATTTAAACTTTCAGTCACAGATGGGGAACAGAGGGGTTTTGTATAGGCAAGAGAAATGAAATATGGTTGTGCAGGCCTCAGCGATTTTCAGTTCTGTTACCATATCCGACTTGTGGTATGTACAATGGAATCACCTAAAAGAGAAAAGTCTTAAAGAGAAAAGAAATGATAATAAAGAGTAGAAACGTCACCACTAGTAAATTCAACAGGGATGGACAGTGTGAGCTGAATCACGGCCCTGGTTTTGTGCTGGTGTTGGTATATTCCAGGAGTATGTAAGCCAAACTCTTCAAATAGAACCTTCTATGCTTACTTAATAAATGTTTTGGATATCTTTGACCCCACACCCCACGAACACCCCACAGACAGCTGTACATAGAGACTGTAAAATGAGGGACTATAGCCTCTTCCCGTCAATAGTGTGGTTCTATACGGATCGCTATCTATCTTGGTAGACATGGACGTGCCTCTGCCTTGTGTAGCCTACAAGGATACAATGTGTATTTTGTGATGGCACTAGTGTATAGGCGAGTGACTATGGGTGCAGATATCCTGAATTTTTTTTGTATGTTAGAAAACGGCAGTAACAACAATGACCCCTACTTGTGTTATCTCTCCAAGTTTATCACACTCATTAAGCATTCATAACATAGCTGGTTTCTGACTAATTTGTGTTACCTGCTGTTCACTTTTGAATCGTGTTCCATCAATGACATCAACTTGTTCCCCAGGCCATCGGCTTTCCAACAACACCTAAGGTTACATATTTCTGTTTCAACTCTGGGAGCATTCCACAGAGGCAGCATAATGATCGCAACAGTGCTGTTGGGGCAATAGCATAGCTTCTTTATCAGACCTAGCTGACTCCCTGCCAGCACCGTAAACACAGTCTGTTCTCCTTTGGGAGTCTGATAAGTGGCACACTTCTGTAAACCTCCCCTCAAAGACAATGTTTTCAAAGTGTCCCATAGTGGATAATTAGGGATTTTTCCCCCCTGTGCTTTTGTTGTCATCACTTCCATTTGGATTTCATGAAGAAAATGTATTTAAGGTACAACTTAATTATCATTTTTATCAGCGCAGCAAATATTGCAGTCCCAGACTCCAAAGTCACATATTCACTGAAGGCCAGATAATAAGCATGCATGAGCAGTAATGAACATGATGACATTGTAATCATTTACCAATTAAACTTTATGTGTCAATTATGTCTTGAAAGGTAAATGATTTACCGGATTTTCTCACTGGCCGTGACCGTGAACATTCGCAGCATATTTGTGTTGTCTACGCCACTGCAAAGCATGCTGGGAAGAAAGGTACAAGTCTTGGAGGAGAGAAAGCTGGGCCACACCCACCCCCGTTCTCTTCCCCTTCCCCTTTCCATCGCAGCAACAGAAGCGTCTCTCCATCTCTCCAAGGTGAGGTTCTCAGGATTTATACAGTCAAGCCGGGAAAGTCTGCACACCCCTTTCACCTTCTCCACGTTTTATTACGTTACAGACATATTCTACAATAGATTGAGTTAATTTTTTGTCTCAAAATTCTACACAAAATAGCCCATAATGACAAAGTGAAAACAGGTTTTTAGGCATTTGTGCTCATTTATTAAAAATCTAAATGTAAAATATCATATGTACACAAGTGTGCACACCCTTTGATATGACACCCAAAAGTGAGCTGAGGTGCATTTTGTTTCCACTGATACTGCTTGAGATGTTTCTACAACTTAATTGGAGTCTACCTGTGATAAATTCAATTGATTGGACATGATTGGGGATTGCCAACACCTGCCTATATAAGGTCCCACAGTTGACAGTGCATGTCAGAGCAAACTCCAAGCCATGGGGTCAAAGGAATTATCTGCAGACCTCAGAAACAGGATTGTGTCAAGGCATAGATCTGGAGAAGGGTACGGAAAAATCTCTGCAGCTTTACAGGTCCCAAAGAGCACAGTGGCCACCATCATTCGTAAATGGAAGAAGTTTGGAACCTCTAAAAATCTTCCTAGACCTGGCCGCCCGGCCAAACTGAGCAATCGGGGAAGACGGGCCTTAGCCAGGGAGGTGAGCAGGAACCCGAGGGTCACTCTGACAGAGCTCCAGCGTATTCTTGTGGGGATGGGAGAACCTTTCAGAAGATCAACCATCCAGGCAGCGATAGAGTGGCCAGACGGAAGCCCCTCCTTAGTAAATGGCACATCACAGCCTGCTTGGAGTTTGCCAAAAGGCACCTAGAGGACTCTCAAACCATGAGAATCAAGATTCTCTGGTCTGATGAAACCAAAATTGAACTTTTTGGCCTGAATACCAAGTGTCACGTCTGGAGGAAACCAGGCACCGCTCATCACCTGGCTAATACCATCCCTACAGTGAAGCATGGCGGTGGCAGCATCATGATGTGGGGATGTTTTTCAGCAGCAGGAACGGGGCGACTAGTCTTGATAGAGGGAAAGATGAATGCAGTTAAGTACACTGAGATCCTTGAAGAAAACCTGCTCCAGAGCGCTCTGGACCTCAGACTTTGGCGAAGGTTTACCTTCCAACATGACAACGACCCGAAGCACACAGCCAAGAGAACAAAGGAGTGGCTTCGGAGAAAGTCTGTGCTTGTCCTTGAGTGGCCCAGCCAGAGCCCAGACCTGAATCCAATTGAACATCTGTGGAAAGAGCTGATAATGGCTGTGTACCGACGCTCCCCATCCAACCTGACGGAGCTTGCAAGGATATGCCAAGAGCAATGGGCTAAAATGTCCAGAAACTAGTGTGCCAAGCTCGTAGCTTCTTTCCCAAGACGCCTTGAAGCTGTAATTACTGCCAAAGGTGCAGCAACCAAGTATTAGGCTAAGGGTGTGTACAGATATGTAACCACTAAATAACCTATTTTTGTCAGTAAAATAAAATTGCATATTTTCTAAAAACCTGTTTTCACTTCGTCATTATTGGCTATTGTGTGTAGATGTTTTGGGCAAAAAATGAACTCAATCTATTGTAGTATAAGTCTGTAGCGTAATAAAACGTGGAGAAGGTGAAAGGGTTGTGCAGACTTTCCGGCTTGACTGTATAAGAAAAACCATTGCCAAATAGTTACCTGTGTAAACCAGATTACATTTCAGGGTCGGGGTTAATGCCATTTTCAATTTAGTCAATTCACAAAATGAACTGAAATTCAGTTCATGAATTGAAAATGGAATTTGCTACAATCTATTCACACCAAATACTTGGATTTCCCATATCTGGGGTGCATCCTGTAAGACTGCAGTTCAAAATCACTTTTAAAACAGTGTTCCTGTACTGTACTGTTATGAAGCACTGTGAGTAACTGTGAGAGTGTCCCTTCTCTATTGCATTAGAAAAGTCCAGCCTTTCTCCCATGCAGTCAGTCCGTGGTGTGAGCTGCTGTGTAACAATGTGTCAAAGAAGCCCTTGACCGCTGAGCTCAGACGACCAAGCTTATCACCCTCTCTTCCTGTGTCATAAATCCCAGTAATCTGACTATCCTCGCTGGCTTGCTCTCTGAGTTCTCAGTTTAGAAATCTGTTAATTTACATGGCCTATATTCAGCAAGTCAGCACATGAAAGCTCTGGATGAGTGGAATAAGCACTGTTTGTACTGTCAGTGAGAAATGCAAACTACTACACCTAATTTTCACAGCACTTTTCATCCTCCATGAATTGACTCCATGGCTCCCTTTGCCAATTGGTCATGACGATGACAATAGCTAATTATGAGCAAGAGTTTATAACAGCAGGGCTGTGTCCGAATAAGATCCCTGTTCCCTGTCCACCGTCCCCTGTCCACTCAATCCCCTGTCTACTATGTGCCCTGTCCCTTCATTTTGCAAGCAGTGTGTGAAAGAAATCCCGCAAAACTCTTTCCAAACTTTTTTATTTTTATTGAGAATATCAATCAGTTAACATATGACGATTGTTACAAAGTATAGATTATGAATGAAGATAGAATTAACAAAAATTTCAAAAGAGTAGTTTGTAATATGAACCTAGCTTGTACCAGACATATGCGCTCTATGTATTTTACATTTTTACTTCTGGGTTACTTACTGAAATTGTCGGATGAGTGCACCGTTCTGCAGATGTGTGTGCTCCTGAATTCCCTCAACAAAACCCCAGAAATAAGGGATTCATCCTGGTATTTTAAGTGTCCCCATTTGTGAGAAAAAGTCGCCCACTCAAAAGCTTTTTGATGAAGTGGACTCAAATATGCACCCTCAAAAGGGTGTAGGGGTCGTATTCGGACACAGCCCGGAACACAATTAGCCTATTCTCACCAGGAGCAGGGTGAGCCTCACAGCCTGTCAATGAGAAATATGCAGTATTTCTCCTCTGCTTGGCTTCTTGTTGCTCTGTTAGCCTGTCGCTTGTCACTGTTGCCCATTTGAAGCGTGCACAAGCTTCAGCTGCAGAGCGCCTTGTACATGCTTCAGCTGCAGAGTGCCTTGTACATGCTTCAGCTGCAGAGCGCCTTGTACATGCTTCAGCTGCAGAGCACCTTGTACATGCTTCAGCTGCAGAGCTTCTTGTACATGCTTCAGCTGCAGAGCGCCTTGTACATGCTTCAGCTGCAGAGCTTCTTGTACATGCTTCAGCTGCAGAGCGCCTTGTACATGCTTCAGCTGCAGAGCGCCTTGTACATGCTTCAGCTGCAGAGCGCCTTGTACATGCTTCAGCTGCAGAGCGCCTTGTACATGCTTCAGCTGCAGAGCTTCTTGTACATGCTTCAGCTGCAGAGCTTCTTGTACATGCTTCAGCTGCAGAGCGCCTTGTACATGCTTCAGCTGCAGAGCGCCTTGCACAAGCTTCAGCTGCAGAGCACCTTGTACATGCTTCAGCTGCAGAGCTTCTTGTACATGCTTCAGCTGCAGAGCTTCTTGTACATGCTTCAGCTGCAGAGCGCCTTGTACATGCTTCAGCTGCAGAGCTTCTTGTACATGCTTCAGCTGCAGAGCTTCTTGTACATGCTTCAGCTGCAGAGCGCCTTGTACATGCTTCAGCTGCAGAGCGCCTTGTACATGCTTCAGCTGCAGAGAGCCTTGTACATGCTTCAGCTGCAGAGCGCCTTGTATATGCTTCAGCTGCAGAGCTTCTTGTATATGCTTCAGCTGCAGAGCGCCTTGTACATGCTTCAGCTGCAGAGCTTCTTGTACATGCTTCAGCTGCAGAGCTTCTTGTACATGCTTCAGCTGCAGAGCTTCTTGCACAGGCTTCAGCTGCAGAGCTTCTTGCACAGGCTTCAGCTGCAGAGCGCCTTGTACATGCTTCAGCTGCAGAGCTTCTTGTACATGCTTCAGCTGCAGAGCTTCTTGTACATGCTTCAGCTGCAGAGCTTCTTGTACATGCTTCAGCTGCAGAGCGCCTTGTACATGCTTCAGCTGCAGAGCGCCTTGTACATGCTTCAGCTGCAGAGCTTCTTGTATATGCTTCAGCTGCAGAGCTCCTTGTACATGCTTCAGCTGCAGAGCTTCTTGCACAGGCTTCAGCTGCAGAGCTTCTTGCACAGGCTTCAGCTGCAGAACGCCTTGTACATGCTTCAGCTGCAGAGCCCCTTGTACATGCTTCAGCTGCAGAGCGCCTTGTACATGCTTCAGCTGCAGAGCGCCTTGTACATGCTTCAGCTGCAGAGCTTCTTGTACATGCTTCAGCTGCAGAGCTTCTTGTACATGCTTCAGCTGCAGAGCGCCTTGTACATGCTTCAGCTGCAGAGCGCCTTGTACATGCTTCAGCTACAGAGCGCCTTGTACATGCTTCAGCTGCAGAGCTTCTTGTACATGCTTCAGCTGCAGAGCGCCTTGTACATGCTTCAGCTGCAGAGCTTCTTGCACAGGCTTCAGCTGCAGAGCGCCTTGTACATGCTTCAGCTGCAGAGCGCCTTGTACATGCTTCAGCTGCAGAGCTTCTTGCACAGGCATGGTTGGCACAGTGGTGACTCTAAAGGCAGAAAGACAAAGATAAATAAATGTGTTTTAAAAAATGGTCAATAGTGCCTGTAATGTAAATGTGGTGCCTGGCTGTCAGTGGCCTGCTTGTTACTTATTCCATCCTCGTTGACCTAAAGTAGTCCTCGACCTGGCTCACCTGTGGTTAATCAGGTTTTTCCGGGTATACTTGAGTTATGACACTGGCGCATCTCTGCTCAGTGTCTAAAAGCTGCTTATGCAGGTTGGGGGTGACGGTAAAGCCGGAGCTCAGCCCTGTCATGTGGGGAAATGGAAGCTGTGCCCTCCTCTACAGGTCCACAGCAGGCTCAAGGGTGAGTCAGCAAACCACAGAGCTCACCTAACTGTGGCCTTTCTGAGGGTTTGCTTATGAAGAAGCTCAAATAACACCACACAAGCATACTAAGGACAAGGCAGTAAACCGCCAGCCACTAGAGCCTGCTCATGAAAGAATAAAGAATACTTGCACACCAGCAAATGCTCCCTTGTGGTTTATTCAGGATGCAATGTTTAAACCTCTTTGGTTGAAGTATTGCATCCTGAATAAACCACAAGAGAGCATTTGCTGGTGTGCGGGTAATCTTTATTCTTTCATTGTCTCATTCTTAACAGATGTACATATACGACATTCTTCTCTCTAGAGCCTACTAACCCATTAGGAGTGAAGCCCACCTCCTGAGCATGTAAGTGTGAGTATGGGTAAATGATTTCAGCTCGTCTTTCTCACCAGAGCACTCTCCTGGCCACTCAAAATGGTTCTTTCTCTCCCTTTTTCTTTCATTCATTTCAGTGCCACCAAAGTACTGTATAAAACACGCTGTAGCTTTGCAAATACAGCTACGAACAGTACTCAAAAAATAGAAAGTTATAAACCTGTTGCCATTGATCATTCTTTCCTAATTTTCTCCATCCCCCCCACCCCCCCTCTCTCTCTCTCTCTCTCTCTATTTCTATCTTTCTCTCTCTATCTCTCTATCTCCCTCTTTCTTCTTGACCAGCAGGGCTCAGCAGTGTTCTCCTGTCTACCCGGTCAGCCCCGTCTGAGTCGGTCAGATGGATAGACACTCCCTCCTCTCTGAGGTAATTTAATAAAATGTGTTGGATGGGAAGATTACGGACTCCAGATCAGGGAGTACTGCCACCCAGATCATCTGGACCTTCTCGCTAATCACAGTTTAATCCCAGTGGGAATCAAACTCAGCTAAGGATGTGGTGTCACTGCTGCCCTGTTAGCGATGGGCTGGTGCTCATAAAATTTGCTTCTTTTTTATGTGAGCACTGGTGGTAGTTTTAGAACAAACGCTGAGCCCACCAGATGTTTATGAATGCAGAGTACGCAGCAGTAGCAATGGCCCAGTTTTTTAAAGCTCTATTCAGAGTGTTATCTGTGCCTCACAGGCTGCTTAGAGCACAGACTCACTCCCCCGGTCACATTGTCACCACTGCAGCAGGGAACAGGCACACTTAATGCACCACAGCCTGAATCTACACCTCTCACAGTGATCCGGTCGACAAATACTCAGCCTTATTTGAACGTTGCCACTTTATATCCTCCTAAGGGAATTCACTTTTGTTCATTTCTGTCCCCCGTAGGGGACACAAGTCTCTTGTCGTAATCTCAAGAACCATACTGAACTATGCTGAAACGTACACAAAGGGACATTGAATAAAAATTATCATATGAGATATTTCTAAACATATTTTCACGGCAACATGTTTTTATCATCCAAAAAACATGTATTATGTCAAAAAATGTAAATACCTAAACTTTTTTCTGCTGGGTCTCAGGACAGGGTCTCAAAGGAAAGTGAAATATTTTATGTCTGTGCTCCAGTACAGTAAGGGCTATGTCTGTAGCTTATACATGACTGTGCTCCAGTACAGTAAGGGCTATGTCTGTAGCTTATATATGTCTGTGCTCCAGTACAGTAAGGGCTATGTCTGTAGCTTATACATGACTGTGCTCCAGTACAGTAAGGGCTATGTCTGTAGCTTATACATGACTGTGCTCCAGTACAGTAAGGGCTATGTCTGTAGCTTATATATGTCTGTGCTCCAGTACAGTAAGGGCTATGTCTGTAGCTTATACATGACTGTGCTCCAGTACAGTAAGGGTTATGTCTGTAGCTTATACATGACTGTGCTCCAGTACAGTAAGGGTTATGTCTGTAGCTTATACATGACTTTGCTCCAGTACAGTAAGGGCTATGTCTGTAGCTTATACATGACTGTGCTCCAGTACAGTAAGGGCTATGTCTGTAGTTTATACATGACTGTGCTCCAGTACAGTAAGGGCTATGTCTGTAGCTTATATATGTCTGTGCTCCAGTACAGTAAGGGCTATGTCTGTAGCTTATACATGACTGTGCTCCAGTACAGTAAGGGCTATGTCTGTAGCTTATACATGACTGTGCTCCAGTACAGTAAGGGCTATGTCTGTAGCTTATACATGACTGTGCTCCAGTACAGTAAGGGCTATGTCTGTATCTTATACATGACTGTGCTCCAGTACAGTAAGGGCTATGTCTGTAGTTTATACATGACTGTGCTCCAGTACAGTAAGGGCTATGTCTGTAGCTTATACATGACTGTGCTCCAGTACAGTAAGGGCTATGTCTGTAGCTTATACATGACTTTGCTCCAGTACAGTAAGGGCTATGTCTGTAGCTTATACATGACTGTGCTCCAGTACAGTAAGGGCTATGTCTGTAGCTTATACATGACTGTGCTCCAGTACAGTAAGGGCTTTGTCTGTAGCTTATACATGACTGTGCTCCAGTACAGTAAGGGCTTTGTCTGTAGCTTATACATGACTGTGCTCCAGTACGGTAAGGGTTATGTCTGTAGCTTATACATGACTGTGCTCCAGTACGGTAAGGGTTATGTCTGTAGCTTATACATGACTGTGCTCCAGTACAGTAAGGGCTATGTCTGTAGCTTATACATGACTTTGCTCCAGTACAGTAAGGGCTATGTCTGTAGCTTATACATGACTGTGCTCCAGTACAGTAAGGACTATGTCTGTAGCTTATACATGACTGTGCTCCAGTACAGTAAGGGCTATGTCTGTAGCTTATACATGACTGTGCTCCAGTACAGTAAGGGCTATGTCTGTAGCTTATACATGACTGTGCTCCAGTACAGTAAGGGCTATGTCTGTAGCTTATACATGACTGTGCTCCAGTACAGTAAGGGCTATGTCTGTAGCTTATACATGACTGTGCTCCAGTACGGTAAGGGTTATGTCTGTAGCTTATACATGACTGTGCTCCAGTACGGTAAGGGTTATGTCTGTAGCTTATACATGACTGTGCTCCAGTACGGTAAGGGTTATGTCTGTAGCTTATGTACACCAGAACATCAACTCAAATGAGCCAACAGTTTTGTCTTTCAGTGGTTGTTGCTTTGTGGTGTTCTGTAAACACTTGTATCATTTGGAAAGCATTTGTGTGAGCAGTGATGTATTGCGCTTAAACTCGTGCTGGATAATATGGGTGTGCCTTCTCAGCTTGAAAATCTTACATGAATATTGACAGCTAAGCATGCTGCCTTTTCCCGCAGCTAGCTGGTGATGTAGGCGTCCATCTTACAGTTTGAAATCCTTTGAGTGTTACAGTAGTTGCCTAGGAACTAAAAAAATTATCTCCACCTCAGCTTTAGGCAAACAACATAAAACCAGCCAGTACCTGAATATACTGCATGTATATCGAAAGACACAATTAATATTTTGCTTCAAGAGTCAGCAGTCTTGATTAGATTTAAAATTGCTTGTGGTAAAAGGTATGAGTTAGAGTAAGTTGAAATGATTTATTGCTGTCAAGAGTTGCTGAATGTATTTGTATCCCTTGTGTCACGTTCAATAGAGATTTCTCTTGCTTATTATTTTCATATAGTGTAGCTGATATTATGATTAAAAATAATATAATGACAGAGTGTGTATAATCTGCCTCATTCAATAAGATTGTAAGAAGTATAGTTCCAATGCATGGTATGTAGGACAGGTGTGTGTGGAACATAAGAGTAAAAACTAAAAATCCTGAATCATGAATTACCTTCATATTTGTATATAATTTCTCTTTTCTCTCTTTCTCACAGACCTACCTCTTCTTCCTCTCTCCCCATCTCTCTCTCTCTCTGTCACTCCCTCTCATGCTCTCTCATTCCCTCACGCTTTCCAACCTTCTCCCATGTCTGTATTTCTTTTTTTTTAAATATTCTCTTCTCCTTTTCTTTACTGGTGCAGAGAGACAATTCATCTTTTCATTGGTTTGGTTTACTGGGCTTGCAGCTGTCTCCATTATGGGTCTCTCACTTGGACTCTCAGAGAGAATTCCTGAGCCAGTCAAAGGAGTGTGGGGACAGAGTAGATGTGGAAGGAGGGTTTTTTGCAAGTGCTTTTTATTCTACGGCTATGCAGATATTCAAAGACTTAAGGCAACTAAAGAGGCGCAGTGAAAAGTGGTTAACTGCAGTTTTTCTCTCAGGATCAGAACTGATCTCAGTACCTATGCATAGATGTGCCTTCTACAGTATAGCCTCTTTGTTATTGACTGGGGTGAAAGGCCTGCTCCATGATGCTCCAGTGGAGGATGGTGTTTCTTTCATGTTGAAATGTCAGACTGCAACATGAGCTACTTTTGAGGCAGCAGTTCATGTTTCTCATCACTCTTTAATATGGAACAGACCGGGGGTGTATAGGTACACTTTCACCCCCCTACACACACGCATACACACACACACACACACACAATCTTCCTCCCTACACACACACACACACACATGGACAAGCCATCCACAAAACATATTCAAAACACACGCATACAACATGCAGTGCACACAAGCACACATATGCACAGTGTTCTGTAGTGTGAATTTGCAGGGTTTTGTCTTCTGCTGATCTAGGCTTATATTTTAAAAAACAGTCATGCTTTCCTGCTGTTTTTTCTATGAAAGGGAGCTGGGGGAGGGTCATGTGCATTGGGTGGACGGTCCCTATTGTTGGAAATAATATTTCAGCAGACAGAACCATAAGTGGTCATTTAGGCATTATACTATTAGTGAACCCTGTAGTAAAAAATGCCCTTTGACCATAACTTTAGTTTTTTCGTGGTTCAGATTTGTGCTGTTGAAAGGAGCAGACTTACGTTTGCAGAAATACAGCTTTGTTTAACATATTAATCTGACCAGGAGTGGGAAATGGGTGCTTTTTGATGTCTTTGTTTTGTGATATGTTTGTTTGGGTCTGCCCTTGAATCTCCATAGCAAGTAATTGGGTGGGGTTTAAGGGGCGTGAGGGTCCAACCTGAAAGAAGCAAGAGGGAGCAGTCACTTGTTAACATTCGGTTGTTGCTAGGGTACGAGACCAGGCAGTAACCACCCGGCAATAAACAGCCAATTAAAACACGCTGTTCGTATGAACCGTGTGTGTGTGTGTGTGTTGTTTGAGCAGTGAAAGGAGCAGACTGAGACAGTGTGTCTGTGTGTTAATGGGAGGCCACGCTGTGCAGTGTGCCCTTTGGTGCAGTAAAAGGCATCATGTTAATAATGCCACTTGAGAAATGAGCCTTGAGTTGGGCATCCTATCTAATGCTCACTCTGGGAGCAAATGAAATCAGTCCAGACTGGCATGTCCTAATTAGGCTGTGCTCTTACCCAGATCAGCTTCCACAACGTACTTTGTTTTTACATACTTTACGTACTTTGTTTTTACATACTTTACCTACTTTGTTTTTACATACTTTACGTACTTTGTTTTTACATACTTTACGTACTTTGTTTTTACATACTTTACGTACTTTGTTTTTACCTACAATCCAGTTATACAGTTGGATATTTTACTGGAGCAATTTAGGTTAAGTATCTTGCTCAAAGGTACAATTGCGGTGCCCCAACTGCGAATCAAACCTAAAACCTACGGGCGTACTGCCCTACTGCCACCAACAGGGACACATAGTTTCAAGAAGGGATGTAGGGAGAACTACTACTCAGCAGATGAATGATATGAGTAAAATACACTGTAAATATCAAATGGACATTTCTATACACTATATAAATCCCATAATAAGAACAAGGAAAGTACAGAGTAACATATTGACTTCTACAGACTGCATTGCCTAAAATCTTGTTTAGTATGCTTTTATTTTATTTCCCTCACATAAATGAACACCAAAGATTATCTTGATTTTGAAAGATTTGTTCTTCAAACTGAATCTTACTAGAGTGAGAGGAAGTCTCCAAGTGTTGTAAAGATTCCAAATCCCAGGATTAGAATGCATTATCTGGGAGGGTCTTCCTTCCTCTGCCGGTTCTTCTCAGTACTGCCCCCTGCAGACACGCTGCCTGTAATGCATTTTATTTGTGATCTTGGCCAATGGTATTCACTCTCTCTAGCGTAGCCGGTTTTAGTTTACCCTTTAAAATCAGCAACAAATTCAGGCCTGTGAACCCAGCTGAGATTACTTAATTGTGTTACTACATCAACTGCTTTGACTGATAAATGTGGATTAGTCCTGATTAGTAATGAAAACCGGCACACCCCTGGTTTTTAGTAAAAGCCAAATGTATCAGTAACCCGGGCAGTGTTCAGTGCACTAGATTTTAAACACATTCACATTTGTAAACACATTCATATTTTCACCTTTAACCTTTATCATTATAAAACGATAACTTGTATTTCTTGGTTTTTCATTCATGCATCATTGCTCAAACAGATATTAAAACCTACAGCCTTCTACCTATTAAGTGTTGAAAAAATCATATAGTTACATTTTTTGTCTGAATGTTTTCATCTGTTTTCATCTTCAATTGTACAAGAAGTTATACCTCCATGGACCACAGATTACATTACACAATGTATACTACTCCAGAGTTTGCAGGTTGCAGTATACATTTGCAGTATACGTTTACTTAAACATACTCATGCACTTTGCTCTCAGTGTAATGTAATATCACTGCTATGCGTTTGTTATAGGAGCAGCAGGGAGGAAGACGAGGTGGGACACACCCTCAAACAGACACGGTCCGCTTCCTGCCCCAGCCCCATCCTTCAGGGGCACCGATTGCCCCTGCCTCGATCTTTCTCCCAGCACCCCTCGCCCCTCCTCTCCCCCTCCTCTTCCTCGTTGTTTTCGGCATCTTCCATGTTCCCATCCTGCGTTTCCACTTCGGCCGTGGGCCAGGCCCCCCAAAACCGAGGCGAAACGGGCGAGGCCCAGGAGTCGGTCAGAAGGGGCTCCATCCTGTCCAGGCTGATGAAGCGGGTGTTGGTGGAGAGAGGCGGGGCAGAGAAGGAGAAGAAGGAGGCGGAGCTGCACCTGTACGCCGTGTCCCCGACCTCGCGGATCTATCTGCACCTGCAGAGTTCCTGGAACAGCTACATGATCGTAAGAGCCGTCCTCGCTGCACCGGGGCTCTCTCTGATGGCTGTGTTTGGCTCTGTGTGACGGCCCTGTTTCCTCTGGTTGTTGCAGAGGTCTTCACTTATGCTGGACCCGCTCTACAGGAAGAGATGCAGTCTGGATTCTAGTTCGCTCTCTCAGAAACAGTGCCAGATCAGGTACTGTGTCCGCTTAATTCAGGTGATCTACACCCGGGACAGCATGGCTGCCCACTACAGGCTGTGTGGGTGCAGCCATAGAATTCAACAAGATGGTAGCACTGATTTGAGTGCAGCCTTGCCAATCAAATTGTGTACGACAGTAAATGCACCCTTTGTAAATTGCGTAGGCTAAAATAATCTGTCAATTGACTCAATTGTAGAATTGTAAACTAGAATTTAACTATAGATTACCTACATATATTGACCAGTATTTGTATGTCTATGGTCCTGTGTATATGTGTGTCATTATTCATATGTGTATATGTGTGTCTATGGTTCTGTGTGTAAATGTGTATCTATGGTCCTGTGTGCATGTGTGTGTCTATATTCCTGTGTGTATATGTGCAGCTATGGTCCTGTGTGCATGTGTGTGTCTATATTCCTGTGTGTATATGTGCAGCTATGGTCCTGTGTGTATTGTGTCTATGGTTCTGTGTGTATTGTGTGTCTATATTCCTCTGTGCATATGTGCATCTATGGTCCTGTGTGTATATATGTGTTTGTATGGTCCTGTGTGTATATGTGTGTGTATGGTCTTGTGTGTATATGTGTGTCTATGGTCCTGTGTGTATATGTGTTTTTGTATGGTCCTGTGTGTATATGTGTGTGTGTGTGGTCCTGTGTGTATATGTGTGTCTATGGTCCTGTGTGTATATGTGTCTCTATGGTCCTGTGTGTATGATAAGTCATATCATGGCTCCTGTTCCTGCAGCTGGGAACAGACAGCCTGGCTGTTCAGTCAGCTGAGCGGAGAGCTCCTGCAGGAAGGCATTGGCCTGGAGTCCCTGTACCTGCTGCTGCAGGAGCTGCACACAGCTGCGCATCGCAACATCACCGTCAAGAAGCTCTTCTGGAGGGTAAGAACCAAAACCCCACGTCTCTCCCGCCGTCCTGCACGCCACGCTCTCCACTCTGCTCCATGGGTCTCAACCTGCCTTCCTCTCCAAGCCTTTTACATTCGTGTTCTGTTGTGCTATTTTATTTTTAGCTTGTTTTATTCAATCATTACTATTGTTTAATCTGGAAAACATTTAGAATGAACAGCATTATTATTATTATTGTTGTTGTTGTTTAACCTGTGTTGACTCTTTATTTTGTGTGCCAGTCCAGTGACCTGTTCCCCTTCCTAGTGAGGACTCTGGAGGAGGCTCTGCGGAGGTATCAGGACCCTGCTAACAGGGACACCAGAGTGCACAGAGCAGACAGACTGCTGTGAGTTACAGGGGTACAAATGGGAGAGGACCAGAACTCCTCCCCTGTGACCGAATAAAAAATGCATAACAGTATTACTATAATTGAGCACTTGCACTTGAACCTTTTACTTTTCTCTCTGTCTCTTTTTCTTCTATTTTATTGATCGATTTATAACTACTTGATGCTCTGGATGAGGCTTTTCAAATGATTCACTTGAATTAACCAAGAAAAAACATTTTAAAAAATATTTGTAGCCATACATAATAAGACAGTTGGTTAGAGTATTTTCTGAAACATGCATACTGATTAGGTAACAGGAACCTGGAATGCTGCAGTGACTCACGTCTTATCTCAGCAGCATCTCAGCATGGCGTATCTCAAACTTTGAAAATGTAGTACACCTACACACACGCACACACACACATGCACACACACGCACACACACACACACACACACACACAAACATTTGTTGTTGGAACATGCAGTGGGCCAGATGTAGCAAATGGGACTGGCATGGATGGAGAGTGACAGGTCACCTCTGTGTCCCCAGACTGTGTACTGTGGTAGCTGAAACTCTCAGCCTGATGATCCGGGAGATGGAGGTGGAGCCAGCACGTGATCACATGTTGACAGCCAAGCGGTGAGCACCTCTCCTTCAGTGTCCCTGTGACACTTCTGTAGGAGGTTCATCGCTGTTTTCCCTGTATATAAATCAGTACTGGGGGTGTCGTTGCTGAGGAGAAAAAACGTTGACTCTCTGTTAATCTAAGATGTAATTATGGGATGTCTGGTAGAAATGTTGATTGTACTGTTATTCTTTGCCTGAGTTTGCCAGCGGTGTGAGATGGACTCCTTTACTATGTTCTGTGTGCTACACAGGGGTGCACTGACTGAGAACCTGCTGCTAGCTTTGATTTGTGACCCTGAGGTTGTGCTTCAACACCCAGCGGAGTCGGGGCAAAGTTCCCTGCATGCAGAGGTAAGGGCCCATTCTGATGACATCATCAGATGGAGGGGAGGGAGAAGTCAGATGGTTCCTATTGCCCTTTCATAGTAGAGCTTCAATTCCTCATGGGAAAATTATTTTTGTTCAAAACAAGAGTGTGTATGTCTGTGTGTGAGTATTTGTTTGTCCACTTGGCAGACATCTAAGAACAGGAAGGGTCTTCGTTCAGTTCAGAAACATTTGTAGTGTGCTGAGTGCATGGCTTTTCTTCAGCTTCTGCAGTGGGGGGAAACTTTTAAAACTAAGGGCCAAATTTACTAAAGGATTGCGGCTGCTTTTCCGACCCAATCTACATCAGATTTACTAAACGGTCGCAATGGGTAAAAATCGCTATTAGGATGGTATAAGCAGGGGTAACGTCACTCTGCGACTTTTCTTTTGATGCATACCTGGAGTTAATAGCGACTCTCCCCTTTGAGTGAGCATTTTTAGATCTCCTGAAAGCAGGCGTAATTTGTCTGCGCTGATATACAGTGGGGAAGGAAAGTATTCATACCCCTTCACTTTTTGCACACTTTATTGTGTTGTAGACTTAATTTTAAATGGATAAAATTGCCATTTTTGCCCATCAATCTACACTCAATAACCCATAATGACAAAGTTAAAACATGTTTTTAGAAATTTAGATTTAGAAAAAATCTAAAACTGAAATCTCTCATTTACATAAGTATTCATACCTATACTATAACCTCTCTGCATTTGAATTGATCTCTATGGGAATTGGGGGGTGAGACTAGATTCAGCTGTACACATGACTGGCTAAATGGCTCTAAGTCATCAAGGGTCTGAGCTATCGAACAAGCCCCAAACCATCACTCTGTTGCCAGATATGGAGTAGATGTGGATGGATCACTTTAAGGGTCGTTTCTCCTGACTTTTTTTCCATAGAGTTCTATAGGAAAATGAGTCAGGAGAAATAACCCTTGCAGTGATAGGTTATAGTTTTGCGCTGCGACTGTGTTCTTAGTAAATCCGGCCCTAAAGTGTTTAGGCATGCTTCACAACTTTATCAGAGAAGCAATTATGTTTTTAATAATTTCATTTTTTTAAGAAAGTACCATTCAGGTCAACGAGAATATGCAATCTTTCCTTAAATGCAGTCTTTATTTAAACCTCTATTTCACTGCCATGTTCCCAAGACCATACAGAGATGACAATACTCAGGGATTTAGATTCCCTGTTGGCTTTTTTTTACAACATTGCTGTCTTGTTACTCTAGAATGTTATTGACTTTAGCTTTAGGTTACAAAACAAACTTCACCACAAGCTCTAGATGCCTGGAACAGATGTGGCAATGTGATTACAAGCAGCTTTTCTTATTTACAGTCAGAGAGCCCCCCCCTCCTCTCACCTTCAGAGGGACCCGCCTGCCAGCTATGAATGCGTCTGTTATTTGTGAGGAATGTGACAGTAACGCATGTTGTTATTTGACCCAGCTGCACGGCCTGCTGGGAGACTACTTGGACGCTGCGACTGCGCTGCTCTTCGAGGTGGTGGTGCTGTCCCAACAGGTTGGTGCCGTCCCTGTTCTCTGACACCAGATCCAAGGCAGTGCCAGGGACTCATCTTTATTTTATTGCTCCACATCCGCTGGGCATTACAGGGCCTGTTATGGAGCAGAGAAAGAGACATTTACCTCTTTGGTACTTAAGAGACATCTGTCAATGTCCATACCTCACCCTTGTTTTTTCCGTACATAAAGTTTTATCATATATCACAATTCATCACATATTTTAAAGTTTCACCTATGTGGGAGTTTCACCTAAATTCTTGTTGTCTGGTAGGTCTCACTGTACTCCTTTTAGGCTAGCAATCTTCACTTTAAATCTGGAGATCGTCTGATCAATCCTGTGAATCTATAATATTCTGTGAGGGATTGGCTGTACGAGGAAGTACAGTAGTCATTCTCTCCTGGGTATGTTGTGACATATTGTGTGTTGGTGCCTGTGATTCTTTGACTGTGTGCTGTTTGTCACCTCAGGCTAGCTGTACCCCAAGTTTTGGGCATACACTGACAGTCGGTTGGGTACTGAAGACACTGGAGAGCCATAGTTCTACAGTAAGCTTCTTTATACTCATTTTACATTACTATACATCATACTGTATATGCTGTAGATGAGCACAAGATGGAGGCAGTTACTACAAGTTTTATCGCAAGCAGAAATGTTTTTTAAACTGTTGCTTTAAAATATGTATGTTTATGAGTGATTCCACCAAAACACATGGATGCATAATTGCAGATACAATGTAAAGATTATATTTTGACTTTTGTTAAAATGTAGACAACAAGGATAGCAGTGAACATCAGAACAGAGTTAACAGTGATGCTATAGATATTGAATTCTGGTGAGACTCAACCACTCTGCAAGTGAATGCAATGAGATATTAAGCACATATACGTACTTGAAATGAAGCTCTTAATTATGATTACCATTGTAGCTGTAACTGTAAACCTCGGTTTTGTGAATGGGAAAGCTGCTGTGAATAGTAGTGCTTTGATATCTAAGAGGTTAGATGAATATGAAACCCCTCCACATTGTGTGATTCAGTTTCTCCCATTTCTTCTGCACAGCTGCCCTTTGTGAGTCACCTGGCTCGGCAGGTGATCTCAGCTCTGTCCGGATCCCGGCCAGTTCTGAGCCCGACCCAGTCAGTGCTGCTGTATCAGCGGTGCCGGATCCTGGTGGCCTGTCTGCAGTACAGCGCTGACCTTGGCCAGTACATCAGGACAGAGTTTGGGGAGGAGTTCAGGTCAGACAGGCAGAATCCGCAGCCGTACAGCTGCTCAGTTCCCATATTCATCAGTGCTGATCTAGGATCAGGCTTCCCCAGCCATATACCAACCTTATCAGTTATGAGCTAAAAAGGCTAAGCTGAACCGGGATCAGTATTTCTACACTGAGACACTTTATTTTTATTTAACCTATATTTATACAGGGCAGGTTGACTGAGGAGGCATGCCCTTTTAACGCTCAATTAGCATAACATGAATGTCTTTGGATATGTTTTATGATTATGAGCCTGGGTTTTTCCCCCACACATGTTGGTGGTGACTCTGAGCCATGTTCTTCTGCTCCATGTTATCAGGTATTACGTGACAATGTCATGGGTGGAGGAGAAGCTGCCCCCTCAGTACCCCATCAGCCGGTCCACCCTGAGGCTCATCTCTCAACTCCAGGGCCAGGTGCTCAGACAGCCCTGATCTGGCCTACTGCTACTGCTGCTGTTTGCTGCAGATCACCCCACATGCACACACACAAGTATGTGTTATCTGATAAGTGAATGTAATCTAATAGATGCATATACATATACATGTATTTCTAACACACACACACACACACACACAGTCCCACTGTGCACACTTGCACTGTGTATGGGGGTTTGATGGAGGTTGCCTTCTCTATGGGTATTTGTCTTGTTGGGGTGTCAGTACATGCTGCTATGTTTGTCTGCATATAATTGAATGCCATGGTGAAACCTGGGTTGGAACAGTGGAGTCTTTCATTGTTTCCTGTGTGTGCCTTGGAGTTCAGAAGGTATTGGGTTCAAAACACTTGTTAGACCGGCAGTCACGTTTCTCAGTTTGAGGAAATCTGCCTTCTTTTTCAAAGGGAATTAACAGTTTTAGACCAAGTGTAAGTACTCCATTTCATATGTGGAGGGGTGATGTGCAACAGTGGATGCTAGGAAATCAGTCTGTGTTCCTGGTGTGAAGCCGTGGATTGGACCACACACTCGGCAACTCCCACACATAAATATAACGTTTGGGGAGAGCACAGGAAATTACATGTGTGCACTATATAATTCTGTGTGTCTTCTGTTACGTGATCGTACAAGCCCAGGCTGTACATTTAAGCACTTTAATATTGACTTTTGATGTTGCACAAATCGTGACCGCCACTATCACATGCTGTGCTTCAGTTTGTGCAGTTTGCTTAATGTCTAGGATGCCTTTATCTAATGGATTAACATGAGTGACTGCTGATTAATCAATGGAAGATGTAAAGATGGAGTGGGACTGGAAGAGACACCACCCCTCTCCCATCTCTTCCAACATTGGGCTTTGTCTCAGGTCTGGGTGAAATAAAACAACAGGTATCATTTTCAGGCGACACTAAACTGAACTACAAGAAAGGCATTTCTGGTTCTGTGAAAATATATTCAATATTACCAGAGCCTTCAGGGAAATTATAAAATATTGTACTGTTATAGCACAGAGAATTACTTTGTGCACTTAAACTGCTGTGTAATTTATGCTAGGTTTAATACTATGCTTTTATCTACACACACCCAACTATAAACACTAAATATCTATAGTTTGAGCTTGGTGAATACTATTCTTAAAGCCTACAGGATAACCTGTACCTTTCCTTTGGATGTAGGAAGGATCATCCTAGCAGCTACAAGGTTGTTATTTAGATGTTTATCACTGCAAGTAATACATACATTCTGTTTCCACCACTGCTTCTCATGGCTACTGTAGGTTAAAGAATATATCACTGCTTATTTTGTTTCTGTTTCATGAATTTGTGCATGTTTGCAGGTTCTTGTAAATGCCACTCTTTGTGAAACAATGGGGATCATGAGGAAAATTATAAAACTTTTTCAGGAAATTGAATTTTTCACACAATGAAATAAATGTTTTGTTCAAAATTGAATGTGGTTGTTTTTGTTTGCACTGCAAATAGGTATAAACTATTGACAATAACAAAACAGCAAACTACTTTCCAAGTAAGTAAATGAGTAGCAAGTTGAGTAATGAGGTGGCATGGGATAAACATGTCATGTCATTGTCAATGTAGTGAACACATATTACCTTGGTGTAGATATACTTTATACTTGTACAGCCACGCGACACTATCACGATAAAATATGGCAAACAGGCAATGGTGCAGTACTTGGTACAAGCAGAGAGGGGAGTGCCAGAGTTGAACCAAGTGTGGTACCAGAATAATCATACAAGAGTACAGGATGGCAAAAGCTAGACTTGAAACAGGATAACAAAGAAAATAAAAAAGGAATGAGTGTAGAGATTGTTTTCAACAGTAGGAATGAGTTTGCCTTGTCGATGTGTGCTGAAGTGCATTCAAAGGCTTAGAATATATTTGATGGAAAACACCAAGAGTCACTATTTACATAAATAAAATAATAATATCAAAACAAAATTTCAGACATTGAAAAATGACAATAAAACACGTTTTAATTATATTTTTTATTAAATCAACTCCAGTATTCATAAATGTAAACACGATGTGATGGGCCAATACATTATGAACTCAAATGGTCATGTTAATTTCCCAGACAACAGGTGGCAGTAGAGATAACTATTTGATATTATCAGGAGTGGGGACATATTTAACCGACGGACCGGAAACAGCATGCGGTTATTGGACAGTCAATAATTGTGTAAGTTTCCATTCAACGTAAATTATTGTTCAGTTTTTGATAACTAACGACGTTAAAATTTGATTTTATTTCAGGTACGAGATGAGGGTAATGTGATATGCTGTGGCTCTGATACATGAATCGCGAAATGCTAAATATTTTAAAACAAGAATAGCTGGCTAGCTCGGTAACATGCTAAAACTGAGTTTACGACTCGTGTCAACCCCGATACAGTAACGTGGGATGCATCGTGTAACTTTGGATAATACTATGCTAACCTGTTTAACTAGCTGGCTATAGTGTGATCTTCCTCTATTCTTGTAAAAGTAGTGTATTTTGCTATAATGTTGTAGTTTGTTAACGTTAGCTAAACATGCGTGGTCGTAATATTGCTGATGCGAAATCATGTCGGTTACATAAGAAAAGTACGTTTCTTGGAGTTTGTTTCTTTATTGTATTCACTTGACTTTTATTTGGCTATGAGCGTCAACTTGGAAAAGCTGAGAAACACGGAGAGGCGTTGGGATAGCACCATCATTGAACCACAGGGCATGGTTCTCAAGTGAACAGACTTGATTTGCTTAACGTTAGAACATCGAGAGTAACATTCTCTTGTCCTGATAGGCTAGGCATTATGCAATATTGAACGACCACAGAAGGCCAGACTCAGTCAGAAAGGATATTACTCTTAATGACGTTCAATGTTTGCAGGAAGGTAAAACTTGAGGTAAATATTCTAAAAGGCAGTGTCGGCCTGATCAATAAGTCAACAAAATGGGTGCCAACGCCACACACAAAAGTAACTGAACAATGTGTATTGAATAACGTAAGAACAGTGTTCTCTTTCAGATACTTATCAGTTTCATTCTTAACCATCGCCTTCCTAAAAGTCCTTCAGCACACCAAGGAGAATGTTGAGAAGTGCATCAACACAGGTAAGAATTGTGTGAATTAGAAGGTGCTTGCACTCAACTGCCAAATGCATGTAAACTATCATTTGCTAATACCTATAACTGTTACTTGGGTACACACTGCAAAGGCAGTGTTGTCATGCACTTAGGAATCGTATGTGTGATTGATTGTGCATATGATGTTATAAAGCATTTTGCTTCCCATGCACTTTGTTGATTCATTGAGTCACCTGGATAGATTTTTCACCACAGCTGCCAAAGTGCATTAAGATTAGTGAACTGTTAATATGGCAAACGCTCCTGTGTACTGTGTCACACACTGTTGGATACTGTGTGTGGTGTGAGTGTGATCTCTGACTTTGTCATTCCAGATACTCAGACAGTTTGTGAGGCACAGTAGCACGGACATGAACCTCATACTTGAGCGATGTGAGTACGACGCCTATTCTCTGCGTGCTATGAATACAACAAGTGTGAGCTATTCCACCTCGCCTAACTGCTGTTAGCCTTGAGGATTCCAGGGATGGGAAAGGCACTCTAGATGCATAGTATCTTGAGTCATTTCCAGGTTTTACAAGGTGCAAGTTTGCTAAAACCTGAAATGGCTCAAAGTATGAGGCAAAATCAGACCTATTGTGAGTGTGTGTGTGTGTGTCTGTCTGTCTGTCTGTCTGTGGGAAAGATGATACTTGAATAAATAAGTACCTCTTTGTTAACTTTGCATGCAAAAAACCAAGGCTATATAAAAGTAGTACGTAGGGCTTGTGGTCACTGCCAAAAAAGAATAATGTTATTGGAACTGAATGAGGGTGGAGTACTGTGGTTACTTTGTTACTGGATTTAGATGAGGGAAGAAAATGGCTGCCATGATGAATGCCTCCCCTCCTTCCTTCCTTTTCTGGTTAGCGATCAACCGGGTGCAGCTTCTGGGTCGAGTGGGGCAGGACCCAGTAATGCGACAGGTAGATGGCAGGAACCCTGTCACCATCTTCTCCATGGCAACCAATGAGATGTGGCGCTCGGGGGAAGGAGAGACCTCACAAACAGGCAAGTGCCCAGGCAACTGCTCGGATTACATATAAAAAAACAGGAGTGAATAACAATATTTTTTTAAAACATGCATATTTCTGGTGAACCTTTTTCCTTATGAACTGCGGACAAATGAAAAGGAATGCTAATATTTTGCTCATGTATTATGTGTAGAGGTAACTGCCAAAATAAAGGAAACGCCAACATATAGTGTCTTAATAGGGCATTGGGCCGCCATGAGCTGCCAGAACAGCTTCAATGCACCATGACGTAGATACACGACATGGCTAAAAGTATATGGACACCTGCTCGTCAACATCTCATTCCAAATTCATGGCCATTAATATGGAGTTGGTCCACCCTTTGCTGCTATAACAGCCTCCACTCTTCTGAGAAGGCTTTCCACAAGGTGTTTGGTCATTGCTGCTTTTATTAGGCCTGGCTCGCAGTCAGCTTTCCAATTGACCCCAAAGGTATTCAGTGGGGTTGAGGTCAGGGCTCTGCCCAGGCCAGTCAAGTTCTTCCACACCAATCTCAACAAACCATTTCTGTATGGACCTCGATTTATACATGGGGGCATTGTCATGCTGAAACAGGAATGGGCCTTCACCAAACGTTTGCCACAAATTTGGAAGCCCAGAATTGTCCAGAATGTCATTGTATGCTGTAGGTTTAAGATTTCCCTTCACTGGAATGAAGGGGCCTAGCCCAAATCATGAAAAACAGCCTCAGACCAAGGGGTGTCCGGATTCTTTTGGCCATGTAGTATATATCTCATCAGGATATGCAACCACCATAGTTTCAAGGTGTTCACTCAAAATAGTTTTGTATTTATTGTTTTTTACCTGGCCCTCTCAGGGGTTGACTTGACCTAAACTAGGTGAGGTAAAGGTACCTCACATCATAACTGAGCTGCCAGAACCCTTCACTGTTTGAAACAAGCAATCAGGCCTTCAGGTTTCTTTTGGGGTGCCCCACACATGTACTCATCTGCTTGTTGAGAACAGGGTGAAGGATGACTCACCTGACTGTGACCTTTTTCCACTGCTCAGTAGACCGCTGTCTGTGCTCTTTGCACCACTTTACTCTCATACACTACCGCTCAAAAGTTTTAGTACTCTGTTTTTAGTGTAATTTAAGCAGTTTAGCTTTTGTAAATAACCTCAAATGGCACAAGGTAAGAAGTGAATTGTCAGAAGTTAAACATATTTTTTAATTCACAGGATAGTGACCTAAATTTTGGAGTTCATAAAAAAACAAAAACAATATTTTGCTAAATAAACAGTTGAACAAATTCTTTCCATTTTTCAGCAAGAGAAGTAAAATCAAGCTAGTTTGTGACAAATTGGAAAGAACGGTCAAGGAGAAACAACCCACAAGTGCAGCACATCTGTGGGAACTTCTACAGCAGTGTTGGTGTGAACTTTCAGAACCATATGACTGCCCTTGTAGGAAATAAATGGCACAAATATGGTCAACAGTTATAACTACAGAAGGTGGCTATTTTGATGAATCTAAGATTTAGATATATTGTAAAATATAAGGTGTTTATTTTTTTAAAATCTGTGATTGATTGAAAATTGTGAGTGTACTAAAACTTTTGCCTGGTAGTGTACGTACATTTTTAGGTGTAGTAAGGGGTTTATGTACGACAAACCGGCCATGGTATCCCTCCTTGTGAGGGTTGTTCATGTTCTTGATGAGACTATGTGCTCATGCCTAGGATTGGTATTTGCAGTCGCTAGACATTAATGTAGAAATGTAAGTGTTTGGTTGTCTCTATTATCTGATAGGAGATGTCAGTCAGAAAACAACATGGCACCGCATCTCTGTCTTTAAACCTGGCCTACGGGATGTGGCATACCAGTATGTGAAGAAAGGGTGAGCGAGCAGGGCTTTTCTCCTGCATTCACATACTGTACATTCAATATAAAGGTGATAAAAAAAATCTTTGCCTCTGAAAAGTGGCTGCTTGTGTGTGTGTGTGTGTGTGTGTGTGTGAGAGATAGACAGACAACAGAGAGACACACAGACAGATAACTGTTTTGTGTTGTTCATACTTCTGTCATCTCCACCAACGTGCTGGGCCTGCAGGTCCCGGGTGCTTGTGGAGGGGAAACTGGACTACGGGGAGTATGTCGACAAGAACAACGTCAAGCGCCAAGCAACTACCATCATTGCAGGTGTGTGAGTGCACTTCACTGCAGGTGAACTTCAGCACACTACGCTGCTGCATTTTGGCCTCTCGTATCCAGCTGAAGAACTGCCCGTAGGATCAAGTGATAAGCCAGGTATTTAGAATCAGGTATTGACCATGCCGGTGCCATCTGTAACAGGGAACCCGGCAAGGTGATGCAAAATTGGGCATTGTGTCACCTGGCGATAGAGGATTGTAGTCGGTTAGGTATTCTCTACTTAGTGTAATAACTTCTCAGGTTGATTGATAAGCGAGAGTCTATCAGCTGCATCTGCTTCCTAAGATCCCAGTCCACTTACACAATAACTGCACAGCTCGTCTTAAAAATAGCTTAGCTGCTAAAATAGGAATAAATGTAAACTTATCTTCTTCAAAGATGTTTACAGAACCTTATATATCTTTTCATTGTACTGTTTTCAATTAAATATATGTAAAAGAGAATTTACAAATCACTGCTTTCTGCTTTTATGTGCATTTTACATACTGTCCCAACTTTTTTGGAATTGGGTTTGTACATGCATGTCTTCTCAGATCTGAATTAAGATTTAAATTTAATCTCCTATAATCAGTAAACACACATTAAAGCATAACTAACCTGTAACAAATTATTGTACTTGTATGTTATTCTAGTGAATTAGAAGTGATTGGATACATGGTTGCAGACCCTCTGTATGTTTATGTTGAAAGTATGTTTATGTTGGCTGCCCTGGAGTAATTAGGCTGAGTATATTGTTTAAGGGGAAGTTATTACTTTGTCAATTTTATGTTGAAAGAGAAGTAACCCTGCAGGGATCACTGACTCCAGTCCCCAGCATGCACCAGTGCTCCATTTTCTGCAAGTTATTCAGTCCAGCAACAGAGAGGTTGCAAAAGGCACCTGGTGTCAGTATTTCCATGGAGTTGCTTACTGAACCATGAAATAATTTCAGATTAGCTTGTTTTATTGCATCATACAAATAAGGGCTTTTAAATGGGGATTCCTACTTCAGTAAAGTTTAGAAAACTCCAGCTACACACTATGAAATGCACACTATTAATAGCATTCAGATTTTTCCCCTCCTTAATTTACACTTCAAATGTAATCTAATTTCTTCTGTTCATTCCCACAGATAACATCGTCTTTTTCTTCTGTTCTTTCCCACAGATAACATCGTCTTTTTAAGTGACAATGTACGAGAGAGAGTGTGAAGGAAGCCAATCTTGAGGAGTGACTGAAGAGAAGTTTTTTTTTTTTTATTATTTGTTTTTTTAAAATAAATAACACCTTATTTTGTCTCCTTGAGGAATTGTGTACTGATAGTTGTCGTACCAAAATACCATGTGCTGAAAGTGATAGTTTTTTTCCTGGAGTCATTTTTAATACTATTTCACTTTCCATGTATGTTTTCAATTGGCCCAGAATTTTTCTGTGTGATTAAGAATATTTTAGATACTTATAGAAATGTCTCATATCATGTGGGCCAATCAAAAACATACATAAAACTGAAATATTTTAAAACTCCAGAAAGTGAACTGTCCCTTTAGGTTAGCAATGGGTGAACAGTGATGCCTTCTGAGCCACCCCATCTCTCTCTCTTTGTATGGTCAGAAGACCCACATGCACACAGTATAATATGTGTGATCATGTGTAACCCCTAATACAAAATTCACTTACAAACCCAAACGGACCCCCTGACATGCATACCTAAATGGCTGTGCCTTTTTGTTAAACCATGGAAACCATGTTAAAATACTTACCTGGATTTAATCCAAAATGGTTAGCAGCTGGAACCTGAAGTTCGTGCACCAGTGCACTAGCCACTATGATTGGCAGCTTGACACAGGCCTTCTGTTGTGATCTTCCTCCCCTGAGCGTCATCTTGGAACCAAATGTTTTTGAAACCTGAAGTTACTTCTGATTTCTATTTTTGTGACCGTTTCGGTTCTCTGTGTTAATTAACCATTTTTTTTAAACCAGGTGTCCATCATTTATTTTTTTCAGTAGGTGCATTGCATTATTTGTTTTCCTTTGTATACCCATCATGTAAAAAAATTTTTTTGTTTCTTCATTTTTTTTTTTTAGTAAAAGTTGAAAAATATTTCTGAAATGATCCTACCTTTATTCCAAATTTTCATACATACTTTAGATAACTTTATAATATGGTTTATTTAGAAATGGCATCCGATTGCAACCTAAATGCGAGAGGATTGCTTTGTGCCAACGTGTAATTAGTGTAAATCACCACAAGGGGGACAGCTCGACATCGTAAATCGACAAGTTATTGGTGGATTTGTGTTGAAAATAAGAGTTCGACTTAGGCGGGACGCCACTGTTAGGTATTCTTGTCTCAATTCGATTCGTTGTAAGAGCCTGGCAAATTTTACTCGATTGGACAGTTCGTTTTATCATGCATTACCCGATTGGTGTCTCCGCGTGTCATTCAAAGGTGGGTTTTAACTTTTTTCTTTCTTTTTTTTACGTACACCCAGCGGTGCGTTTTACACTGTTTTGACCACAGCACGGGGTTAAGAAGACCATTCTGATGAAAACCAAGCACTGACCAATGGACGTGGCTGTAACGTCTAAACACTCCCTTTTAATGTTAAAAGCGTTGGAACGCGACCATATATCCTACTGAATGCCTCGTGTGATTGGTTGCCATTGGTTATGAAGGACAGACGCTTTAAAGTTATTTTGTACAATTTTAACGAATACGCACAGCTATAGTAAATGCCTGATATAAATGGTCTGAATAAACTATTAAGAATAAACATGTCAAGCTAAGAAAGAAGTAAAGACGACCGTGCGCTGTATGGGTGTGGCATGGAAAAGCTGATCTTTAAGCCTATTGGATGATTGTGACTCAAACAAACTACATCTCACTACTCCCTCCTCTTTCCCCACCCTCGAATTCCTGTCTGTCTGGATGTGGACATTGAGCGTTTGTGGGGAAAAATAGCCAATTAAACGGTACATTTGAGAAGGATAAACAAAGACATTATCGGGGAACAATTTCAAAACATTTTTATACTTCTATCCAGGAAAATACCCAAGTGGAATCTGTTTTATGTCTTTGTATCGTGGAATGCGAAAAACTAGCTAGCTTGCTAACTAAAGATAGTCACAAGTAGCTATTTTCACCAACTTTTCGCGGACGTTCGGAAAAGTAACAGTTCTAGGTTTGATCTGAACGGTCAGTGGGCTGTTTCGGGAGTCGAATCATTCTTGATCGTGCCTTAATTGATACTTTACAACACCAGAAAGCTGCCTCTGTCGACCACGTATTTTTGTCACACATTACGTCGTGGAGCATGGAAATATTAGACAGCGCTGAGCCATTTTTACACTGGGATCGAAATCTGAGCGAATTGTCTGAGCCCGGAGAAAACGACAATGTTGTGTACAACACAGTAAGTGGACATCTGTGTGCCTTTCTGTCTTGTTAATCTTTCTCGATGTGCATCTAATACAGCCTTTGTAGTATGTCATTAGAACGCAGTTTAGTTTTATGGGCTATGTTGTATTTTGCATACAAGTTAACTTTTAGTTCTTGCCACTTAGGCTATTTAATCACGTCCTGGACTCTTAGCAGAGTAGTTAATATTCTCGAAATTAACGTAGTCTACAACTAGGGCAGGTAGCCTAAGTATAACTGTGGAAAGAGTTGTCCGCGCGTGTAAACAACGAAGCAAATTTCCACAGCTATACATTTTCACATCAATAGGGTATTCTTCGTGTTTGTTTCTATTTTAACTTGGAGCAGGAGTAGTTTACCCCTTCAACTCTTCAGGCATTTTGAACACGACCCTAGCTTCAGTAATAATAATAATAAGTAGGCTAAGGTATGCCGAGACTGGCAGCCAGCGTTCTAATGAAACCCCTTGTGTATCTGATCAGCCCAAACTGGGGGATTCTACTGAAGCGGAGAGTGAAGTATTTAACCGCATTATAGGCCTATACTCAATATAATGGTACATTCCATTTGCTTGAGTAACATGCAGCTTGCGTCATTTTGAAAAGCTTTTCTCCTGTGGCGATTTCCAGGTCTAAAAGTTAAAAACTTAAGACCTTGCTTGAGCTCAACTGACTGTTGGTTAAAAATGGAAAGTTGCCAAAGAAGCCTTAAATTCCAGTTTGTTGACTACAAAAATATTTAGTCATGATTTTTTTTTCTTTTTAATGAAATGCTTGAGATAAAATATTCAGTGGCACAATGGTTGCATCTCAGGTGGTTTTCACACCTACAACCCTCAAGTCCAGACACATTATACTCACCTCTATACTACATGCTGCCTGCTGCTTTAAGAAACTTCACATCTCCATGCAAGACACAATTTCCTGAGTTTATGCCACAGAAGTGTGTGTCACCATTAATCTAATAAACAAAGGCAGCAGTATAAAAATATGTTATTCTCAGCTTGGCACTTTCTGAAGCAATATTTATGTTGCCCTGGATCAAGAGATTGTTATTCTGAAATTGTGTGAGAACAAACCAGTGTTTTTGCTCCAGACTTTTCTGTTTTCTTGGGTTTTTGTCCTTTGAGTCTACAGCCCCCCCCCCCCCCCCCCAACACCCCACTTCATCTTTTTCTCACTCCCTGTCCTCTCTGTGTTTTGTTGACATGGAATTCCTCACAACAATGTAAACTCTTCACAGCTGCTCTGCCAACATCTTCCGTTTAACGGATACATTCAGATTTAAACGCGACTTTCATGCCCGAGCTGTGGGCTTCCCTTTGGGAAGTGTTCAATGTTTTTTGTTTTTCTCTGGTCTGGATATCTATAGTAGTAAATCTGCTAAGCATGCAGACTGCGTAATGCTATCTTTAAAAGATAAGCCCCGGGCACATTTTCTGTCACAGTTGGCATGCTAAGGGCCATGTAAAAAGCTTATTTGGCATTTAACACAGTTCCTTAGTCTCGTAGTGATCTGTTTTGGGACATGTTGAATGCAAGTTATTTTAACTTTGTGTCTTTTAATTGACCTGATCAAATAATTTTGGTTTTGATGATTGGTTAAATATTATATTGCTGGCTTGGGAGAACATTTTTAACTTCTCTTTTTTGGTTTGAGCCCAGATAAATAACCCGGGCACTGCATGTGGGGATATTCATAGTGTCCACAGGAAATTATGTAACATGCAGACTGCAAGGTTCAAGAGATCTGTTGGCTGAAAGCAGACTCAGTTGAGAATGAGATATAGAGGCATTGTGACTTTTTAACCAATTAATTGTTTGTCCAGGTAGTTTACACACTATAGGAAAGGACATTATATTAATCAACATAGGTTTTTAATCATCTTGCACTGTAACATGGAAATACCTAACAGCTTTTACGTTATAAAGAGCAACTAGATTGTCAGTGTGTAGCACTGGCTTTGTGGAACATAGAACCCCACAATCTTTTTTGCTCTCACAGTTAAAAAATTAGCTGTACGTAACATTTGCAAACCCATTACCCAGAAATCCTCGTGGATTTGCAGCATCAGGCTGGAGTACACTTGAGAAACTGTTGAGGGTTGGGACTGTACCTAGCATACAGTGGGCATAGGACAGGATGTCTGAGAAAAATAAACATTTGCCGTCCCCCCAGAAGAGCTTGTGTATTAGGAATGTGGCTTCAACACCGTTTTCTTTAGAGGATTAGGTGCAAAAATAATTTATATGGACATGAATAGCAAACGAAGACCTGAATCATCAAACCAATGACAAAGTCGACTTGTTTCTTTTTTTTCTTTCTATGTTGACTATTTCATTTGAAGGTGTGAGGGTGAGTAGCCCACAGGACAAAACACACTTTGTCAAGAGTAGCACTTCCCTGCTACGGGGATTCCAACAAGCACGCTCAGACAGGAATGCAGAAGCTTTCATATCCCCGTCGGTTTCTCAGTGGAAAACCAGCATGGCTACACTACCGCCAGTGATGACTGTGTAGGGATGTGCGCATTCAAGACATTTTCATTTTTTTATTCCTTTTTTAATTTTTATTTCTTGCATGAGATGCAAAGTGTGTCAAATTCTGTAATGTTTTCCTCTGTGGTACTCCTGGTAGAGAAATGGTTTTGAAAATTCACAGCTCTTATGTAGTAGTGTCATGGTTCATTTATGTCTCGTGTTGGAATGTAGATGAGGCAAAAATGGGTGTCTATTAAATAGAATCGCAGTCTAATCAGTTTAGTTGCAGAAACCTGAAGTGAAGTAAAGGACAGAACCCCCTTTGGTAGTACAGTAGTCTGTCTTTATTTTAATATATAATCAACATGTTCCAGTGATAGTGTGTCCATTGACGTCAGTGCTGTCCTCAGCATGTCAGTATGCACCTATAGATCAGCCGCTGTCACGTTGATCATCATTGTTTGTTTGTTTCCATGGTAGCCATATTCAACTGTCAGATTAAGTTCAGAACCCTTCCTTTTTTGGCAATGTTTGGCATGTTTGGTCAAACAGATAAAAGAACCAAAGTACCTGAGTGACATGACTCTCTTCTGACCTTGTGCCCCGATCGTTCTGACATTCTCAATCCAATTTCCTGCCAGAGATCGTGGCGATCTGGTCATCTTTGTCATGTAAATACGGTTTTTACACCGTTTTCACAAAGTTGCAAGTGTGAAAAGCTGTAGCAATGAAAGTCAAATTGTCAGGAAAAGTCAACAAGAGAATGGAAATTTCTGTTTATTTCAGTCTCCACAGAAACATTCAGACCTCGAGTTAAACAGGGTAGGACATTTTTCACAAGATGACCCTAAGGTATGGAGGTGAAAGTTTTGATGACACTGACATATGGTGGCTGTTGTGATGGTCATGCTGTCAAGAGAAGTTGGAGAGATGTGTCGTGCAGATATGAATCTCCTTGAGAGTGATAGAGAGGTTGGGCAACATTGTGGCAGTTGCCAAGAAAAGACTCGCTGACATGGATTTCATGCCGGTGACCGATTTTTGCAGCAATTAAAATAAGCGCACACGCACACGCACAACCACATTCCATTTTAGTCAGTGGCGTCTTTGGTTCCGCTCCAGTTGTTGCTACGGAAGAACACCGGTCTTGAAACCTGTCAGCATAAGAATCCATTCTGTGGTGTTGCAGACACGCCCACTTTCTGGACACGTCCCAAAAGTGGTACGAGCTGTGTGAGTGTGAGGGTGGCGGCTGTGTTGAATGAACTGCAGCGTGCAGGCCTGGCTTTGAGAGACGTGAACGGCCTGTTCTACAGGCAGGGGCTGCCCTGCAACAAAGCTGACTTTATTCTGCCCAAGAGCCATGTACACAGAGCCCGGCCTGTCTGTGCCGTTCTCTCTCTCTCACTCACTCTTGCTCTCTTGCTCTCTCTCTCTCTCTCTCTCTCTCTCTCTCTCTCTCTCTCCCCCCCCATCACTCCACAAGTCTGAAAGGCCAGTCTGTGCGCTGTAATGTGAGCGTGCACTGAGTGGGTTAACTGGGATGTCGGTACATGTGCACACACACACACCTCTTTTATTTTTTCCCTACAGTGCTATATATTAATAGTTTAATTTGCCTAATTTTATAATCCTTCAAGTTTTGTCAATGGCTAATTGGCTGAATGTATATAGAATAAAAACTCTGAGCTTTTCCTTTTGGATACTTTCAACGGTCTGATTTAAGAAGAATTATACTAGCCAAGTTCCTGGCTTGTTATTTAGGTTTAGCTCTAGATTTGGGATCTCATCTTTTCTACAAGAGTTCGTATGTAGGCCTAATTTGTAAACTTTTATTTTTCAAGTGAGCGTTACACTTTATTTTCTTTAATCTTGGCGATACTACAGAAATAATGAAGAAAGAAACCAATGCAAACAGCACACAGTGCTACTAAAATAGTTTCTAATATGTAGTTGTTGGCCTAAGGAGCTGTGATGCATAGTTTATGTAAACATTCTTTTGGTAAAAATGACATTTGGAGCACATTAAAGTCATGTAGCAGTTCATGCAGCGCAGGGTCTCACAAGGTTAAAAGATCCTCTGTTGTCTTCAGGAGTAGTCCTACTGAGTACAGGCACATTTCCTCCAAGTGGAGTCTCGACAAGGCATTTTCCACCAAGTCGATTGTTTTGAAATGCTGTTTTAAGGGACTTGATTGGTCCTCAGTAATGAAATACTCATCGGGCTGCAGTTTTGATGGATACCTAGCTCTAAAAGTCACTGTGATTTAGATACAATAACTCATAATACAAACATTTGGAAACAACATAATTAAACATAGCCTAGACCAGGAGCAGTAATGTTTTGTGACACAAAGCATAATAAAATTGTCTGTTGTAAATAACAGTAGTGTAGCTGCCAGACATATATGAGCTTATATAACCATTTGGATTCTAAAAATAGTTCAGAAGGCTTGCATATTTGCATTTCCCTGCTATTAAATGCAATGTTTTCTCCCAAAACTGTCTGCTGTAAAATTATTACTGAAGATTTGACTGTGTTTGCATCTGGGAGTATCTTCTTTGTCCAAACCAATGAACTGTTCTTTTCTGGTTTTTGTGGAAAAGTATGAAAACAAACTTTCAGACGATCCAATTGGTGAGGCATGACTACAGTAAAGGCAGGTGGGCATTGCACACTTACAGTCAAGCCGGATAGTCTGCATACCACTTTCACCTTCTCCACGTTTTATTACATTACAGACATATTCTACAATAGATTGAGTTCATTTTTTGTCTCAAAATTCTACACAAAATAGCCCATAATGACAAAGTGAAAACATGTTTTTAGAAATTTTTGCAAATGTATTAAAAATGAAAACTGAAATCTCTCATTTACATAAGTATTCATACCCTTTGCTTTAACATATTTTTAAAGTATCATATTTAATATTTGGTCGCATATTCTTTGCATGCTGTTACTTTCTGAAGTCTGTGACCAATAAACATCAAAAGACTCTCGATATCTTATTTTCAGGTACTGTTTCAAGCGATACTATAACCTCTCTGCATTTGAACTGATCTCTATGAGAATTGGGGGGTGAGACTAGATTCAGCTGTAAATTACAGTATGGAACACGTGACTGGCGAAATGGCTGTACGTCAAGGGTCTAAGGCAGGGATGTCAAACTCATTCCACTGAGGGCCGAGTGTGTGCAGGTTTTTGTTCCAACTGTGCCCTACACCAGCTGATTTCACTAATTAGCTCAGCTCTTCAACCAAGGAGGTGCACTAATTAGTGGAATCAGCTGGTGTAGAGCATGGTTAAAACAAAAACTTGCATACACTCGGCCCTCGATGGAATGAGTTTGACACCCGTGGTCTAAGGTATCAAACGAGCCCCAAACCATCACTCTGCGGCCAGATATGGAGTAGATGTGGATGGATCTCTTTAAGGGTTTTTTTCGATTTTTAATACATTTGCAAAGATTTCTAAAAACATGTTTTCACTTTGTCATTATTGGCTATTTTGTGTAGAATTTTGAGACAAAAAATTAACTCAATCTATTGTAGAATATGTCTGTAATGTATTAAAACGTGGAGAAGGTGAAAGGTGTTCAGACTTTCCGGCTTGACTGTATATTTGGGGTGTTACCAAAAATCTACATGGTAATTTCAAATTTAGGTTTTGTCTTCACCTCAATATTATGGATATCTTGGCTTTTTTACATGGTCTAGATGACACTTGATCCCAGTCTCTTCCAACTCTTCTAGAACTATTTTCTGTGAATTAATGTTTGTAGAAAAGGCACACGCTGTGATTGCTTTAGTGTCCTCTGATGTCCCCTAGTGAAAGCTTTAGTGTCCTCTGATGTGCCCTAGTGAAAGCTTTAGTGTCCTCTGATGTCCCCTAGTGAAAGCATTAGTGTCCTCTGATGTCCCCTAGTGAAAGCTTTAGTGTCTTTTGATGTCCCCTAGTGAAAGCTTTAATGTCCTCTGATGTCCCCTAGTGAAAGCTTTAGTGTCCTCTGATGTCCCCTAGTGAAAGCGTTAGTGTCCTCTGATGTCCCCTAGTGAAAGCTTTAGTGTCCTTTGATGTCCCCTAGTGAAAGCGTTAGTGTCCTCTGATGTCCCCTAGTGAAAGCGTTAGTGTCCTCTGATGTCCCCTAGTGAAAGCGTTAGTGTCCTCTCATGTCCCCTAGTGAAAGCTTTAGTGTCCTTTGATGTCCCCTAGTGAAAGCGTTAGTGTCCTCTGATGTCCCCTAGTGAAAGCTTTAGTGTCCTTTGATGTCCCCTAGTGAAAGCGTTAGTGTCCTCTGATGTCCCCTAGTGAAAGCGTTAGTGTCCTCTGATGTCCCCTAGTGAAAGCTTTAGTGTCCTTTGATGTCCCTAGTGAAAGCTTTAGTGTGATGCCCCTGAAATGGACCCCGGAGGGCGAGTTGGCGGCACCTGATAGCGGGATCGAGTGATGGAATTCCTTGTTATAATCCCCTCTTAATTACATTTCCTTACTGACTTGTTAATGTTGCACTCGAGCCCTGCTTTCCTATTTATGCGTCTTTAGTTACCCTCTCAACTCACCAGTCTACAACACTCTTATTGAAGCCTAGTTTTCCAGTTCTTGTAAATAAAATTTTTTGTTATGGGGATATTTTTCATTGTCAGAACCTGTTTGCTGTACCATGTGACCAGAGGTCCATCTTGCATGCGCATTAAATCTTGAGGGAGAGGAAGCAGTTTATGCCTCTCTTATCCCTCATCCCCTCTGTAGCTAGGCATGGGGGAGGGTAGACGGTGGAAATGACCGCGCTACCAGTAGGAGCTACGCTTGTCTTCCGCAGGCTATGGGTGGCGGTCTGTCCGCCCACCCCCCCTCTCTTTCTCTGTTCTATTTCTTTCCTCTCTTCTCCTCTGCATCCTCCTGTCGGTGACCCACATTTCTCCGCATAGGCGTGCGCACAACTGCTGCCAGGCTGGGCACTGGAGTCACAAAATGGAAAAAGTGACCATGTGGGACGGACAACAAGGAAGAAAGAAATTCTTGAGAGGGCTGGCTTCCAGGTTTTTCCTGATTGACGTCATCTCTAAGATGGGATGGGGGAGGGGGTTTGGGGGGACGGACGGGCGAGAGTCTTACTGTGAGAGGCTGGATAAGACGGTGAGATATTTTCCAGAGACGTTTGAACTCGCAGCCTGATTTCTCTTTACTCAGCCAGACTTCCTGTCCTAATTAAGCTCCTCCCTCGCTGGGTTGTCCTTGGCTGTCAGTCACCGATTTTAAAAGGGCTATAATTGTGATTTTGCTTTGATGTACATTGGTACAGCTTTTTATGGGTGTCATTAAAATATCTAAATTTACATCACTCATTCCGTGCCATTGCCTGCACTATTTTAGTTTGCATTTTTTAAATGTCCATGTGAGATGTACTGAAATTCATCAGGATCTTGTTGTGTTTTATATTTTATGAAATCATTGCCTAAAGTTATTGATTTCTCTGCTAAAGTACTGTGGATTATACAGCCACAAAACATACAGAATAAATGGCTTCAACATCTAGGGGCATTTTTAAAATGCGGGCTCAACCCAAAGTCACATTCCATTATACTGTAGTCAGTGGTGCCCTGTAAAATGCCCTCTTTGGGTAAAAATACATCCTGTGCCCGTCAGCCTCCCCTGCCCCCATACCTCATTCTGGTGTGGACAAGGGTGACCATGGCCAGAGCGTTTTGGCTGTACTGAGCACGGTGCGATTTCTCAACTCGCAGCCACCTCCCCTTTCCAATCCTATCAGAGAGCTTGACCGTACCCTTTGACCCCCGCCTCTATGGCCAGGGAAACTGGGTCACTCAGTGAGGCAGGCTTGTGGAATTGGGGGTGCTGTACTTGTGGCCTTGTAGGTACAGATAGCGAAGGCTAACCCCCCCCTACCTCGCCTCTAGAGTTAGAGACTTCCTCGGAATGCCTGCAGATGAAAGGGAAGAGCCAGATGGGACCTGGACTTGGAGTCGTTGTTGTGGACAAAGCCATCGCCCCCAAAAAAGGGGTAAAAAACACCAGATGAGAAATGCTGACTCATATGGTTTTGATAGTTTAAACCTGCGATTTGTTAGGCTGTTAAAATGGTGGCTTTGGCCTCCTTCCTTTCCAGGCTTGTAAAAACCATTGAATCTTTTGCCAGTCTTTAGTGGTGCTACTGTTGAGCTGGGGCTAATAGGATGATGCAACAGTGCTAATGAATGGGATGCTGGATCCCTGGATCCTTGCTGTGTCATTGGGAGAAATGTGCAGCAGTTCTGGCAGCATATGGAGCATGCTCTCATCTTCACATTCATTCCAGAGGGGCAAAGCTAGCTGCATGTGAGAGGCGAACTTCGGACCCCCGGAACGTGTCGTAAATTTTAGAACAGGAGAGTGCGAGGCACGTTGTGTGTGTGTGTGTGCACATGTGTGTGTGCGTACTCTGGCCCTTTGGGTTCCTCTCTCTCCGCAGTCACATCTGTTTTTGGGTCTTGGGGAGGAAGTTGTATGTTGGCAGAGCAGACACGGTGGGTCCACTGTTCCGCCTCCTTCTCTGCTGCTCAAGCCTCTTCTTGCGTTGCACCCCTGTTACCCCCCTCTCCACGCCAACAAAAAACCCCTCAAAACAAACGGCTCGTCAGTCTTTTCCCCGACACCCACGCCTCTAGGCACACACTCCTTCCCACAGGGCCTGCAGGGCCCTGAAATTACAGACCCCCGTTGAAATTCTTTCCAACCCCCTCCAAAAAACCTTCACCGGAGGCATGGGTGTGCCCTGTTAGTGGTGTCCCAGCTGGAGAGGGGCTCGGGGGTCTGCGTCGAGTTACAGACCCCCACGTCTCTCCGCCCTCACCCCCCACTGCCTGGAGACCCGGAGACAAAGGGCTATTTACTCCGAGACCCGAGACTCTCTCAGCGCATAAACAGCCCCACTCATTGCAGATCTCCCCCGTATTCTTCACAGTGAGTAATGGCTTCAGAGAAGGCTGTGCCTGTTTCTGATGGAGGCAGAGTCTGGGCTGCTCTTCTGCATATTGTGAATGAGATGGTTTACATATTGGCTGTGGGCAATTATTATTGTTCCCCTGGGAAAGAGGAATTGTGTAACTGTGAAACAGCCTAATTTCAGAGCTAGTTCACACACACACACACACACACACACACACACACACACACACACACACACACACACACACACACACACACACCCTAGCCCCTCCATGTGTCCACCCCTCAGACTTTAGTCTGCTGAATGAACATGGCAAGTTACAACCGTGTCAGCAACCAAGCTCTTGAAGCACAATAGTGAATATCCCAAGGGAGATGTGAACACCTTGTGGGTTCTTGGCAACGCTGCCTTATTTTTCCATGTGCCAGTCCTGTGACGTGTGAACAAGGGTGTTTGCGTCAAAGATGTACAGTGACTAAGCCGGTGACTAATCAAACAGGAGCCCCAGTCCGCAGAAGGAGAAGATACAGGGTAGGCCTCGGCTGCAGCTCTCACTGTTTGTTAACACATTCTGTGCAGGTCCTGTGTTTAGTGCCTGGGTAATAAACCTTGGTAATGGCCCATGGTGCAGTTGATGTTGCTTGACTCTTGTTGGCGTGTAACCATTGCCACCGCGGGACCGCAAGAGACTGGGAGGAACAACTGAGTAGCCCTGTGCTAACAAACTCAAAAGAGAAGTGTGGAAAATGAACAGCAGGCCTTGTCAAAGCTACATTAGCAGAAATTATGAATTAACAACAGTAATAAAGAGGAATGCCTTCATCTCTAACTCGCTGATGTGTTGTGGAGGGTCGTGTTCCATCTGTAGACAGGCTGATGAAGGCTGTGTAGCCAACACGCGTCTGTGACTGCTGCCATTAAATAAATTTAACTTATATTGGAGAGTGCTGGCCATTTTCTTTTCTTTTCTCCATCTGTAGACATGCCTGGGGTTTGATCTTACCCCCCCCTTTTAGAGGAGCTATGACAGATCGGTAAGCCTGTTTGTGTGGCGGGTTAATACAACGAATAACATTTGCTCCATTTAGTTCATGGTGAATTTCACAGTGTTGGGAATTGCTGGACATCTGGATGTTGAAAAGGATGGCTGTGCTGTGGAATTGGCAAAGTGAGCCCAGCTGTAATGGGCTTGTAGGTCAGGAGTGGGTGTGGACGTGCGTAAGGAAGAGGGAGCCAGTGAACGGAGTGTTCTGCAGGGAAGCGGTTGGCTTTCTCTCCCTCTCCCTCTCTCTCTCCCTCTCCCTCTCCCTGTCTCTCTCACTAGAACATAACCACATCCACATCTTCAATCTGCCAAAAAAGCCCCTCTCCGTGCCTCTCTCCCTCCCTCTTCTGCTGCTTACTCATTCACTTCACTTCTGTTCAGTGCTCTACATTCCCAAATGATTCCCCTTTCTTCCTTTTCTCACACCACATCTTTCTCTCCACCGTCACATCTTTGGACTAAAATACACTCTTAGTGTGTTCTGTAGTCCTGAAATAGAAACCCTGAAATTACACCCAATAAGTGTTTCCCACATCACTGTTTATAATTCCCCTTCATTTGCAGAGTAGCATTTTGGCAAAGGAGCCATTTTTGTGCCACAAAATCAGTATGAGTTGGTGTTTGTTCCTCATGGCTGCACTATTGTGTGTGTGTGTGTGTGAGTGTGTGAGTGAGTGTGTGAGTGTGTGAGTGTGTGAGTGAGTGAGTGTGAGAGACTTTTTTTTAATTCACTTGGCTGATATCTAAGAGCAGGAAAGCTCTTAGTTCAGTTCACTGTGGACTGAGAGCTTTTGTTGCAGGTGTCCGTACACATGGTCAGTAGACTTGTCACACTGCATAGTAACACAATCTACACAGTAACCCAGACTTGCACAGTAACAGATTCTGCACAGTAACACACACTTTAGATTGATTGTTCATATATCTGCAATAATGAATGAATGGCTTTAGGTTTCTTGCATTTGCGAGTCTTCATGAAAGAGCCATTGTTTGATCTATGCAGGAGATAGTTTACAAGCTTGGCTTTCTATGGGGGTCTTTGTTAATGTCCAGACACTTAGTCTTATTCCTTCTACAACCTCAATAAGAAGAGAACCAAGGCAGCGTGCACCTGCACCCACAATGCCCCTGTTCAGTGCTCAGGTGTGCTTGGGTTCGTCCTGCTCTGTTCTGGAGCTGCTCTGTTCTGCAGGTCTGCTCTGGCACGGCTCAGGATATGTGATATATGGAATGATATATGATATATGGAGTTCTCCTTAGTGTGACTCACTGCATTTGAAAGTTTCCAGGCCTATCTTTAGAGGCCATCTCAGCGGAGCGGGTTATATGAGTGCCACACCACGCCATTTGTAGCATCTGCGTTCGGCGTTGCCGTTTGTAGGCGCCGAGTCTTTGAGGCTGCGGCAGAGCGGGACCCTGACGCTGTCTGTTTGAGTGCCATTTCTCTGCAGTGCCTCTAAAAGGGCGGCGCTCGGCCCGATCTGTACTCCTGTCTCTGCCAGTATCTCTGTCCCAAGGCTTTGGAGACAGAGAGAGATTTGCAAAGTAAAAATCTGAACACGGTGTGGCTCATAACATCACTGTAAAACAGCCACAGTTTGAGTCAGAACAAGCTCCCAGCAAATGAAAGCAGGTTTGACGAACTGCTGCTGGGGGAAAAATGTACCATCTTATCTAACCTAACCCCTCCTCCTACTTTATAGAAATCAAGATCTTGCAAAGATCAAAACTGCCTTGAATGTGGGGGAGGGGCAGCTCCAGGTAGTGCAGATGTACATTAGGGCCTTGCCCCTACTTGCATCAGACAAAACAGCAGCGTTTTCAGGGCATGGAAAAAGGGAACTGTACAGGCATGTACAGACAGGAATTTCAGTTTGGGGGCACTCAAAGTGAGGGCTGGACTCTGTTGAAACCCTCACGCTGCAGTGCGAGATGTTGTTACCCCCCCTCCCTTCCTGGTCTCAGCTGTGGGGTTTAGGAAATGGGTCATCCGTATTTACAGTTCTCTGCAGGGTGTAATTACAGTGTGCATGAGACGGCACATCTGGAGCTGACTCTGTCAGAGGGCCTTTGGTGTGTGGGGCACGTCTCCTGCCTGCCTGTGCTTTAGCCCTCTTTCATCCCTCTCTCATCCCTCTCTCGTCTGCCTCCAGCACTTCACCGAGCTCTTGGATGACCTATCCCAGGAGGCCTTGCTGGGCCAGCTGCTCAGCGACCCCTTCCTGTCAGGGCGGGGCGAGGCCATGGACACGGAGGAGGACCTGACCCCCGCCTCCCCGCTGCCCCCCCACATCCAGGCCGAGCACAGCTACTCCCTGAGCGGGGACTCACGGCCCCAGTCCCCCCTCTCACACCTGCCCGGAGAACGAGAGAGCGATGCAGGTGAGCTTAGGAGGAGGGGAGGGAAGCACGGAAGGGCGGATGAGGGGAAAAGTGAGGGAGGGAGGGAGGAGTGAAACGATGTGGAGAGACTTGACTCATCCCAGTATTAAGCAGTCAGGCGCACAGTGCCTGGGGGTGAGTGCCTGGATGAGTAGAGCCGTAGCTGCTCAACAGTCACTAAGGATTTGAAAAGCCCTGGAACAGCAAACCTGCCAGTGCATCTCACTGCCATGAACAGGGAGGCAGATGGTTTGGGACGCAAGTAAAAAGCACATAGATCTATAAAGCATGTCTCCAAAGATCTATAAAACATATCTACCATCCCATTCCACCTTCGTGCATTTTGGAAGGATTTCCAGAGGAAAAGCCTCTATTGAATGCCACTAAAACTTGAAACCAGGTGTTATGGTCAGATGAGACAAAAATTTGACCACGCACATGGTGGGTTTGGCACCAAACATCATGCATATAGTGGTGGATCTTTCATGTTATTGGGTTGTTCTGAATCACATTGTCCTGGAGGTTTTGTTAAAGTGAATAGAATCATGAACTCCAGTAATTTACCAAACTTTTTCACACTGCGAGGTCAGTGTGATCAAATAGAAATGGATGGGGGCTGACAGCTTAAAAGGGTTTAGATTATGGTGTGGGAAATGAGAGGCTCAGACAGAGAGAGACAGTGTGGGTGTGTGCATTTGTGTTTGCATGCATCCGTCTGTGTGTGTGTGTTTGGAAAAAAGTGCTGTTTGCTGAAACGCCGGAGTCCGTCCCAGTAATGGCACAACGTCAAACCTATTTTTTTGACTCATCTAAAGCAAATATCTGAAAGGATTCGGCCTCCACCGAGTTTACTCTCATTACAAAATCTTTTTTTTTTAACTGATATTTTTACTTTCTTGTTTTTGCTTTTGTTTTTTCTTATGCAAGTATTTCTCTCTTAAAAGTTTATTTTAAACTTGTAGTGCTTCAGTGTGGGTGTGTGCATTTGTGTTTGCATGCATCCGTCTGTGTGTGTGTGTGTGTATGTTTGGAAAAAAGTGCTGTTTGCTGAAACACCGGAGTCCGTTCCGGTAATGGCACGACGTCGAACCTATTTTGACTCATCTAAAGCAAATATCTGAAAGGATTCAGCCTCCACCGAGTTTACTCTCATAACAAAATCTTTTTTTTTTTTTACTGATATTTTTACTTTTCTGTTTTTGCTTTTGTTTTTTTCTTATGCAAGTATTTCTCTCTTAAAACTTTATTTTAAACTTGTAGTGCTTCACCTAAATATATTGTGTGCCAATGTAGAACCCTGATCATCTGTTTAATGTTAAATGACAATTCCTGAGAAATACAATGCTGCCTTCCCAGAAAACCAGCCCAGCCAAACCCTGTTCTGTGTCATTAGCTTCACCAGGACAACTGAGCAAACTAGGGGTGTTGCGTAAGAGCGTTTGTTTTGAGCCCCGTTCTCTCTGGGCTCTCCAGGGGAGTCAGATGGGGAGGACTGGATCATGGAGCCAGAGGAGAAAGCTCTGAAGATGGACCCGCTCCTCTGCGACCCTCCGTCCCTGCTCCACACGCTGTCCCTCAGCCTGACCCCCGCGGGCCCCGCTGCCCAGCCAGCGGCCCCCCACGCCCTCTCCGTCCCCGTCCTGTTCACTCAGTCTTCACAAGTCAAGATCATAAAGGTGAGGGAAGCGTTTCGGTCCAGTCCAGAGAGGGGCGGTCATATGGGATCACAGCCAGTTCACTGCTCTTGAATGCACATTTATAATGGATGCATGCCATTCAGTAAGGGAACATTAGCCTTCTTGGTTACTGTGTGAGATGAAAGTATTTAATGTAAATATGTAATTTATGTGCTGTATAATAATAAAATATGGGGTTTTATAATCTTTTAAGCAATGTCAGGAGGACATGTTAATTAAACAAAAAATGTTATTTGATAAGATTTCCATTTTAAATGATTACCTTTGATTGGACAGGTTAAAGAGGACAGTGAGAAATTCAGCCCTAAAATCAAGCTGGAGCCCCATGAGGTGGACCAGTTCCTCAACCTGTCCCCTAGAGGTGAGACTGACCCCACTCACAATACAAGGTGGGCCTCTTGCCCTCTTTTTCCACTGTAGACCTGGAACCAGGCTGGCTCATTATACCCCTTTCCCACTGTAGATCTGGAACCAGGCTGGCTCATTATACCCCTTTCCCACTATTGAACTGGAGCCAAAGCTGGGATACCCAAATCAGCACAGATTCTAACACAGCATCACCCACAGCTAGCATACACATAACGTTTAACACTGGCAGCTACCCAGATCAAGATGACGGTGTACTTTTCACCCCCCCCGCCCCAGAAAAAAACTCCTGTTGCTTCTTCTTATCTTGGCGATGGTGTCGGGCTCCTTTCCATTTTTATCTGTAGATGTGTCAGTGGGTGGCATCTCCCAGTGAAACCCATGGGTTCTCAGCTTGTTGAATCTGCCCACAGTTAGCTTGTGGGCAGCCCTTCTTTCTATGGCTCAGTGCTGCCCCCTGCTGAACGCTCAGTCTAATAACATGCAACTTACAGGTAAAGAAAATAACAATGAATACACACATCAAAGCAAAGATTGAGAGGAAAGGTGTAAGTGAAAGGGACCTTTTTTAACCATAGAAAAAACAATTTTCTCATGCAGTGTGGTCATATCCCCTTTGTTACAGTATAGTCATATGTGACTACAAAAATGAGTCTGATGTGGACAAAACAAAAAAGGGAGTTATTCATATGGCTTGGAAGAGCATAAAATAAGCTTTGAATTTCTGTATGTTGGAGCGCTCTATGGTATTGCATTGATTTCTTATGATTTTTTTGAAATAATATATTTTTTCCAAATGTCAAAAAGCCACATAAGGGAAAAATAATCTTTTTAAACCACAATATTGGACCCATATTTGGACATAGGGAGGTTGCAGCTTTCTGTTGATACCAAAACTGTAACGAGGGTGAGTATAAAGACGATCACAAGAGGGGCGAAAACGCGCAAATTTTACGCATTACAGTGAACAAAAGAAACAAAAACAAAAGTCAACAAAATCCTTTAATAAAACAACTTTAGGAATCAAAATCAATATACTTTTCTGTTTTATCTGAGAATATGGATATAAAAGAAGCAAAACAAACTAATAATTTTTTTTTATTTTTCAGAATAAAAATCACCCCACAACATTCAGTCGCCCTGTACATCTAAACATGTGACATCTGACTCATTATTGCAGAGCGGGTCACATATTCCCTTTGTTACAGTATAGTCATATTCCCTTTGCTACAGTATGGTCATATTCCCTTTGCTACAGTTTGGTCATATTCCCTTTGCTGCAGTTTGGTCATATTCCCTTTGCTACAGTTTGGTCATATTCCCTTTGTTACAGTATAGTCATATTCCCTTTGCTACAGTATGGTCATATTCCCTTTGCTACAGTTTGGTCATATTCCCTTTGCTGCAGTTTGGTCATATTCCCTTTGCTGCAGTTTGGTCATATTCCCTTTGCTACAGTATGGTCATATTCCCTTTGCTCCAGTTTGGTCATATTCCCTTTGCTCCAGTTTGGTCATATTCTCTTGCTTTGTTTCACAGGTCTGGAGTCCCTGCAGCTCCCTCCGACACCCCCCAGCTCTCATGGCAGTGACTCGGAGGGCAGCCAGAGCCCCACACGGCCCTGTGAGCCCTCCAGCCCCACACAGGTGCAGTCTCAGGCAGTCCTGAAGGTGGCGCCGCGGGCGCCCTCCTCTCTCTCCAACTCTCCCCTGCTCACCGCCCCCCATGTGAGTCACAGGCTGCTTTTATCTTGGGGCTTAATTTTGGTTGCCACACTTCTGCCTGCCTAATTGGGATCGGCTTTGTACCTCCTAACTGGTCCGTGCCCCCCCCCCGCCCTCCAGAAACTGCAGGGCTCAGGACCGCTCATGCTGACAGAGGAGGAGAAGCGGACGCTCATCGCTGAGGGATACCCCGTCCCCACCAAGCTGCCCCTCTCCAAGGCCGAGGAGAAGGCCCTGAAGAAGATCCGCAGGAAGATCAAGAACAAGGTGAGGAGGAGGAGGAGGAGGAGGAAGGGGCCTGCGCTTAACTGACCTGCAGGTGTCTCAGGCTGATGGGATACACCATTTTGAATAACCATTGAAATCTCAGTCATCTTTCTGCCGACCTGATATGATGTGCTTACATTAACCCTGTTAAAATATTTAGCTTCAAACCACCGCTTTTTTTTTTCTCATTTTCCTCCCAGATATCTGCTCAGGAGAGCCGAAGAAAGAAGAAGGAGTACATGGACACCCTGGAGAAAAAGTCAGTTTCTACAGACTTCATGTTGTGTTTACGTTGTTGTTTTTTGTCTATTTTTTTAGTTTTAGTTTTTAAGGAATAAGGCCTCTTTGTGAGAGGAGTATTTTTGTTCTCATCTCTGATTGCCCCTACAATCCCTAATCCCTGAACGATTACTTAATTATTGAGTTTGTTAGGTCATTATGTAGACTTTGTTCTCTGGCTTAGCTACTTAGGTCACATGTAGGCAGCTTAATAAATGTCTTCCTCTCTGGGAGTGAGTGAGTTGGCTGACCATGCAGTTCCCTTTGTGTCCACAGGGTGGAGACATGCTCCAACGAGAACAGCGAGTTGCGCAGGAAAGTGGAGACTCTGGAGTGCACTAACAAGTGAGTGAGCAAGGCAGCAAAATACCTACTTTATCATGATTCTAAATGAATCAGACAGCAGTAAAATCAGCATGGCTCTCAGAAAGATTTCTTTTAGTTCTCAGGAGGTTTGTTTTTGTCAAGTATTAGTGAAACTGCAGGACACTTCTCAGGAAGAGTAAGTGACAGGTGGCAGCGTGGTGTAAAGGCTGGGGAACTGAGCTTGTGACCTAAAGGTTGCAGGTTTGATTCCCAGGTAGGACAGTGATGTTTATAGCACCTTGAGCAAGGTGCTTCAGTAAAATGTCCTGCTGTATACTATGTAACAAAAATAGACATTTGTGCAAGTCACTCTGGATAGAATGTTCTGGATGCTAAATGCCTGTAATGTAATGTAAAGTGACTTGTACCACAAGGTATTTTAGTACCTTGCATACTGTATGTAATAGAGTATGTTGGGTACTGTACTATAAGGAGCCTTGACAGCGGTGTCTGTCTCTCCCAGGTCCCTCCTGCAGCAGCTGCATACTCTGCAGTCGATGGTGGCGGGGAAGGTCCCTCGGTCCTGCAAGGTGACGGGCACACAGACCTCCACCTGCCTCATGGTGAGCGTTTGGGAGACTGGAACCTCAGCTGTTGGCTGACTGTGAACACCACATGGCCCGTCTCTAACTGTGTGTCTAACTGTCCCTGTTGTCGCCCCCAGGTGGTGGTGCTGTGCTTCGCCATGTTCCTGGGCAGTTTCTACCAGGGCCTGGGGCCCTGCTCCACCATTACTAAAACAGGCCTGTCCAAAGAGCTCATGATGGAGGAGTCCTACACAGCAACTGGTGAGTACAACCCCCACATGGGCGAGAGACACAGTGACGAACAGAGAGAGAGAGAGTGTCATGAGGAGAGAGAGAGAGGCTGAGAGATAAAGTTAGAGGGTGAGGGAGAGAGAGAGGGGGGAAATAAATGCAGACATTAAAAAATAAGAGAAAAATAGATGATTAGGGAAAGGACAAGGTAGTGGATTATCCTTTAGGATTTTACTTGATTTTTTTTCTTTCTGGTATTTCAGTGCTGCAAAAAAAGAAAAAAAACTATCCTCACAAGTTCAACCCCCACTCAGATCTGGGCATATTATATAATGGATAAATTCCAATAATTTTAGAACTGAAGTTCCAACATGCAGAGGCAGTCACGACTCCACTACTTCTGCTCAGAGAAACAGTATATATCTGTATGTGTGTGCGTTTCTGTGTGTGTGTTTTAGGAAAGTGGGGGGGAGTTGCATGTTTGAGTCTGAAATGTTCCGAACTTTTTGGGCTGGGCTCTGCTTCTCTCTCCCTCACCATCTCTCCCTTCCTCCCTCTCTCCCTTACCATATATTCAGATAGCTTATTCCTAAGAGTGCTTTTTTTCTAGTGGATATTTTAGCTCACCTCCCCACACACGCACGCACATGCACACGCACACTTCCACTTCGAATCATCTGAACAATATTGATGAGCAGGAAACTCCACACTAAACAAATAAACAGCCTTCCAATTAACAAAGCTAGCCACTGAAGTGCCTGCACTCCAAAGTCATTATCTGTCATTTGGTGTGATTATCGTTATCATGACTAAAAAGGATAATGGTTATTTCATTATAGTTGATCTCTGCGCTCTCTTATGCCTTCCTCTCACGCAGGCCTTGTGTCCTCGTGTATGTTCTGGTGTGAGTGTAGACAGTCCATTTTAAAATATGATGTGTGTCTCTTTGCCCACATCCACAGTGAAGTCGAGGAGTCTGCTGGGGTACGAGGATCACAGTGGCCTCGAGGAGCCTCACCCTTCCGGGCTGGGAGGGGAGTATCCCGAGACGTGGGACAGACAGATGGACGCCATGGCGACCTGGCGCTCCCTGCAGGAGCAGCGGCTGGAGCAGCAGGAGCAGACAGAAAGGCTCAGGGCAGAGTCCCAACCGCCATTCGTCCACAGCAACGAATCACACGTGCAGAAGCCAATACTCATAGACCTACACTCACACAGGTACTGAACCTCTATGGTTTGTCCTTAATGACATAATAAGCAGGGAAGTGGAAGCCATGTCCAGTCTGATTGCATGTGATAAAGGGATAGTGGGGAAGAGAGAGGATGGAATGAGCATGGAGAATGGATTATTGTTGATAGCTGCTGTCTTTTATTGTTATTTATATATTTGGTTTGTTTGTGCACTACTTGGCATGACAGGATGTTATTTGCATTGTAGTTATAAGTAGTAACATTGGCAGCGAACCTTTAGAATTTGAAAATAGGTCTTTAGTCTCCAGTATTGTGAAAAGGACCTCCTCATTCTCATTTACAGATCGCTGGAGCTTCGGAGCAATGAAAGCACAAAAGTGATAGAACTGGAGAGGACAGTGAACGAGACTTACTGAGGTCTGACCACTCCCCTCCACAGTGTCAGAGGCTTCAAACGCACCCTTTGTATTTATATATTCTGTTTCAGTATTGTTTTACATATGTACTTTGTTTTTTTATGTATTTCATTTCTATTCCATTCCGACATTATACGGTAGTATTTGTTGATATTTTATTTTGTTAATATTTTTTGTTTTTATTTTTTCCATTTCTACATTTATTACGTATATATACAGTATATTCTTTACTTTCTTCCACTTCCATCTTATTTGCAGGAAGCTTGGAAGCCTTCTCAGTTGAAATTGAAAATGTTACCCATGTTGATTTTTAAAAGCCATCCGATTTCTTGTCTAAATAATGGTTTGAATGCAGTTGTCTACAGTATGGTTTTAAAGAAAACCAAAGAGTCACACAGGAGTCTGGTGATTTATTACAGAGCTATTCTGTTCAACAGAGCCATTTTGGATGTCATTAACACAGGACTGGGGGATAATAACAATGTTCTTCTTGTTAGCTGCCCTCCACACGTGCTTCAGAACATGGGGTCTGCAGTGACTGGGAAGAGATATACACACGCTCCCTGACAGGACACCATGCTTATGAGGACATTAACCTTGCCTTTTAAAGTTCAGCTAGATTGATTCTTCTCTTGTGAACTTGTGGGGTAAAGTAGACAAGAGTCTGATTTGGCGTATGGTCTTCAAAGCAACTAAATCTAATTTTGTCCCTGTGACATCATGCTAGCACTATACACTATACTTTTCCTGTAGCGTCAGGCTTGCTTCTTGGAATGAACATTTTCTATTCTAGTTCTGTTTCTCTGTACACTTGTTCTATGCACAGAATGAAACAAGAAAAATAAATCTCATCTTTGCATTTTTCAGAAATATTAAATGCATGAGGCTTAGAGGTGGTAAACAAGTGCCATATTTTTAGTGCACTTTTAGATTGTTGGGGAGGATAGGGGCAGGGGGTGACCTGCTGGCTTATATTCTGGGCAGTGTTCAAATGGACCAGAAGTAGGAAGTGCCCCAACTGTGCCCCCATTGGCTACCTTCAGTTTCCATGTCTGAACTGTAATGCAGTAGTGGAAACTAGTCAGCACTACTGTTATTGGAATACATGTCTGTAAAGCCCTGCTTTATTTCTGCAGAATTCACAGTGAAGCCACTTCCTTAGTTTCCTACTAATTTGAGGTCTTGACATCGTGGATTAAACCTACTTCTTTTGGATAGAAAAAACAACACATCTGCTGCGTGCTAACATGCACTGTGTCCAAAGAATGAATCTTATTTATTTATTAAATGTAGCATTGTATTGATTTTCAGCACCAACAGCAGCATTTTGATTTGTCATATCACACCTGGCTGTAACCCAGAAATACATTTTTAATGTGCTCTTAAAATAATGACATTTGTGAACGGTACATGGGCTGTACTTTTTTACACTGTTTCAACAGTCATGATGGCTGCCTGTGTGTGGCTTGTCAGCTTACCTATATCAGGCCGGTGACTCTGTCTGCATGGAGATTAATGTCATATGCTTTCGGTTGTAAAGATGCTTTACTGTCTTTTCACAGTTCAAACACAGGTGCAGGAAATGTGTTCCTCTTCTGTTATTTTTTTCCACATTTTTTTTTTTCAAATCAAATAAATATTTTCCTTAGTAAAAGCATGGCTGGACTTGTAATCATCTTTTTTAAAACGTTGATCTGTTTCCTGTATCTTGCTGTGCTCAGAATGTGCGGAGGAATTGTAGTCCATTCTGAATTATAAGCAGTCAAAAAGACACTTGGGAAAGCTGGGATATGAAACAGGGTCATCTGGGCTTAAAGCTGGGATATGAAACAGGGTCATCTGGGCTTAAAGCTGGGATATGAAACGGTCATCTGGGCTTAAAGCTGGGATATGAAACAGGGTCATCTGGGCTTAAAGCTGGGATATGAAACAGGGTCATCTGGGCTTAAAGCTGGGATATGAAACAGGGTCATCTGGGCTTAAAGCTGGGATATGAAACAGGGTCATCTGGGCTTAAAGCTGGGATATGAAACAGGGTCATCTGGGCTTAAAGCTGGGATATGAAACAGGGTAATCTGGGCTTAAAGCTGGGATATGAAACAGGGTCATCTGGGCTTAAAGCTGGGATATGAAACAGGGTCATCTGGGCTTAAAGCTGGGATATGAAACAGGGTCATCTGGGCTTAAAGCTGGGATATGAAACAGGGTCATCTGGGCTTAAAGTAATCAAAGGAATGCACTCACTATTGGAACTGTTTGAAATTTTTTCTATAACATTTTATAAAGGTTGAAACTTGATACAGTTTACTTTAGGCTGCCAGTGCTGCCCTACCCCATTTCAACAGTGCTGCCCTACCCCATTTCAAAAGTGCTGCCCTACCCCATTTCAACAGTGCTGCCCTACCCCATTTCAACAGTGCTGCCCTACCCCATTTCAACAGTGCTGCCCTACCCCATTTCAACAGTGCTGCCCTACCCCATTTCAACAAACTAGCTAAAGCAATGACAGGTTAGCGTCTGCACGGTTCTTCAATCCTTCAGCTTTTGAGAAATGCTACTTTCCTCCAAAATATGCTCATGTTTTTGCCTTTCTGCTTCGTGTACGAAAGTGCCTAATTCACGGTTGGGGAAACAACCCACTCCCCCAACTCAACCAAAACCTTTGAGATGGATGAAATAACCTTTCTAAGGCAAGTTCACTGCATTGCCAAAAAAGAAGATTAAAGCCTACACAGGGAAATCAACACATCTACGTATTAAAAATGTAGTCATTTTAAATCAGGCAGTACTCATTACATCAATCAGGCCTAATATGAGTTCAGTCTGTATGGGGTCCAATTCACCATGTGAGCCCCATCTCTGACTACTGCAGCTACAACGCTGGGGTATTTCTAGTGCTTGTGACAAGAAATAGCCTAGTGTATGTGAGCCGATGATTTGTCCCTCTACTGTAATCTACTTGTATGCTACAGCATATAATGTCGGGAAAATAGTAAGACATGTTTATTTACTCAAAGTAAATAATTCCAGTTTCCGAGGAGAGGATTAGGTGACGTAAAAGCTGGACAGTCCAGTCACGCACTTCAGAGCAGACTTGTGGCAAACCGTATGTGATGGTGACATAGGCTCCCTGAAACTTTAGAAAAGTAATGCAAGATAATTAACATCAAGCACAATGTTGTAATGGTTGTATCGTTCTACACCTAGGCTACACATAAAGACCACAGAAAATCTAATATTAATAGATTGTTGCAAGGTGTGAAATTGGCACCCGAAACCAGCCAAATGCTGCTAACATTTTTATTGTGGCAGTTTTTTTTGTTGTTGAGATTTTCTACTCTAGCAGCCACTTAGGCAGGTAACCAACCAGGTTGTGTTCTTTTAAAAGTTAATGTGGCTGGTAAAATGTTGCAAGTCACTGGTGATTTTTAGAATCCACAAGTCACTCTGGCCAGTCGGTGATAAAGTTTAATTTCATGCCCTGCTATTTCTAGGACATATGTTAAATGACTCGCCTTATTTTGTATAAAATACCTAAACATATTCTGAAGTAGGCTGTAGCCTATGTGGTAGCCTATCAGCAATTAAATGAACAATTAGCTAAAATTACAGTGAACAAACAAGACAACTGAGCAAGTAGAGATGAGATGTTTCACTATGCCAACCAAACACTGCAAACACCGGAGAAGTAATTCGGCTACCTCTCTAAATTCACTCATCACTGGCATTGCCATTCAGTGGGGGTAGCTCACACCCACTGGAGTCTCGGCTTTTCAGCTTCACAACCGACACAGACGTAGCCTATGACATTGCGGAGCGCACAGTCCGATTGTGCGTACGGGTCAGTTTGTGTGTGTTGACTGTCAGAAACTCTCTATGCCCTACTTTTACCGACGGATGCTGCGCTAAGAGGAGGAGTGGGAGTATCCCAGAATGCCCTTGTAGCCGGAGATGGATGCTGCGGCTGCTGCTGCTGCTGTTGCAGCCTGTCACTACACAACAGCCTATGCTGCCATTTCCAGTCGGCAACCTTCCTCTCCCTAGCAGGTCGACCGCCAGTCTGACCGTGTGGCGCTGCGGCGAGAACAGCTCCGCCGCTTCGGTCCCTGCTCATTTGCGCAACACACAGCACTATCGTCTTCAACCAATACCGACTTTGCCGTCACTGTTCCCTCAGTGAGACTAGGAGAGGGGGTCCACTGCCGGAGCATGGACCCCCTGGCCAAACCCTGCCGGTCACAGGCAGACAGAAGCCCTCAGACCTTCAGCAATAGACTAACCTCCCTGGGAGCCACTGGTGGGGAGGCGAACGATCGAGGCTGCAGCAGGGACGAGGCAATGGGAGGCGGCGATACTTTAGGCAGCTTTACCGACGTGGAAGAGTCACTAGAGGAGAAACTGAAGGGTCTGGCTTTCAGGAAACAGACTTCGTACAGGTAAGTCTTTTTAATGCGAAGTGGAAACAGCGATAGTAAATATGACCGAATTAGCTGGCTTGCCATCGTATTGTAGCCTAGTACCAACGCTAGCTAACCAATAGTATTGGTTAGCTAGCAGGCTAGCTTGAAAAACCTCCGCGTCATTGAGACCACTTGCCTGGTTGGCTGGCTAGCTATTGACTCCAATATTGCTAGCTATGTAACGTTGTCTGTATGTGTTTTACATTACAATTAAACTTGAAGCTATTTCATCTTTTCTGGCTTTGTCGAAAACACACACACATCTAACGAGTGCTATTCATGGTTTCCATAAATTATATACGCTATAACCTATTATTTCAGCAAAACTGAAATGCAAACATTTCTGGCTATCAGCATAGCAGATTTCGAAATGCGGGCGATGTAATAGTGTTTCTAGTATCGTTAGGCATGTAGCCTACGGCTTTCCCCCAACCCTATTGTTACAACAGATGGGCATTTTCTACCATTTTTTTCTGAGCCGCCGAGGTTTATTTGCCATTATCATTATCTCTCTCTATATTTTATACTGTAATGCCTTATTTCGGTGGGGGAAACGGGGTTATCTCCGTATTGGACTTCCACGCAGTCAGCTTGTCTTTCTGTGGATTTACTCGAGAACAGCAGCCGAAGTCCCTGGCTAAGCTTGCAGCTGTTGTGGGATGATGGGATCGTTGATTTGGCAGACGACCAGTGAATAGACAGACACCTGAGGAAGTTATTGCTTTATATGTTCGTTTTGGCAGTGCACGTTTTGTCATTTCGTGCATGCGTTATTATTGAATTATTATGCTATTGTAATGTTATTATTGAAATACCATTGTAGACTAATCATTCCTTTATATACAAAGTCCTTGTATAAGCCCCAGGCAATTAAAACGCTAGAAATGTAGGTTTATTGTGGAAGGCATGGAGCACCAGAGTTGTCTTGTATGCTGTGAGTTGTGTAGAATTTACGAGTTACTTCAGTTGTATGTAGACTAGAGCTGTTCTCAAAATGGGAAGCAACCCGATGACAGGCATGAGGGATACTCGCTGCTGGGAATCTGCAAATCTGGTATTTAGCTGAGCACCAAATGGTTTGTTGCATCTGTTCTGTCTGTCTAAAACGTTCAATACGACCTGTGGACGACCCATTTTTGCACCTCAATCATAAGCGCACAGATCAAAAGGTCTTCAAAGCTGTGTGTATCTGTGAAGTTTCAAATAAATTCTGTTGCACGTGTGTTGCCACAGTAACTGACAAATAATAATCTAACCTGAGCAACTGCAGCCAGGCTGTAATGGAAAAAGCTAAACTCTCGGCACATGAAATTCATGGTTTTGGTTAACTGGGCAGTAACCAGGGAGGCCCAAAAGATTAGACCATGCATGGCCAAGCGTTAACACGCCCACTGAAATCCAGTTTTTATGGCTATGGAAGCTTTGAACTGGTCAGAACTGGTCAGGCCACGCCCAGGAGGAAACCCACTGGTGACGCTGGTTTTGTAATTTATTTGTGGATTACTACAGCTATGGTTTTTGGTTTTGACTAGGACAACATCCATAGTCAGCCCATTTCTTGCAAAACCAAGTGCACACATTTAGAAACGAGAGGCATCATCATCTCTGCGGCTCTTTTCCACTACGCTCCATAAAACTAATTTGTCTTGCGATCTGTGATTAATATATAAGGTTGTGTTTATTCTGTCTGCTGTTACTCCACGCTACTCAGCCAAAAGTTTGTTCACAAATGAAATAACTGTAAAGACACCGTAACCCTAACAGATAGAGGCGTGATGATCAGATGTGCTCCGAATGGCTTTGGGCATATCCGGCTAGGTTAGTCACATGGCAGCATGTTCCCAGAAAGTGTATTTTCTTCACATCTATTTTTAGACATCCTTGGTCCGGTAGGCCAGAACATAGTCAAGAACAGAGGTCATCCAGTCATTCCATTTAATACCCCTTCATTGAATCAAATCTTGTCCCCTGTAGGACTCTGCACCCTTGTACAGACTCTGGCTTAGCTTGGGTATTTTACCAGCATAACAAGTTGACTCTGAACGCCTCTTGAATTGTCACAGCTAAAACAGATCTCAGAGGACAACCATGTTTTTTTAATTTATTCTGCTGTTTGGAGAATGTAGTTGTTTGTGTCTCCAAAATGCATGCCCAGCGAATCCCGGTCAAAGAAGAGGAACAAACAAACAAAGAACAAGCGCACAATTAACCAGCAAGACTCCTCTGTGTCTTTTAGTGTCTCTAATCAGAAACAGCATCTCTCTTTCAGCTTTTTACATACACCTGTAAAAGAAGGACTCGGATGAGAACAGGAACAGGTTTTTCGTTGGAGCAGAAGGTTTCCTCAGCCAGCATTGAGAGGCAGCGCCTGGTTTTTCAGGCCGTGTGTTTTATATGCTGCCTCCTAATTCTGATTTATGGTCGAGTGCAGCAATCCGCTGCTAATCTGTAAGTGGTTGATAAGGAAGCCAGCTTGGGTTTTTATCAAGATGGAAGAAAATGGTGAATCAACAAAAATACGAGCGGAGAAGAGAGGTAGTCTGAGCAGGGATGATAGTGCCCAAAACGCTCTCATGCATTTTTTAACATCCGATGAGAATCACATTTTTTTGCACCGCTGACACATTTTTCTTTCTATCCACAAAGCTGTTGAAAAGTTAAATACGGCCATATATTTATTATCGTTCACTCTCCGCGGGACTCGATGAACAGACCTCAGCTGTCAGAGCTCTCTAGCTGTGCAGGAAGTGGGGGGTGCCACTGGCTGTGTCAAGTTTAAGTCCTTGACTCTGCCTCGGAAGGACAGGACAGGACAGGAAATTGTTGCGGCTTGAGGGCCGTACGGATCCGGATACTGTGCTGCCTGTCGTTTGGGTTGCCGTTGGTGTTCTGAATCTCTGTACGCCTCACCTCATTCGCCTTTCCTGCTGCTCTTCCTGTATTTGGGAGTTTGGTCCTGCTTTATTGCTGAATATGACTTCTGTAACAGACACACTTGGATCACATTCTACCAAAAAATTAACGTGCAGGTAATTGGACTGATGCTTATGTGTCAGGCAAGGAAACACACATAAGGGATTTTCTGATGCCCAATGAATAGGTTGGAAAAGCATGTGTAAAATCAGAAGTTTGTAAGGGTGTCCTTTGGCACCCTCTTTGGTGCGTAATATCTATAGTCAGGTGTAAGCCTACATCTCATCATGAGTCCATTAAAATACATAGTAATATAGTTTCATTGAAGAGAAAATGCCATTGTTTTATTTCCCCAGTGCAACTGAAATCAGAGCCCCTGCATCTTGTGATTTAAAAAAATTGGTCCAGGTGGCTTTCTAATAGTTAGGTTAATAGGCAAGTGAGCTCATACAGTTTTCCTAAATGCAAATGACTGAATAATTTCAAGTGATCAGGGGGAATAAGATACTGGCCTTTAGTTCTGGGTAGAGCACTGCTGCATGAACAGGACATTTGTTTATGCAATGTGCAAGGGCGGGGTTTGTGTGTGTGTGTGTGTGTGTGTGTGTGTGTGTGTGTGTGTGTGTGTGTGTGTGTGTGTGATTCATAAAGATAGTGGCTGTTGGCTCTGTTTTATGTGTTTGTGTGATGGATGTTGTTGTGTATGTGTATTCCCTGTTGTGTATGTGTCTGAGGCCGTGTGCACTTCCACTCTGTGGCTGACATGTAGGCCAACCTCCATTATTTCTGACGGATGGGTGATGCATCCTGTATGTCCGATATCAGTTCCCCTTCGCCCTCCTTCTCTGTGGTGCCTGTGTGCCTGTGGCTGTACGCAGAGGTTCACACTCTGACCCGTGGTTCTTTGGGCTCCCCGTTAAAGCATAGGGAGGTGACTGACACAGGGATGGACAGAATTCAGAGCACAGGCAGGGTGGATCTTCTGGAGGGTGGAGAGAGAAATACACAATGGCAGAGAGAGAGAGAGAGAGAGAGAGAGAGAGAGCTCTGGTTCGAATCCCTCGTGCACACAGTTGGACACGAGGACAGATTTTCTGTTCTGCCCTGCCTTCTGTGTCTGGCACAGCTCTGTTCCTGAACACAAGCTGTTCTGTATTTCTTTAACGTCCAGGGCCACAAATGCACGTGTGCTGGTTCCTCCGTTCCGTCACTGAGAGAGGCCCTCATTTTCTTGCCCTATTATAATTTTATTATTGATTTGCATAGCAGATGCCCTCATCCAGAGTGCCTTACACAGATCACAGTTTTACATACTGTGTGTACAGCTGGGTACTGGATATTTACTGATCCAGTTCAGATGAAGTACCTTGCTCAGGGGAACAGCAGTGCCCTACCCCCAGGATTTGAACATGACAACCTCTCAATACCTTATGCATTATAGTGCACTGCCACCACAGGGCTCATACAGGGTTTTTATTTAGAGGAATTAAAATGGAGTATTACGTTTGTGTGAAACAAAGTGAGGGAATTTTGCTTGGTTTGCCCCTATTGAACTACAGTTCCCCGCATACAATACCTAAAACGGCTGCCAAATCATGCGTGTTCTCCTTGTGTGTTGGGTAATGCAGGCAGTGGAAAAACCGTGGTAACTGTGAGCTAGTTAGCCCACCTGTAATTAGTGTGAGTTACATAGTTATAAACGTGCTTGCAACTGTACATCTTACACACAATCCACCTTACATTAGCAAAGGTTCAACTGATTTTATCTGACATAAATCTTACAGTAAAACATATGTACTGAGCAAACTGAACTACAGGATTAGTTCTTATGTAGTGGGAATTACGCTGCTTTGCCACCCCAGGAGTGTGTAGGCCTAACAGGAACCACACCAATTGTCCTGGTTTATTCCTTCCACATTTCTTTTGATTTGTTGGTGGTGCTCATGTAAATCATCACCTGCCACACGAGTGTGGACTGAAGTGCCTCCCGCTCAGAATTAATTTGCCACAGAGTTCATTTGCTAATCCCCATCTCCAGGAAAGGGCCTGAATCCCAAAGCCTGCGCTTCGCTCTGCCGTAAGAGCAGCCTCAGCAGATGCGTTCTCAGCCCAAACGGACGGCCGCTCGAGAGAGAGAGAGCTCTTAATATGGGTCCGTGGGGCAGGGCGAATCTGGCTGCTTCCAAACACCGTGCCGGTGCCTCACATCCTCCTGGACATGAATAAATTCTGGCCAAAATAACAGTAATAGCACAAAGGAGACTGCTTTGGAATTTGGCAGATTAGTGGTGATAAAATGCATCCCTTCCTCCTGCTGTTTGAAGATGTTTTTTCCTCTTTTTTTCTCGTGATGCTGGCTGATGAGGCGCATTACTGGGATTGGATTTTTGAAGGCCTGGCATGGAGTCATTTGTTATTAGGCATATGGCTGTAAGAGGCTTTCCTCTGTGTGTCCCCTTCTCACCTCCACAGGTCTGCCTGTAGAACGACAAGTGTCTCTTTTCTCGGCAGCTGTGTGCCCTTTTCTACATCTTTTCTACATCTTTTCCCTATTGCTTCGTCTTTGACATTTGTTAACTGCGTTTTGACTGTGGATGTAATTTTTTAGATTGGGCAATGCATGTGTAATGGCTGCTTTATCAAGTGCGGCTTGTCTGATTGATCGTTCAGTCGATCAATTGATTGACACAGTGATATTGGACACAACAACTGCCAATTGAGTGTTTTTTTTTTTAGTCATTTCTTTCGCATTTTAACCCCTTGGGGTTCTGAAGTGATAAAGGTATGTTAGTTTATTGTTAGTGTTGCGCTGAAATTTATTTGTGACAACGAAAATGTGATCAACATAAAATGTTTTTTTTTTTAATTTAATTTTTCAAAGTGTGGATTGTAGCAAGGCTAAAAACAATTTTAAAGGAAAAACCTCCACAGAAATACCTGTGCTGTGTGGCATTCTATCGCTTCCTCATCCCTCACGTTATTTCTGTAAGTGAGGCTGATACCCCCTGCCCACCCCAAACAGAAAAAACATGTAGGCCAACCAAGCTTGTTTTTCTTGTGGTGTTGACTGTAATTAAATGACAGTTTTGTCTCTCTTGTCTTTCTTCATCAGCATCTCTCTCTGTGTCTGACAGCAGAGGCTGGCACTTCTCCCTGTCTCACTTATCCACATAATGACCACTTCATGTCAAGATGTCCACAGCAGACAGGCAGATAGCGCCCCGGGGCAGAGTAGACACATGTTAGAGATGTTTCTGTCTCTGTCCGAGCGGCCTGCGGAAGACAAAGGGGCGCTACAAGTGCCACGCCATTCCTGGGAGGAGCTCAGTGCTGTTCATGGAGCGACGCTGCGACTCCTCCGTCGCACCTGTGCTGCTGTAACCCGTCTTCTTCCAGCAGGCAGTCGGTCTCATTTTGGTGCGGCCTTAGGCACAAGGCACAAACACCAGTAGGAGACACAGTTGGCTTGCAAAGTTAAACACCCACCTTCCTCAGTCAGGGAGCCTTCGTAGCTGTGTGCCCACAGTGTCTTGGGGGTGGAGTGATGTGTTCTCTGTACTTACTGGCTGGGCGTGGGTGAATGACCAGGCAAAAATCTCCTCTGTGTGATTATGCCTGGGTTCACTACCAGAGCTTTTGCCTAGCAAATGTCCGGCAGCGTTAGGGAGGGGCTTGGCGCGCTGGCATAGGGCAACGCCTGGCGCTGGGGTGCAGAGACACCTTCAGCTACTGCAGCTTGAGGTGAGAGTAACTCCATCAGGCCAAAATGAGCGCTCCTGGCCCCCAGATAATACAGTTTTACTGTCCCTGTATTCTCAACCGAAATATTCAACAGAAACAGGCAGACATTCATGGTGGCCACATGTCACACTATACGGTGTGTTCGTTCACTCTATTTCATTAGCCTGAATGTTTAACGATGCATTTTTAACCTTCTTTTTTTGCATAAGACGTTTTTAATAAAAGTCAGTTTCCCTGCACATCACGGTGTTGGGAGCGGTTTAGCTGTTGAATCAATAATTGCCCAGTGTTTTGAGAACGTGAAGCAGTTCTGTCTCGAGGGCAGAGACCCCAAACAGAAACATGACATACATACAGTAAAGGAGTCGGTGCAAAGGAAGAGCGTGACCTCTAATCCCCGAGACTGGGGCCAGATCAGAGCCTCTGACCTCAGACCACAGTTACTGTTGTTATGGTTACTCATGCGTTACAGCCCTCACACCCCACTCGCAGCTGCAAAATGGCTGCTATCTGGATGCTGCACCTTGGTGGATGTTGAGGTTGAGGGCCAACATCTCTCTTAACTATCAACGGCTTTGAGATTGAACAATGAAAGCTACCTTAACAAAATAAAGGGTGAAAATATGTTGTATATAGTTAGCGCAAATGGTAGGGATACTGCCAGTGGACACATTTTAATTTTCTGTCAGTGGGAGGGACAACCTGCTTATTTGGTTTTACGGCAGTTGTGAATCTCCCCTGGCAGTGAAAGTGCAAAGATATATAAAAATATATAAAATCTATATGAAAGGAACACACAAACAGGAAACCAACAACAAAAAGCCAGTAGCTCTGAGTTGAGACATGCTAAAAGCCTGTCGCATCATAAAGCCCTTTCCGCCAGTTTTCCGGGACACTGTCTGGCCTGGAATTTGCGTGGCATGTGTGTCGTCTCTTGTGATTACCCATTTTTTGAAAAGAACATAGTGTGACTGTGGGGACAGCTTTTTATTCCTGGTTTGATCCCGAAACGGGGCATTATACTTCAGCCGAGCCGAATGTAATTTGGCTGATTGCTGAGAGGGTACCAGCGCAGCATAATTCCCCCTGAGCCCCTAGAACTCTTCCTTCTGTACGGAGTGCTAGAGCAAGGGCGGGATCTTCAGGGCTCTCTCTCTCTCTCACTACCTGTATCAATCCTGCTGTCACCTGTACTTTCTTAGTAAATTAAAGACAAATCCACTCCTGCCCATCTATTTATTTTGAATTAGATAATTAACTATACACACAGCATGGCCACATCAGTGTTAAGGTACAGGCATAAAAAAAACAGGATTGCGAAAGAAGAATTTATTTCCACACCTGTAAACACGGTTAAATCCTAAAGTGTTCCTTTGTGTGCACATGCCTGCTGTGCTGCATTAAGCTTGATGTATCATTTCAGGCGAATGGTTTCCAGAATGAACGTGACTCTCGCCGTGTCCCTGTCGAATCCCCAGCTTTTCGGTGGAGGTTTCCGGGGTCGCATGCAGGTCTCAGCGAACAGACTTTTTCTGTAGCTGTGGCTTGGGGAAGAGACTAATTTAGCAAATGATTTAACAAATGATTCATTCAATTGGACAGCAGAGACCTCGGGTGGAGACAGAAAGCAGGAAGCCCGTTACTGCCAACAGGAGCAGCCAAAGCAGGAAGCCCATTACTGCCCACAGGAGCAGCTAAAGCAGGAAGCCCATTACTGCCCACAGGAGCAGCTAAAGCAGGAAGCCCATTACTGCCCACAGGAGCAGCTAAAGCAGGAAGCCCATTACTGCCCACAGGAGCAGCTAAAGCAGGAAGCCCATTACTGCCCACAGGAGCAGCTAAAGCAGGAAGCCCATTACTGCCCACAGGAGCAGCTAAAGCAGCTGGCAAATGTTTTAAATCTGTAAAAAGTGAGGCTCCGGCTGCCTCATGCAAAGTAGATCATTAAGAAAGGTGGAAAGGTGTGGGCAGGTTCTGCAGAAAAGTCCCTTAAAGTCCTAAACTCCTGAGAACGGCTATAAACACTTCCTCTGTTCTCTATCGCTGTATGAGTACCAGCATCAGTCTTTATCATACACTGGGGTTTGGGATTTAAACTAAACTGCATGAATCTTCTATGTATGTGACCAGCCAAATGGCACATTGTTTCCCCAGCTGTTTTCATAAAGTGGGTGAAAGGACTTTGTAGAGTCTCACTGGTTGTGAGATTTGTAATCGTGATTTGTAATGACTGAAACGATAGTGAGCTTTGGTTGAAACTTTTGAAACTGTTGAAATTAGTTCATTGCGGAGCTACACTGCCTGGCCCAAAAAAAAGTCACGGTTGCACCTGTCATGCATAGTGCCCACTGTACAAGCCTCTGGAGGCAGTGTTATGATCTGGGGTTGCTTCAATTGGTCAGGTCTGGGCTCAGCAACGTTATGCAGCAATAAAATTAAGTCAGCTGAGTACCTGAATGTACTGAATGACCAGGTTATCCCATCAATGGGCATATTCCAGGACAACAATGCCAAAATTCATCAGGCTCAAATTGTGAAAGAGTGGTTCAGGGAGCATGAGGAATAATTTTCACACATTAATTGGTCCTGACCTTAACCCCATTGAAAATCTGGGATGTGCTGGAGAAGACTTTAAGGAGTGGTTTGACTCTCCCGTCGTCAATACAAGATCTCGGCTAAAAATGAATGCAACTCTTGACGGAAATAAATGTTGTGATGTTGCATAAGGTTGTCGAAACAATGCGACAACGAATGCGCGCCGTAATCAAAGCTAAAGGCGGTCCAACTAAATATTAGTCAGTGCGACTTTTTTTTTTTGGCCAGGCAGTGTATTTTGAGCAGATGGGAGGTCAGATATGGGAGAGACACACACTTCTGATTCAAGCCCTCCACTGTGCAGAAATGCAGGCGGACACAGAGGTTAATTATGGAGGTGTCAGCAGCCAGAGGGCGTGGAGGACAATCCATTACTGTGTTTGAGTGGGCACTGATATCATCCGCACTCACCCACACCGATACCATCCACACTCACCCACACTGATACCATCCGCACTCACCCACACTGATACCATCCACACTCACCCACACTGATACCATCCGCACTCACCCACACTGATACCATCCGCACTCACCCACACTGATACCATCCGCACTCACCCACACTGATACCATCCGCACTCACCCACACTGATACCATCCACACTCACCCACTCTGATACCATCCACACTCACCCACACCGATACCATCCGCACTCACCCACACTGATACCATCCACACTCACCCACTCTGATACCATCCACACTCACCCACACCGATACCATCCGCACTCACCCACACCGATACCATCCGCACTCACCCACACCGATACCATCCGCACTCACCCACACTGATACCATCCACACTCACCCACACTGATACCATCCACAATCACCCACACTGATACCATCCACACTCACACACACTGATACCATCCACACTCACCCACACTGATAACATCCGCACTCACACACACTGATAACATCCGCACTCACACACACTGATACCATCCGCACTCACCCACACTGATACCATCTGCACTCACCCACACTGATACCATCCGCACTCACCCACACTGATACCATCCACACTCACACACACTGATACCATCCACACTCACCCACACTGATACCATCCGCACTCACCCACACTGATACCATCCGCACTCACCCACACTGATACCATCCGCACTCACCCACACTGATACCATCCACACTCACACACACTGATACCATCCACACTCACACACACTGATACCATCCACACTCACCCACACTGATACCATCCGCACTCACCCACACTGATACCATCCGCACTCACCCACACTGATACCATCCGCACTCACCCACACTGATACCATCCGCACTCACCCACACTGATACCATCCGCACTCACACACACTGATACCATCCGCACTCACACACACTGATACCATCCGCACTCACACACACTGATACCATCCACACTCACCCACATCGATACCATCCACACTCACCCACACTGATACCATCCACTCCCACCCACACTGATATCATCCACACTCACCCACACTGATACCATCCACACTCACCCACACTGATACCATCCACACTCACACACAGATACCATCCACACTCACCCACATCGATACCATCCACACTCACCCACACTGATACCATCCACACTCACACACACTGATACCATCCACACTCACACACACTGATACCATCCGCACTCACACACACTGATACCATCCACACTCACCCACACTGATACCATCCACACTCACACACACTGATACCATCCACACTCACACACACTGATACCATCCACACTCACACACACTGATACCATCCACACTCACCCACACTGATACCATCCACACTCACACACATCCACGTTCACATGCACTGATTGTCCCATATTTGCACTGATAGTGACACACATAATCACACCACATCCATCATCTCGGAGTATACTGGTCCTGGCATTGGAGTTGTGTGCTAATGATGGTAGCGAGAGCTCTTTTGTTGTGGACAGGCCCAGGAGACAGCCCTGGAAGAGTAATGGCTGCTTCCTGTGATTGTTGAGTGTGTTGGTGAAATGTCTGAGTCCACGCCCAGTCTAGTGAGAGTGTCTCTCTCTCTCTCTCTCTCTCTGTCATACACACACACACACACACACACACACATACACAAAGCAGACAACCAAAGTCTGTTTGTAGTCCTAACCTGGGGGAAACGTGTGACATACCAGCACGTGTACCAGCACAACACTGCACGCCTAAGTAGATGTGAGAAAGTATGAAATTAAAGTTAAAGGGATAGTTTTTTAAATACCACTTCATTTTTCATTTTTTGTGTATAATAATGAATATTTTGGTCATGTGCAGAAGTTTCTAATGACCTGCTAGCTTTAAAATGGTGGGTATCATGGCATTCATGTGTTTCTGAAACAAAAAAATGCACTTCAAGTAACTCCAAAGCAGTTTGTACAGTGAAGTTACATCTCCAGAGGTTTTATGTGTGTATTACCTCATTATTTATGTGTGTATTACCTCATTATTTCTTTTATGAATTATGTTTAAAAAATTATATTTAATTTTTATTTCAGTTGAAACAATTTCATATGATGCATGTAGGCTTGATTGTTGCGTAATGTGTAATGGTTTCCAACAGCATTAATACAACACATGGAGAGAGGCAAATTACTGCATGACAGAGAATCAACAACACATGAACAACAAGTCAACAGGACTGAAATGGTACGTTTGTGTGGCCAATTGAAAACATTAGACTGGAACTGATATAATGTCAAAAAACTACACAAACTGAACTGTTCTGTTAAATAGAAATATATAATTATATAGAAATATAATTTCTGAAAATGTGTATCAGTATATGTGTAAAAGCCTTCATCTGTAATCGAGGGCTTACGAGGCTCTAGGCATTTTCCCAAGGTGTTGTAGAGAAGGCTAGTCAAGGGTGCATCCGACGCAGAGCGTCACTGATCGCATTAGGTGGTTTCCACCAGCACTTCAAAAGAAACAAGAGGATGGAAGCGTGACTTTGTGTGGAGAGGAGCTCCTTTGTGGCGCAGAGCGGCGCTCAAACGGGGCTGCGAGCGCTGGCTCTCGATGAAGGCTGCCGTGGGAAGCCAAACCGCCCACAGACCCTGCTTTCCGGAGGGGCAGCGGGAATGTAGGCCAGAGAGGAACCAGAGAAGCGCTGCCTTCACCCTGGGGGGGTGGGGGTGGAAGAATCGCAAAGCGGCACGATGCATGTAAACATAACGTCTGCTAACAGACGCTAGCGCTCGATCCTCATTCCACTGCTGAACGTCGGGGTCTCAGGGAGGGCGGCGTAAGGGCTGGAAAGCAGGAGGCCAACCCGGAGCATTTCAGGGAAGAGAGAACAAGCGTACGATCTGGGCTTAGTCACCAAGGGCCTTTAATTAAACATTAACCCACATGGCAGTGCTCTAGGTGGACATGGCTAGAGCACTCACTGTCCCCCATCTGTGAGTGCAATCCAGTGGTACCAGCTAACAGTGAGGGCCAGTGCTGGGATATGTTCTGGTCAACACGTGTGTTCCCCGCTGAAGCACAGTGTCTGTTCCATGACTCTGACAAAGACAGTTGCTTCTCATTCTACTCCGACTAGTACTTACAACCTCTCTGCCCCCAGTTTAAATCCACCCTGTCACAGCTGAGTTTGAATGGTCTCTCTGCTCACTTGTTCTCGTCTTTTATCAGCATTCATGGCCACATTAACCTCCTCATTTAGAGCTTCTGTATTTGTGTCCCATGAATATGTTTCCATAGCAGCTGAAAAATTCCATCTTTGGTGAATGAAAACAGCAATAACAGTATTAAAAAGGAGTGGTTTGCAACAATAGCAGCACTTAAAGTAACAGTAATGAAGCTGATTAATAACAATGTTCAGCAGTTGGGCTGTAAGTAGTGATTACCAGCGGCCAAGCCGGGAAAATGCTGAAATGGTAGAACGTGGAGAAAAATGATTGTCTTTCACGGCACAGTACTTGATAGCATGTGAGGAAAAATGAGGGATGGGAGTATGGGAAAAAGAAAGAGAGGGAGGTAAAGGGATATGAGTGGGGATAAGCGCACAGAGAGGAGTGATGGAAGAAGAGACGAGGTGGGCAGAGTGGTGAAAGCTGCAGGCGCCATCCTGCAGTCAGGAGAACTGGAGCCACAGCTGAGCACTCTGAACATATACCTGCCACACTCTATACATAACTTATCCGTCCAGCAACAGCATCCACTCAACTGAATCATGTAATTGGCTATGTTACATTCACTTGTACAGTTCACTGAAACATGTATTTCTATTGATTGTGAATGGTATGTTGTGTTTCCCACCAAAACATTGATTTGTATGTAGTGTAGTTTGTTTCTTTCTGTTCATAGGCTAGCCAATGTAACTCTCTGTGAACTGTCCATGGTGCTAATGCAAGAATACGTATATATCAAGCAGTTGTACCGAAAAAAGAGTTATCCCATTCATTTTCCCTACATAATCTAGACTAACATAAACTAACATTTGTGTGAAATGTAGAATATCCTGGCGCGACGTCACAATAACACAATTTATTGATTATGTTCTGAACTGTAAGTAAACATCCCCTTGCTGCTGGATGCTTACTACATTTGGAAGGGTCCTTTTAAATATAGCAACTAGTATGTTCATATAATACTTGACTGAATTTAAAATTAGCTAAAGATTTCTATGTGCTATAGTAAGTAGTAAGTAAAGGTTATTTAGATGGCACTGGCAGTCCATGTCTCTTTCGGTTCTGACCTAGACTTTTTAGGGGGACTGGGTCCACTGAGACTGTGAGACAGGAAGCATGAGAGAGAATACAAATTCAAAACAGTATGGCACAAATGCCATTATGAAGTAGCCTTTTCCAAACTAAATCAATCATAATGCCATATTTTAGTTTAATGGTGTGAGGAAATCATGTTTTTATGTGTTTGTGAAAAATGTGATTCCATTACTACAACTGACGTTTCCTAGCGGGAAATAAAAGTTATTCTATTCTATACTATTACAAAAGTCTACCAGAGAGGGTGATGATCACCTGTTTCAAAGGCTGAAGTGGAGACAAAAACTGTACAAATTGAAACCAGAAATGTGTGAACAGAGGTACAGGAGGCTGAGATGGAGGGACGGGAGGCTGAGATGGAGGGACAGGAGGCTGAGATGGAGGGACAGGAGCCTGAGATGGAGGGACAGGAGGCTGAGATGGAGAGACAGGAGGCTGAGATGGAGAGACATGAGGTTGAGATGGAGGGACGGGAGGTTGAGATGGAGGGACGGGAGGTTGAGATGGAGGGACGGGAGGTTGAGATGGAGGGACGGGAGGCTGAGATGGAGGGATGGGAAGCTGAGATGGAGGGACGGGAGGCTGAGATGGAGGGACAGGAGGTTTTCTCTGTTGCCCTTCACACATTATCAGGTAATTACTTTGAATGAGTCTTACGTATCTCAGTACAAAGACAGTGAGTATCATCTTATCATCCTTTAAGTGGTGAATAATCCTTAGTGAGCCATTCTTTTGCCCGCTCACCCGTTATCAGCCTGTGTGAGTGACAGGACAGTGTGGTGATGTCATATAGGAGCCCTCTGATCGGAGGAGACAGTAGAATGTTGGGTACGCTCTCCGCTCTTCGCTCGCACAAACGCCCCCATGCCATCAGGCAGAGTTTAGAGAGGGAGAGAGATGCTAATTTTAAATAAAACTGGGAAGGAAGTTAGAATGGGGTTGCTATGACAACCCTTTCCTGACCTTCACCCTTCCACACACACACACACACACACACATACACAAGAACATGCGCATGCCCACACACACACGCATCTTTCCCTTCCTCCTCCTCTTCTTTATCCTCATCGACCTCTTGTTGCCTCTGTCATTATGCAGGGGTTGCATTTGTTTCAGCTGTTTATGTGTGAATGTATGTAGATGCATTTGGTGTGTGGTACAGTGTGTGTGTTTCCCTTTAGTATCTTTGTGGTGTATCTGGGTGTGTCTGTGCATTTGTGTGTGTGTGTGTGTGTGTGTGTATGTGTGTGTGGGCATGTGCATGTGCGTGCGCATGTTCTTGTGTGTTTATGTGTGTGTGTGTTGGAGGAGGGGTGAGGGGTGTGTTGGGTGTTTTCCTGTCATTGTCAGCAGGTCTTAGCTGGGCTGCAGTCAGACAGTGACCGAGCTCAGGGGCATAATAGAGAACGCACTGTCTCCATCCCCATCCTGTATAGCCACACGCACACACACACACACACACACACACACACACATACATACACATGCACACACACAAGCCACCTACCTCAGCAGGTCTGGTTACTGTGTCATTTTCACTTACTATCATCAGAATGAATTTAGCTGCCATTGTGTGCTCCAAAGTGACTCACTTGTTCTGACACAGCTGGGTTTATTTTTGTCAGAGCGATCTGTTAGCAAAGACAGAGTTAAATGGCAGTGTCACACAGGTATGTTCACCTCTTCATGACTCAACCACGGCTCAAATGAAATGGAATATATTCCTACTGCAATACATTGAAAATATGTGGACGTCTTAAAAAATATAATCTAAGAAGATATAGCCTATTTAAATTATGATATTTTTGTCTGACAGTGGCAATCATTTTTATATTTAATCATAATGTAATTTTTGTAATGTTGCAACATTATTTTTCTGATATAGATAATATATTTTATTTTAATATATCAGTAGCCTATATTCATCTTTGTAGGGGAAGCTTAGTCCTTTCTCCAAATAATTCAAAATTAATACCGGTGAGGAACGTGTGTGTGTGTGCTGGTGCGTGTGTGCATGTGTGTGTGCGAGTGCATGTGTGCTTGTCTGTGTGTTTTTGTGTATGTGTGTGTTTGTGTGTGTAGATAGATGCAGTATTTCTCGAATGAAGGCAGTACGCGCCCTTTACTAGAAAAACAAGGAGATACAGATTCCAATTCTGAATGCATTTACAGGAATTAATCTAATCTGTGCACCTCGATTTTTATTTTTGGCTGTCCACGTGGGAGAACAAACGAACAGGCTGCACCGAACAGGAGCGAGGGTGACATAAGCCAGCAGCTGTGTCCCTCTTTCTCTCTCCTTCCATTTTCTGGCACGCTCACCTGTCCTCTCCTCCGTGTTAGATTTCATGTCACAGGTGTGTGAATCAGGCCCTTGGCCACGGGCACAGTCTGTGAGTCAGCACAGTTTGAACAGCAAGTCACCGGCGTAGCGTTTACGGCCCTGCGACAGTCCCGGGGCTCTTTGCAGTAGAGCGTGAAGCCGAGCGTGTTTTGTGGCGCACGGCGCCGTTGTTCTAGTAACTGGGCTTTTTATGGCGGAAAGTAAATGGAAGGTAAATGTTGACATTGAAGCGAAAACCTCATTACTATTTCAAGCAAGGAACAGATGGCATCACATGAAGATGGCCTCCCTTCTGTCCGCAGGGTAACCACACAGATTCAGAATAGTCCTGGAACACGATTTTCTGCTACTGGCAATCACACTGGGAATACAATGAGAGCCAATTGCACAATCTGACAGCTGAAAAATAACTGTCAGGCTTCCTGTAGTATTTTCTCCGTCATATACGGGACGAAGTGGTGCCATTTCCTGTGCTCGGGGAGCGAGGGAGGGAGAGCGGGAAGCGTGTGTGTGTGTGTTGGGCATGAATGCTTGACGATGCCACGCCCTGTCAGGGCCGTCTTGTGCTGAGTCACGCTGGGTTACAGAGTGAATGTGAACGGCAAGTCCCAACGCTGCCGGTCCTGTACGCTTATCCAGCCTCCTGGGTCACATAACCGACAGAGCCGAGAGTGTTACACAGCAGGGGAACACATGCAGACACACACACACACACACACAAACATGTGTACAGACACACACACACACACACACACACACACACAAAAACACACAAGAACCCATGTTCAGACAACTATTCACACACACACATGAACACTCGCACACACGCAAAGACACACACGCACACACAAGGCCATACACAGAATAGGAAAGCTGTGATCACACACATAGAGAGTGTGAGAACCTGGGGATTTAAAGCAACAGTCCTTAGCCCTCAATCTGCTGTTTGACACCCATCAGCCCTAAAGGGGCGTTTCAACCCGGTTTCCCATCCCTAAGGCGTGTCCCTAAGCACAGTGTCTGCATAGCCACGTCTCCCCCCTCTTTCTCCCAGTTTGGAACGCCCTGTAAGACTGCTGGCCACAGTCACCACTGGGACGGTCTGGATTCCATATCAGACCATGGGGCCCATCCATGTACTACAACAGTGTCTTAGCAGCCATGTTTCTTTAACCAATTTATATCCCTTTTTTCCTAGTTTGGAACCTCGTTCATAGACCTGCCAGATCACTGCAATCTACTATCAGTTTGGAGGGGTGCAGACAATGCTCACTACCCTTGGTAGTGCACGCCTCCCTCCAGCTACCTCCCCTGTTCAGTCTGCAGTCCTCCAGCTGAGCTCTGCGTGCACTGTGCACTTCATATGCAGCTGGTGGAGGCGACCTGCATGGGCCTAATGGGTTTCCCCCAGCCATCTGAAACCCTCCCTACCTCCAGTTATACACCACCCTGGGCGCATCACTGCACCAAAACTCAGCCTATTAGTGGCGCGAGCCACACCTGGCAGCCCATTTGCACAGTCATGTTTGCAATTTGTACGTCAATCAAGAGCAGGGGAAGGGAGATGGAAGATGGCTGCGTTGTCTGAACAGGCAGGTTTAATACACACATTGATGTGCACAGGCAGGTCTGAGGGACGTATTGATTTCCTCTAGTCTGCCTCGGAGAGCGCCGGTTAGGATGGAATTGGGGGGTTCTACGCTGACATCTGCTTCACATCTGTCATACCAATACAGGGAGAAGTGCAGTGATGCCCCCCCCCCCCCCCCCCCCCCTCCGGCCCTGCCCCCACCTCTTCAGTCCTGACAGCCCTGCCACCCTCCTCCCTCCTCCCTAGCCCTGCCCCCTCTCCAGCCCCCCACCCGTCAGTCCTGATCCCCTGTGTGTGAAACCGAATGCTCTCAGACACTACATTCAGCTGATAATGGTCTTCATTAAGGGACTGTTAACCGCACTGTGCGCACATACACAGTCCCACTTCAGGGACTGTTTATGGTGTAAACGCTGTGTGCCGTGGCATTCCCCAGTGCCTGCCGACATAAAGCATCCTTCAGTTATGAGTATTATTACTCTGGCACTTATAGATGAACCCGATTAATATCCCCTCACTCAACCAGCTTAATATGACTCCCCCTGTTCATTCTGTTGCTAACCAGTACGGTGTCACTGCACTGAAGACCATCCTGCATTTTACCTGCACAGCAGAGATAGTAACAGCTGTTTATCAATATGCTGAATTTAGATCAAAAGATAACCACTATTTTAAAACGCACTGACATGGTGACAGTGACAGATCATAGTGGATTTTGCTCACCCACTCGTATCTGAAAGGAATGCAGGTTTTTTAGAGTGTTCTTTGGCAGTCCTCATGTTATTGGCGTGATTACCTCTGGCACGTCACTGAATAGCGATGGGGTGGGGGGGGGATTCTCACCTGCTGATTTCAGCCATAGGGAGAAGCCCTGAGAGGACGCATTACATAAAAACAACCACAGAGTGATAACATCATGTAAACTCAACCAGCTGACTGCAGAAGTGCGGTTCGCTTGGCGGTTTCTCAGCATGTGGCGGCCCCTTTTTGCCGATTTCCTTCAGCAATGCCGCGCTGGACCATGATGCACCATGTGCCACGGGCAGCAGAGGAATGCCAAGCGTCGTCTTCAAGGTGAGGCGCTGACCCAGTTAGTGGTGCGCGGCGGCTCTTCGTAAAGGCAGAAAGAAGAAGGCCTTGGCTCTCTGCGCTGAGGCGCGATGTTAGCGATGCTAGTTGTGCTTTGTTGGGTCTCCGTGCTGCGTGTGCTTCCAGTCACCCTCGCTGTCCGCAGCCAATGAAATCGGGAATTGAATCCGTCCACGCTTCACTGTGGCTGCGTTGTTACTCGAAATTCCCTCAAGGAAATTATCCAGGCACTGTGAGATGAGGTGTTCTTTTGGTAATGGAGACCAGACCACACAATTGAATGTAGTCCTCTTTCCTTCCCACATACACAAAGTACTGCATGAGTCACACAGCTTACAGGCCTGCATCCATCCTCCTACAGAACCCCTCAAACACAAGCTACTTATCATTCTGCCGCTCCATAACTTACCAACTTTTTACCTCAAAAAGAAGGTGAGAGGAGGACGGTATGACTGAATTTCAGATTTGATTGTGACGTAAGCATGTCAAAATTGTGAATACAAACAAAAACATGCTTTCAGGTTAATCCCCTGGTTCTTTTGATAATCGCTACATTTGTAATGGTGATTAAGAGTCAACCAAGGCGACCCTAGCAAAAAAATCCCCTTCTCATCCCACGTGATTCATTGTAAAGTGATTGTATACCCATATGTGCATTCTCGGTTTTGCGGTCACAGTGAGACAGCAGTGGAGCCCAGCAGGGTGGAGAGTGGAGACACATACGTACAGACACCAGGTAACCCAGACAGCGTGGTTTTGGAGTGTGGGAGGAAACCTGAGAATGTGCAGGACTCCCTTGTGAAGAACACGGTAATACGCGGCGCACATGCCCATGGGCTCGTGTGTCATCGGTTCATTTTCCGTCTCAGTGGCTAGTGCGGCCCGGCCGCGTCGAAAGGCTCGTCAATCACGCGATGCACTCACAGTAATGCGTTCCCCCCTTTCTTTCCCTCAAGGTCAAGTGTGTTGCGTAACGTTGCTCAAAGTGGATTGAGCAATCCACCGATGGCCATGTGCTGTTTGTAGGTGGAGCCGCTGCCTTGAGAAAAGGTGATGCAACGCGCAGGCTTCATCCTCCTAGGGGTCAGGTGACGGGCCCATCCCTGCACCTAGCTCAGGTGTTGAGTCTCTCGCTTAGTGCTGTTTATGTCAATTGAGGCTTTAAAAATAAATTACCTGTTGTTATATTTCACGATTAAGATTGAGTTTGAAAACACAAAAATGTAAGTCCCAATATTCAATAGGATTTTCTCTCATTGGTTTAAGCCACGCCCACTTCAGGGTTTTTGTCCGAGTACAGATACAGAAACAGATAGTTACACACCCCTAGCATGCGTATCTGACTTTTACCTGTACCTGTCACCCCTTGTGTGCGTGGGCTCTGACACGCTCTCCCCTTACCCGAGAAACCTCTTTGTCTGCGGGACTGGGGCGTGGTGCCTTTAGTGTTCATCCCTCCTTGTTTTGGTTACGGGACAGACAGAGAGGGATGGAGTTACTGACATGAGGGAGACAGACAGTGCCACAGACTGTGGAGAGTCAGAGGGCCCACACCTGCAGGATGAGTGAGGCTGAGACCCAGGGGATAACTCAGGGTGGACGGGAGGTAGGGGGCCACAAGCGCACCCGCCACTGGAGGCTCTTCAGGAAGGGGTGAGTGCAGCTGTTTGGAGCCCAGGGTGGATAACACTTTAAACAAATGAGCTTTAAAGTAATCTGCGTGATGCATGACCGACCAAAATTAGAGAATAGAAATGTAAATGATTGCTCACATTTGTGGTCATTTGTAATTATTATTATGATTAAATTTACTGTCAGTTGCTGATATGCTTTATACATACAGACGTCACATTATACTCATCTCCTTAACGTGTAACTGTGGATTGTTTTTTTGTTAGGCTGCAGCCAGGCTTTGTATGCACTGCTGTGTCGGATAAAAAATGGGTTAGGGGGAAATGGAGGTTTCCCTCACTAAGCCCGTTAGGTAAAACGTCTGATTAATAAATCATGGTCGTGGTTTTTTTACCCACGCCTCAGTTACAGTGTGGCCCAACACATGTTCTACATGTTCGGTCACGGAATTTAAAAAAAGAGATTAACTGAACGCACACTTTGCCAGTGAAGTGCTCAGGTTCATTTGTGTGTTTCGCATACCCACCTAAACGCCTATCGTGAGCCGCGGTTTTGGGACCGAGTTCGTAGAGGAAGGCAGCGCAGCAGTGGGAGAGATTAAGTCGCCGGACGGCAGAGGGACGACTGACACAAAGGAGGGGAGGCCTGTCTCCTACGCTGGGTGAACACAGCTTAAATGATGATACAGTGGCAGTTTTTAAATCTTACATGCAGCTGGTAAAATTGGTCAAAAGGAGGAAAAAAATAGAGCCTTAAATATACGGCTCGGAGATGTTTGTGTCAGCTAGTTTCCGTGGCAACGCTGGAAGGGTGACATTAATAGCCAGGTGTTGGAGGAGTAGGAGGAGGCGGAGGAGGAAGAGGTGGGGGGGATGGTGGTAGGGGGGTGTAGGCTGCTTTGACAGCAGTTGCTAAATTAAACACAAAATCACACGGGTTCAGAGGCACACATTTGCCACACAGATACGATATCCAAGAGAGTTAATTGTGCATGAAACAGTGCTGAATATCACACGTAGACACATTGGGGTATTGTTTTATTTTCATAGCAAGGTGCTTTTACATGATTGCAAGTGTCTTTTTTGCTAGATTAACAAAACATTTAAAAGATTTTCAGCTGCGCTCCTGGATGTCTCATCTTATCAAAGTAAATAACAGCAGAATCTCTTGGCCTTCCAAATTGGAACCTAATTGAACCAAATCTTTGGACCATATCTGGTGATTCATAGATTCAGTCCAACAGCAGAGCCCAGTGATAAGTACAGGACTTAAGGGTGAGGTGTAGTATTCCTCTGTTATGAACATGTTAATTAAGCTTTATCCAGCGTTCACAGTGTGCTCTAGCCACTGCAAATCTCTTAAATGATGGGCAGTGTGAAGGGTCAACTGTGGCCTAACTATTGACGTGATGGAAGGGTTTTCTTCCAAGATGTCCGTCATCCTCCACACTGCTATATTTATCTGGAAAGGCTAAAGGTGTGTGTGAGTGAGGCGGTTTCTTTTACATTGGACCCGTAACCAAATGCCCCTCTGTCTTCTGTAAGGGATAATTTTAGAAGGAGAACTGAAACTTTCATTAGGGTGTCAAGTGAACACAACAGTCTTTTATCCATCCTACCCGCCCACGCTGCAAAGCCACATAGAGCAGTGGGATCACATTCTCCCCCAGCTCACAGCGTGTCACCATATGGAATACATTTATGCTAAATATTCTACTGCAGAGTCATCCATTCTCTCTCTCTCTCTCTATCTCTATCTCTCTTAGTTTTTTCTGTCTTTCGTGCTTTCTCTCTCTCCCAAATTCAGAATTATAGTTTTGTTTCACTTTGGCTTCTGAGTGGCTCTTTGAGTGCGCAATTGTACAATCTACATAATTGCAAATTTGTTGTGTGTGAGAGAGTGTGCGTGTGAGTGGGTATGTGTGCATGTAAATATTAGTCATGTTAATCTGTTAAATGATCAAATATTGCAGATATACATATGAAAATATCATAACTGCATATATGGATATGAAAACCACAGTTTCCATTACCGTATGAGATCACATTTCTCCATGTATATCAGCCTGGAAGTCCTGCACTGACTGTGTTGCCTGTGTCTCTGATGACTGACTGTGCTGCCTGTGTCTCTGATGACTGACTGTGCTGCCTGTGTCTCTGATGACTGACTGTGTTGCCTGTGTCTCTGATGACTGACTGTGCTCCCTGTGTCTCTGATGACTGCTGTTCCGCCTGTCTCTCTGATGGCCGCTGTTCTGCCTGTGTTTCTCATGACTGCTGTGCTGCCTGTGTCTCTGATGACTGCTGTGCTGCCTGTGTCTCTGATGACTGCCTGTGCAGCCTGTGTCTCTGATGACTGCCTGTGCAGCCTGTGTTTCTGATGACTGACTGTGCTGCCTGTGTCTCTGATGACTGCCTGTGCTGCCTGTGTTTCTGATGACTGACTGTGCTGCCTGTGTCTCTGATGACTGCTGTTCCGCCTGTGTCTCTGATGACTGCTGTGCTGCCTGTGATGTTAGTATTTTGAGGGCATCTGCTTTGGCCTCCCTGAGCTGCTGAGTCACAATGACTCCTGTCTGTGTGTGAGTGAGTGTGTGTGTGTGGGGTGGGAACCATAGGGGAAGGACCTGTGTGGGGTGGGCCCATAGGGGAAGGACCTGTGTTGGGTAGTACCCATAGGGGAAGGGCCTGTGTGGGGTGGGGACAATGGGGAAAGGGCCTGTGTGGGGTGTGAACTATAGGGTAAGAGCCTGTGTGGGGCGGGACCCATAGGGGAAGGGTCTGTGTGAGGCGGGCCCAGAGGGGAAGGACCTGTGTGGGGTAGTACCCATAGGGGAAGGGCCTATGTTGGGTGGGACCTATAGGGTAAGGGCCTGTGTTGGGTGGGACCCATAGGGGAAGGGCCTGTGTTTAGTGGGACCCATAGGGGAAGGACCTGTGTTGGGTGGGACCCATAGGGGAAGGACCTGTGTTGGGTGGGACTCATAGGGGAAGGGCTTGTGTGGTATGGGACCCATAGGGCAAGGCCCTATGTTGTGTGGGACCCATAGGGAAAGGGCCTGTGTGGGGTGGAAACCATCGGGGAAGGGCTTGTGTGGGTTGGGAACCATAAGGGTAGGGCCGGTGTGGGGTGGGACCCATAGGGGAAGGGCCTATGTTGGGTGGGACTCATAGGGGAAGGGCCTGTGTGGGGTGGGAACCATAGGAGACGGGCTTGTGTGGGGTGGGAACCATAGGGGAAGGGCCTGTGTGGGGTGGGACCCATAGGGGAAGGGCCTGTGTGGGGTGGGACCCATAGGGGAAGGGCCTGTGTGGGGTGGGACCCATAGGGGAAGGGCCTGTGTGGGGTGGGACCCATAGGGGAAGGGCCTGTGTGGGGTGGGACCCATAGGGGAAGGGCCTGTGTGGGGTGGGACCCATAGGGGAAGGGCCTGTGTGGGGTGGGACCCATAGGGGAAGGGCGTGGGTTCATCAGGCCATTGGGTCTCGGTGTATTGACACCTTTTCCCTGTCTTTGATCCCTAATGAAAAGCAGAGTGACTGTTGAAGTATATGACCAGCTGGCTCTTGCAGGCTGCACTGTTCACATTGCTGTGGGAAAGACGCGTGTGTAACAGGCTCTAATGTTCCTCTCACGTGCTTGTCTGGACCCAACAGGAAGGCGATCTCACGGTCGGGCCTGCAGCACCTGGCCCCTATCCAGAGCCACCTCCCCGCCCTGAGCAACGGGCCCACCAAGGAGCTGCGCACCACCGTCGACTGGAGTGTGAGTGACACATCTCTGAGGCTGTCTATTTACTAAAGCTGAATAAGTATGAATAAAATACGTGTGATTTTTCCAGGGGTTTCAAAACGGTTTGGACAGTCAAACCTGAAGGCGTTCAGCTCCTCAAGTGCTACGGCACTACGATGATATTCTGCATTTTATTTACATATTTTAGTTTTTCCTTCAGATTATGTACTTCATCATTTTCCATCGGCATTCATGTATTTCCCTTAGCTCACCGTGTCCCTGCTAAAGACTGCGCTTCTTATTGTGTAGAGCAGGGGTCCTCAATCTTATCCAGTTAGGGCCGGTGTGGCTGCAGGCTTTTGTTCCAACCAAGCAGTAACACACCTGATTCTACTCGTCAAAGTCTTTAGCAAAGTCTCTTGTGGTTGATTAGTAGAATCAGGTGTGTAACTGCTTGGTTGGAACAAAAACCTGCACCCACACCGGCCCTTTCTGGATAAGATTGAGGACCCCTGGTGTAGAGAGAAGAGAAACAATACAATGTGAAAAATTGTTTAAACACAAAGCGAAGAGAAGACAAGCAACAAACAAGCAAGCAGCATAATTGTCTCACTTAAGACGGCACAGGCCACCGCACATAAGAGCCTCAACCCGCATGCCGCTGGCACACAACAGCGTGTCACAGATACAGTAACCAGGCCTGCTCTCAGAGCCTTTTGTGATGCGCTTTATTGAATCTTTGATTGTATTTACACATTTATAGACTGAAGTAACAAGCATAATAGTGAATTATCACCTGAACTGAAGCAAGAATCGCATTGAAACGGACGTGTAGAAAGAGCAGTCGCAGCGAGCGAGTCTGTCCGTCCGGGGGAAGTGTTTCCACCGTATGAGTTCCAGCCAATACAACGGTGTTGACACACTGCGTGTACGCCAGGGAGCAACAGTGGATTTGTAATTGGTTTCTGCTGACATAAGCAGTTGTCAGGTTGGCCCAGGGGATGCTGGGAGGTGGAGGGGGGGTGTTGAGCCCAGGCTCCTCATCAGCACTCATTAATCCAGGTGTCGTGCGGCTGTTAGCGCTGCAGCGGGGACACAGACGCGCTCCGGCGCCACATGGGCTCACTTCCTGAACGTCAGGGCTGGCCTTTCTCTCGCCGCGGGGCCTTGATGCTCACTGTGTTGTGATTAAACTTTAACGGGGGCCTGTATTAAAATCACAAAATGGCTTTGAACAGACACCACTCTTGGGGGGTGTGTGTGTCTGTGTGTGTGGAGGGGCTGGGGGGCATTATACTGGAAGCATAAACACTAAACAATGCACTAAATAACTCGCTAGAACTTTAGATTAGTGCCTCGTTGCCTCGCTATCAATGGGAATACATGATTTATGGATTTAGATTTTTAATTAAATATTCATTCCACCCAATTCAGCACACAAAACGCACATGATTAGGTACAATTCTATTGATTGTCACATGCATTTTGTATTTGAAAAATGAGCTAGCTGGGTTCCGTGTCCTTTTGTTTGCGATTATCTCCATGATACAGTACTGGCTTCATACAATGGTTTTTATTGTACTCGCTTTGCAAACCATGAACAGATTTACTTGTAAATGTGCATTAGTTGTGTTAGCGAGTCGTAGTGTGTGGACGGTCGGTACACTGGGTGTGTTTGCCTGCTTGCCTCCCTGCAGGAGAACGCGGTGAACGGGGACCACCTGTGGCTGGAAACCAACTGCTCAGGAGATCTGTGTTACCTGGGAGAGGAAACCTGCTTGGTGAAGATAGCAGTGAGTATTCATAGGCAGAGGTGTTATATATACACGTACAGATGAACCTCGATCCAACGGACTAATAGGGGGGAGCAGTTGTCCGTTAAAGCCGTTTGTCCGTTGCAGCGAATAATGCGACACTGCAAAATATCACTATAACAAGAGATATGTAGCGCACAACAACCAGGCAAACCGACGCTTGTACGCTTGTAAACAACACGTGCGCGCCGCCAAGTGGACGCTTACTCAAGTAGCGGTCTCGGTTCGCTTCACCCGGGAGTTTTAAACGTTCGGACCAGATATTCACTCTAGCGGATTGTGTCCGTTGGATCCGGAATCCGTTGCATCGGTGTCCATTGGATCGAGGTTCATCTGTATATAGATATACTGTATATATATATATATACACAGTATATATAGATATACTGTATATATATATATACACAGTGGGAGCAATAATTATTTGATCCCTTACTGATTTTGGAGGTTTGCCCACTTACAAAGAATGGAACTGTGTAGAATTTTAATCATAGGTACATTTTAACATTGAGACAGAATATCACAAAATAATCCGCAATAACAACATCATATAAATTTTATACATTTATTATCGTATTTTCACATGAAATAAGTATTTGATCCATAGAACAATAGGACTTAATACTTGGTGGAGAAACCTTTGTTGGCAAGCACAAAGGTCAGACGTTTGTTGTAGTTTTTCACCAGATCTTGGGAGGGATTTTGGTCCACTCCTCTTTGCAGATCCTCTCCAAATCCTTAAGGTTCCGAGGCTGTCGCTTGGCAACTCGAGGCTTCAGCTCCCTCCACAGATTTTCGATGGGATTTAGGTCAGGAGACTGGCTAGGCCACTCCAGGGCCTTAATATGCTTCTTTTTGAGCCACTGCTTTGTTGCCTTGGCTGTATGTTTTGGGTCATTGTCATGTTGGAAGACCCATTTTCAGTGCTCTCACTGAGGGAAGGAGGTTGTCGCCCAAAATTTCCCGGTACGTGGCCCCATTCATCCTCCCCTCGATACGGTGAAGTTGTCCTGTCCCCTTAGCTGAGAAACACCCCCAAAGCATAAGGTTTCCACCTCCATGCTTCACAGTGGGGATGGTGTTCTTTGGGTTGTACTCAGCATTTCTCTTCCTCCAAACACGGCGAGTCGAGTTGATGCCAAATAGCTCTATTTTGGTCTCATCTGACCACATCACCTTCTCCCAAGCCTCCTCTGGATCATCCAGGTGTTCTTTGGCAAACTTCAGACGGGCCTGTACATGTGCCTTCTTCAGCAGAGGAACCTTGCGCGCGCAGCAGGATTTTAATCCTTCACGGTGTAGTGTGTTACTGATGGTTCTCTTCGTGACTGTGGTCCCAACTGCCTTCAGGTCATTAACAAGCTCCTCCTGTGTAGTACTGGGCTGATCCCTGACCTTTCTCATGATCATTGATATCCCACGAGGCGAGATCTTGCGTGGAGCCCCAGACCGAGGGAGATTGGCGGTGACTTTGTGTTTCTTCCATTTTCTAATAATTGCTCCAACAGTTGTTAACTTCTCACGAAGCTGCTTGCTTATTTTCTTGTAGCCCATCCCAGCCTTGTGCAGGTCTACATTTTTGTCCCTGATGTCCTTAGACAGCTCCTTTGTCTTGCCCATGGTGGAACCGTTGGAATCTGATTGATTGTGTGGACAGGTGTCTTTTATACAGCTACATAACGATGTAACGAGTTGACACAGGTGTTTTGGGTAATGAGTTGAGATTAGGAGTGCTTCTTAATGGAAAACTAACTGGTCTGTGGGAGCCAGAATTATTGCTGATTGGTAGGGGATCAAATACTTATTTCATGCGAAAATATGATAATAAATTTATAAAATGTATATGATGTTGTTATTGTGGATTATTTTGTGATATTCTGTCTCTCAATGTTAAAATGTACCTATGATTAAAATTCTACACAGTTAAATTCTTTGTAAGTGGGCAAACCTCCAAAATCAGTAAGGGATCAAATAATTATTGCTCCCACTGTATATATATATATATATAGAGAGAAAGAGAAAGACAGTGAGTATTTATAGGGAGCCAGGGAGATTGGGGAACGGTGGTGTGAGATTGGGGAACATTCATAGGGAGATTGGGGAACAGCGGTGAAAGGCAAGAGGGCAAGAGGGAGGTGGTGAGGGAACAGGCCTGGAGATGGGAACAGCGTGGGTGCAGAGAGAGAGGCACACTGTGGGGAAAAGACAGAGGGAATGGTATATGGGGAGGGAGGGCAGGACTGGAGATAGGAACAGCAGGGGTGCAGAGAGAGAGAGAGGGACACTGGGGAAAAGACAGAGGTGATGAGTAGAAATAGACATTGAGCTGACGTGGGGGTTGTGTTGGCAGAGATGGTGTATATAACCTGACACGGTGTAATGCATGAGAATAGTGATCAGTGTGCTTAAGAATTGAAATCAATAATATCCACTTGCCCTCGCCCAAGAAAGAAAATGCTGCCCATTGTTTGTCTGAAGGGGTTATTGAGGGCTGGTTGCCCGGCTAGCTTAATGTAATAGATGTGTTGTTTTATGCACTCGAGTGCTTCAAGGACACTTGTTATTTCTTTACTTGGACAATGTCAACAAGCAGATTGTGAATGAAATGGAACTGAAGAGGCGAAGAGAACAACAGAGACAAGCGGAGAGGGGGGAGGCTGCAGAAGGAATACATTATAGAGGGGAGCTTATGGTTAATTACTGAAGTGTCACAGCAGATCTACCGTGTTAAAAACACAATCTCAAAGGCTCCCACTGTATGTGTGCCTGTGTCCCTTTAAGAAGTCGGCCCCCCGGAGGAAGTGTGCAGCGTGTAAGATCGTGGTGCACACCGCGTGCATGGAGCAGCTTGACAAGGTACGGCCCCCCACCCCTGGGCATGTAGTCTTCCTCACTCACACACCCCTCCCATACCGTAGTCAATCGTACGGTCACGCACCTGTATGGTTCTCGCCGTTCCCCTGCCTGTAGAGTTAGTCCATGCAATCCCAGTCCGCTCACTCCCACCCGTGAAGCCCCGGTGTGGCGGTTTCCACTTGTATCCGAGTTTGAGAGAAGCTGAAGAAGTGACACCTACACACAGCACACAGCACACAGCCTGCTACTGTTCCTGCCCCTCCTCCCAGCCTCCTTCCTGACTCATGCGTGTCCTTCCCCACCCGCGTCTGCCATGGGCGGCGCAGCCCAGCGGGGCCTGACCGTTTCTGCCTGTCCCTCCTCTGCAGATCAACTTCCGCTGCAAACCAACCTTCAGAGAGGGGAGCTCTCGCTGCCTGAGGGACGTAAGTCTGTTCGTCCACTTCGACTTCTTATGGCCCGCGCTGACAGGGGCAGGCTAACGGCTAATGGCTAACGGCTAATGGCTAACGGCTAATGGCTAACGGCTGTTTTTCCTTCTCTCTGTTGCAGCAAAACCTCTTGCGGCACCACTGGGTTCACCGGCGCCGCCAAGAGGGAAAGTGCAGGCAGTGCGGGAAGGTATCCACCCCCCTCCCCCACCTCCCAGATATAACGCACTGTTGGAACCTGTAAAAGCTTATGATTATGGGAGGTTTGACTCTCATAACGGTGCTAATCACAATGATTACTGCACCAGCTGTCAGGCCTAAGACACCTGAAAGCAAAGGTTCCAGAAAATGGCACTTTCATTTTATTTCACGTTTCACTTTTTTTAAATAGACATTAAAACACTTTTTAAATTTAATTGATATATATATATTTTTTTTTTTTTAGAAGTTTACATTTTTAGCTGCTATGTTATTTGTATTTTTTTCCAAGCTTTTTGCTTTTGTCCCACAGAGCTTCCAGCAGAAATTCTTCCACAGTAAAGAAATTGTGGCGATCAGCTGCTCCTGGTGCAAGCAGGCGGTGAGTGAAACGCTCCTCCTGTGGCCTCACCTCTGGGTGATAGCAGCCTGGTATCAGGGTATAACCCCTCCCTCTCGCTCTCTCCTCTCGCCTTTCAGTTCCACAACAAGGTGACGTGCTTCATGCTGCACCAGATCGAGGAGCCGTGCTCGCTGGGAGCCCACGCTGGGGTCATCGTCCCGCCCTCCTGGATCATCAAAGTCAGGAAGCCGCAGGTACACTTCCAGACCTGCCAACTCCAGTCAGCACACGCAGCGCACGCCAGTCAGGGCCAATCTGCCTCTGGCTCAGCAGCTGCTCCAGAACAGCTCTGTTCGTGTGTCCGTGTGTGCGTGTGTGTGCGTGTGTGTGCGTGTGTGTGCGTGTCTGCGTATGTTTTTCCTGTGTACATGTATGAATGTATATGTGTATATGTGTATATGTGTGTCTGTGTGTCTGTGTGTCTGTGTGCATGTGTGAATGTATGTGTATATGTGTGTCTCTGTGTCTGTGTACATGTGTGAATGTATGTGTATATGTGTGTCTCTGTGTCTGTGTACATGTGTGAATGTATGTGTATATGTGTGTCTCTGTGTCTGTGTCTGTGTGCATGTGTGAATGTATGTGTATATGTGTGTCTCTGTGTCTGTGTCTGTGTGCATGTGTGAATGTGTGTGTATATGTGTGTCTCTGTGTCTGTGTACATGTGTGAATGTATGTGTATATGTGTGTCTCTGTGTCTGTGTGCATGTGTGAATGTATGTGTATATGTGTGTCTGTGTGCATGTGTGAATGTATGTGTATATGTGTGTCTGTGTGCATGTGTGAATGTATGTGTATATGTGTGTCTGTGTGTCTCTGTGTCTGTGTGCATGTGTGAATGTATGTGTATATGTGTGTCTGTGTGCATGTGTGAATGTATGTGTATATGTGTGTCTCTGTGTCTGTGTGCATGTGTGAATGTATGTGTATATGTGTGTCTGTGTGTCTGTGTGCATGTGTGAATGTATGTGTATATGTGTGTCTGTGTGTCTGTGTGTCTGTGTGCATGTGTGAATGTATGTGTATATGTGTGTCTGTGTGAATGTATGTGTATATGTGTGTCTGTGTGTCTGTGTGCATGTGTGAATGTATGTGTATATGTGTGTCTGTGTGTCTGTGTGCATGTGTGAATGTATGTGTATATGTGTGTCTGTGTGCATGTGTGAATGTATGTGTATATGTGTGTCTCTGTGTCTGTGTGCATGTGTGAATGCGTGTGTGTGTGTGTGTGTGTGTGTGTGTGTGCATGTGTGTATGTGCATATGTGTGTATATGTTTGTCTGTGTGTGTGTGTGTGCGTATGTGTTTGTGCGTGTGAATATGAGCAGTAGTATATAGAGCCAGAGGGAGTGCTGGTGTCTGTGTTGGAGCCTCTTCAGTGTAATGCAGTAGGATTGTAATGGAAAGTGACATAATGCTCTGGAAGGACTTGCTGTGCATGATATTGTCAGTGGCAGCTCTGGCTACCGGGCCGTAGTGTGAAGCTCCCCTGGCAAGCCCACTATAGGGCTGCTGTGTTTGTGCTTGGCACACCACATCACTGGTTGTATCTGTGGCTCAGTCTTTACCATTATGTGCACATGTATACACGTTTTTTACCATCGCATTCACACACATTTACTAGCAGCGGCCATGTTGCTTTTTTTGTTATATTCATCAGTGACCATGAAATCTGGATCCACCTGCCAATCACGATTATCCAATAGCAGCCTGTTTTTTGTTTTTTTTTGTCCCGAGAAAAGCCTGTGGTTCAACACGGTTGGACAGACAGGCTTTGCTGAGATCTGTGATTGGCTGGTGGGTCAGAGCTTTGATGTGTGGCACAGTGCAGTGTCACCTTTACAGTGGAGTTAAGAGAAGGGTGTCTCACACACACCGTCACCCAACGTTTTAGTTGACTCTCTCACACACACGGACAAGGACCGAGTGGTCCCAAAGAACCAGAAGTCCGCACCCAAGGGATTTTAGGACTGTCTTTAGGAATGAGCTCTTTTAAAAATAAACTATTCATATATTTATATAAATATCAATTGGATTCCATTGTTTGTACTTTCTTAGTGATTTTGTTTGAAAGCAGGTAAGCGTTGTAGAGAGTTCCTTTAGATGGGTTTTTTGATTGGATGCTTTGCTTGTGAAGTCACATGTGAGCTGATGCATCTTTGGGAAGCCTATGTAAAGACTCGGAGCACAGGAGTAAGTAGCAGCACTTGACTGTGGGGAAGGCCCTCTTTTCCACACGGCCTGTGGCCAGGTCTCTGCGTGTGTCGCCAGACTTAGTGCCCCATCTCTCTCCTGTCTCCCAGAGCTCTTTTAAAAACTCGAGCCGAAGGAAAAAAAGGACGTCGTTCAAAAGAAGGACCAGCAAAAAGGGAACCGATGTGAGTAAACCTGTTTCCCCCCCATCCTCACCCCGCACACCTGAAAGATGTTACTGAGAATAGGCATGTGTGTGCAGACAAAGAGGGGGAGAGTTATACACAGGCTAGATCAGTATGGACAGGGCTGCTCCTCACATTCACCCCTGAGTGACAGTTCCCTCCCAACCCGCCTGACCCAGGGCGAGGGCCACAGCCTGGGTCCAGCAAGTGGACACCCACTTTGGGCCTTGTCTCCCTTCCCCTAACTCCTACCTGTGACGGAACTGTGGGTGGCGTGCAGCGCGTGTATGCGTGACTCACAGGTTCCCTTTCCGGCCCCGCACAGGAATCCAAGTGGCGGCCGTTCCTGCTCAAACCCCTCCCCTCACCGCTCATGAAGCCCGTGTTGGTCTTCGTCAACCCCAAGAGCGGAGGAAACCAGGTGAGTGTAGCCTGTGGGTGGCGGCAGGGGCGGGTCTCTGGAGGCCATGGGCGTGACTTTCTGTATCTCTCCACCCACAGGGGACCAAGGTGCTGCAGATGTTCATGTGGATTCTGAACCCGCGGCAGGTTTTTGATCTCTCTCAGGGCGGGCCCAGGGAAGCGTGAGTACTGGACCCTCATTGCACTTCTTCCTCACCTTATCACTTCCTCTTCTTCATCTTCTTCCTCACCCATTCTTCTTTTTAGCATTTTTGACATTTGCATTGTTAACGCTGTAAAAGTGTGCATATTGCAAGTGCAGTGTTAAAGTTCATATGTTTGAGTGCATATTGAAAGATAGATTAGTCAGAAATCTCTTTGGGTATATAAATAACATTTTTTAACTAAAGTTATGTAATAACCAAATGTTATTAATCTTGCCTCGGGGGAATCCCTCTGTCTCTCTGAGTATTCCGGTTAAACTCTTGATGGCATATCAAGCCCTAATTAGTCAGAAATAAATTGAGTGAATTTTTTGGATATGGACGTTTTAAAAAGTGCTTTCAGCAGTAAGGCAGCTCAGAGTAGAGTTTTGTTGACTGGCTGGCAGCTGAGCTGCAGTCTACGCCAGGTGACAGCTGGGTTGCATCACTGCGACAGATGAAGCCCTCCAATAGCCAGAAAGCTCACGCACCATGGTTGGTGATTGTGGATATTTTAGGTTACAACCTTTAAAAAATCATGATACAAAATGTCATACAAAAATAAGTGCTGTTGCTGTTTCTGAAAGAATTCCAGGTGCTGTAAGATTTTGCCCTCCCTCCCCCGTCCCCCCGTCCCCCCTACCCCCCAATCCTTCAGGCTGGAGTTGTACAAGAAAGTGCCAAATTTACGTATCCTTGCCTGCGGAGGAGATGGTACCGTAAGTAGTGTTTGTGTAGCACATTCTATCCTTTCATACCTTTTTCTAAAAGATCTACGAGTGAACAAATAACAATTTCCCTCAGGAGGATATATCACCCCCTAGTGAGAACTGGAGGGAAATGACAGTAACAGGAAATTAAATCCAGTCCCTGAAAGCCGCTACCTGTTATCACACAAATTCAAAGCCATAGGCACTCTATGCTATGAGCTAAATAACAAAAAGCATTACAGCCATGGCAATAGTGCTACAAAACCTTGTGTTAGAGTTGTGTTAATGTTGTGATGTTGCTGTCGCTCCACTGTGGGTGAGGCAGCAGTAAACAGCTGGCGGTAGTGACGTCACCACCCCGCTCGCTCTCCGTCCTGTAGGTGGGCTGGGTTCTGTCCGCGCTGGACGAGCTACAAATGAACCCCCAGCCTCCTGTGGCTGTGCTTCCTCTCGGGACAGGAAATGACCTCGCACGGACCCTCAACTGGGGAGGGGTGAGTCACTCGGCCATGTAAATTTAGCCTGCATGGGAAGGGGAATCGGTCGGGACGGGGTGTCCTCCCGTGTTCGTCGTCGCGCTGCTTTCCGCTGCTTTCCTCTTCTGACAGAAAGCAGCGTCGTGTCGCCATTTGTACACGGCCACCGCCGCTCCGCGCCTCCTCAGCCTCAGTGTTTTCTGCCAGGCTACTCTCTGGCAGGGTTCACCCAGAGAGGAGCGCTGCTGTCAGCATGACTGGCTGTGCCATAAATGGAGAGTAACTGATACTCTGGAGGCCTGGCAGTATCAGCGTTTGATTCAGCCTGACGAGAGAGAGAGAGAGAGAGAGAGAGAGAGGGGACAATGATTAAAGCACGTCTCTAACTCTAATTAGCAGCGGCGCTAATGAGCGCACGCTAAATATAGCGCCCCGTCTCACAGGGGCCTTTCACAGGCACACAACTTCAAAGCAGAGGGGATGAGGCCCACATGAGGCCAAGAGAGGCCTGGGATTATCAGTATAATGCATTTTAATATTAATTAATAAACAGAATGCAGAAACACTATTCAGGACTACTGCAACCACTTTCACATTGTGTTTTGGAGGAGTACAAATGGAATGGGGAAGTAATTATTTCTTCTTTTTTAAATAGAGAGTGAAAATACTGTTTTCTCAAGGGGAGGGGGGTTAATTGCTTAGGAATTGTCTTCTCGCTTTGTCATTGTTTAATAGAACAAAAACCCCTCTTGAAAAATGTGATATTCTTATGATCATTGGTATGATTATTATTGTAATTCAGTCTCACAGCTCTTTACACGTTGCCTGTTGAAATGCCCTTAATTATGCTCTCAGGCTGCTGTAGTGCTCCTTTGCTATGTGGGCGGAAATCAGTGTGGTTTTGACCTTGATGTCGGGAATCTCTTTCTCTCGCAGGTTCAAGTTGAAAATGCTACAGTATTACTGTCGGTTCAATGTCAAAGCTTCACTTTTCTCTCAAATTGACATAGAAATGGATTTAACACATGACAAGCACTCCAATTTTACTGGAGCTTTCAAACAATACAATTCAGCGGCATTCTGCTGGCTTTCTAGACCTCTGAGTCATTTGTGACTAATGGATAGAAAAGCATTTTTGTGTCACAGCAAGTGCATGGTATGTCTGGGTCACTACAGTGGGAATTGATCTGATGAATCTAATGATGGCTAGTGAAAGATTTCCCAAAGGTTCATAGCAGGCAATGATCAGATTGGATGTCATGCTGTTTCATCTTCCCCCTCCTTCTGTGTCGCTACCCCTTTCTGTCGCCTCCCATCTGTTTCAACCTCTCTCTTTTTCTGTTTTTCTCTCTCCTCCCTCGGCCTCTCCTTCTCTCCCCCTCTCTCCTCAGGGGTACACAGATGAGCCAGTGTCTAAGATCCTGTGTCACGTGGAGGATGGGACCGTGGTGCAGCTGGACCGCTGGAACCTGCAGGTGGAGAGGAGCCCCACCCACCCAGAAGAGGGCACCCAGAAGGTGGGCCTGGGATCAGGGGTCAGAGGTCAGAGATCAGGGGACGGCAAACATGGAGGGGGAAACAGTCAACGCAGTTTCTACAGGTTCCTAAAGTGCCTTTTATTTAATGCATTAGGGCAGCTATTCCCAAACTGAGTTACGCATACCCCTGGGGGTACACGCAATAACGTCAGGGGTAAGTCAACAAAAATCTGAGATTTAGATTTTTTCCAAAAAAGAAAAACATCGATATTTCCAAAAGGTCCCACTCTCACTGCCAAAACTAACACATGCACCCTCTAGTGTACAAATAACAATAAAAAACAAATAGCTACGGTCAAATAATTGACATCCAATCACGTTACGCTTTTGTCTTTCACCGTTGGAAAATATATCCACTCACGCATGCCCTTTATCACCAGGGCAATATGCTGTTATGCATAAGGTAGCTACTTAGCGCAGCTAGTCCTAGATAATGTGAGGTAAAGCTCAGGAAAGCATCGAGCAGACAGGAAAGTTGGATCATCAAAGAGGTGCAAATATGATGACAACTACTAACCCCAATTCCAAAAAAGTTGGGACAGTATGTAAAATACACATAAAAGAAGAAAGCTGTGATTTGTAAATTACCTTTACATATATTTAATTGAAAACAGTACAAAGAAAAGATATTTCATGTTTTGCCTTATCAACTTTATTGATTTTTGTAAATATAAGCTAATTCTGAATTTGATGCCTGCAACACGTTCCAAAAAGGTTGATATCCTTTCATACCCAGTCATGATATCATCACCTGTTTACCTGTGTGTGGAATGTTCCAAACAGGAACAGTTTTTTGAACTTCCCAGTCTTTTCTTTTGCCCCTGTCCCAGCTTTTTTGGTATGTGTTACAGGTATCAAATTCGGAATTAGCGTGTATTTACAAAAATCAATAAAGTTGATAAGGTAAAACATTAAATATATATTTTTTGTACTGTTTTCTATTAAATATATGTAAAAGAGAATTTACAAATCACTGCTTTCTGCTTTTATGTGCATTTTACATACTGTCCCAACTTTTTTGGAATTGGGGTTTGTATATTACTTTGGGATTCACTTGTATTGGGAGTAGAGACTTTCCTCAACCACAGCAGATAGCATTAATAATAAGGGGCTAGAAGCGTCTTACATGGTGAGTTACAGAGTGGCTAAGACTGGCAAGCCCCAAACTATTGTGGAGGACCTAATTCTCCCTGCTGCCGCCGATATGGCTGGCACAATGCTGGGAGAGAAGGCAAAAAAAACTATAGAAATGATGCCTTCATCAAACAACACTGTCACGTCGCATCAGTGACATGGCAGAAGACGTTTTAAAACAGCTACTGCTTTGCATACGAGCCAATGAGTTCTTTGCTTTACAACTCGACAAATCTAAGGACGTAGCGGCCTGGCTCAGCTTCTGATTTATGTCCGGTGCATTTACGAGGGGTCAATACAGGAAGACATACTCTTCTGCAAACCACTGGAAACCAGGACAACTGGGGAGGACATTTTTAGACTACTGGACATCTTTGTCACATTACATGGACTTGCATGGTCAAAATGTGTTGGCATCTGTACAGATGGTGCAGAAGCCATGACGGGGAAACATAATGGAGTCGTAACGTGCGTGCAAGCGGTTGCCCCCTACGTCACTCGGGTGCATTGCAGCATACATAGAGAGGCGCTTGCTGCAAAGGGAATGCCTGACTACCTGAAGGAAGTTTTGGACAATACAGTAAAAACTTTGTTAATGCAAGGATCCTAAATTCTCGTTTATTTTCTGCGTTATGCATGAAATGGGCAGCGACCACATTACCCTGTTATTCCATACTAATGTGTGATGGTTATCAAGGGGAAAGCTATTGACACGATTTTTTGAATTGCAAGACGAGCTTAAAGTTTTTTTTTATTGACCATCCTTTTCACTTGTCTGGCTGCTTGCATGACGACGAGTGGCTCACACGACGGGCTTATCTGGGCAATGTTTTTTCTCACCTGAATGAACTGAATCTGGGATTACAGGGCCTCTCGGCAAGACAGCGACCATATTCAATGTGCGGGACAAAACTGAGGCCGCGATGAAGAAGTTGGAGCTCTGGTCTGGCTGCATTAACGAGAACAAAAGAGGCTTTCTCATCGTTGCATGGTTTTGTGAGTGCAAATTAACTCAAGTTTATGGACAGTGTCAAATGCCATATAAAGACACACATCACTGAGCTGGCCGGACAATTATGGAGGTACTTTCCCTAGACGGACGACACAAATAACTGGATTCACTATCCATTCTCTGCCACCACTTCACTCCACTTACCAACTTCTGTGCAAGAGAGCCTCGCTGAAATTGCTTCGAGCGGGGCTGTGAAAATTGATTTTAATCAAAAGTTACTGCCGGATTTCTGGATATCGTCGCGCGCAGAGCATCTGGCAAGTCGTGCCGTTAAGACGTTAATGCCCTTCATAACAACGTACCTATGCGAGACTGGGTTTTCGGCCCTCACTAGCATGAAAACAAAGTACAGGCACAGACTGTCGAAAACAATTTAAGATTAAAACTCCTATACAACCCAACATTGCGGAGTTACTGTCTATGCGTTGTGCCAAGCACACCCTTCTCATTAATCTATGGTGAGTCATTTGTCATTCACAATGCATGTGTGTGCTGATGAGCAAATAACATGTTTGATATGTCAGAGGGATTTTGCAAGGCTAAATGTGTTGTGTGTTGTCCCTGAAGCTACAGAGGGTACACAGCAGTAGAATGAATGCCTGAGGGGGTACGGGACTGTAAAACGTTTGGGAACCACTGCATTAGGAGTATCTTTAACTCTTCTTAATGTGTGCCTGTTTTCCCCAGCTCCCTCTGAATGTGTTCAATAACTACTTCAGCCTCGGCTTCGATGCCCATGTCACACTGGAGTTCCATGAGTCCAGAGGTGAGAAGGACTGCGGGCAACAAGTTGTAGGGTTGTTTATTCGAGAAACACAAACACAGATTTTATATATTAATTGGATGGTCAACTTTTGCATTTCTTCTATCCTCTGCTTCTTTTTTAATTTTTTAAATTTGTTTTAGATTTTTTCCCATTTTCTCCCAATTTGGTAGCCAATTGTACCCTATGTTATTCAATTCCCCATGTAGAAACCGCTTGAGAATTTGCCGCTACACAAACATGTCAGCCGGTAGTAGGAACGAGGGTGCCACATCCTTTTCAGGACGCGACTCCTCAAGCTCCTGACCATGATTCCAACTCGCCCGAGGCCGCTTGTGCGCAATGATTCTCCCCCGCCGAGTTCTTCCCCCCCACCCCGTAAATGGCCGCCAATTGCCACTCCCTCAAGGAACCGGCCATACTCGGATCTGGCATGACCAGGGGCTAGAACCCCTGATCCTCGGCGTGCAACTGCACCGACTAAAAGTCAGCACTTTTACCGCTGTGCCACCACGGCACTTCTCTGCTTCTTAACATCAGATTCCAGGTAGTACCTGGGGTTTTCAGCGCTATATGAGAGTGCAGCCCCAGAGTTTTCTTGTGACAGTAGTGTACTTAGTTATACCCCTTCAGTAATAGGCATAAGACTCATCAATTTTAATGTGTTGACTTAAGTGGAATGGGGACAGAACATTCATTGTTAAGAATATGGAGCTGAAAAGGCTGCTGGGTGGCTCATTCGGTTAAGGCACCACGCTGCGCTGCATGGATGAGCCCCATGGTCTTATCAGGACAGTATTGCCAGTATTGACTGTGCCCTGTAGCCCTATAGGGAGAAAAGGAATATGGAGTTGAGTATGGTGCATCTGTCTAGACTCTGCTTTACACTCAGGACTTCTGAGACGGCTTGTGCCCACTGTTCTTCATGAGACTCGTACCTGCTCACCCACAGCTTACCCTGCCTGCTGTACTTCTTTCTCCACAGAGGCCAACCCAGAGAAATTCAACAGCCGCTTCCGAAATAAAATGTTCTATGCAGGGGTGAGTACTTGTGTGCCTGGCAGCACAGTAGGCTATTGGCTGACCTTGGATAGAATATAGAATATTACAGCATGTCCTGCAGGATGTGGGAATTTGCCTTGGGTTCCACCTCCTGCCAATCACCTCTGGTTCTGGTTTTTGTTCAGTGAGTAATTTATCTGGAGGGACAGACGATGTACATAGCATGTGTATGCTATGTAAGGCGCATTGGATGAGGAACTAAATAATGTCAATTTTGTTGAGCAAGCGAGTGAATATTGTGGTGATGTTGGTGTCATCTCTAGGGTGAGTAGTGCTGTCTGTCTGTCTGCAGGCAGCTTTCTCAGACTTCCTGCAGAGGAGCTCCAGAGACCTGTCCAAGCACGTCAGAGTTGTGGTGGGTATGGCCAAATGCCCTTTTCTGCAAATTACTGCCAATTTGCAAGAAATGTATCAATATATGAAAATGCTCAGGAAACTGCGGGTGTTTTTAAAAAAAATTTTAACTAGTGTCTAAAGAGTCATTTCAAACTATTAAAAGTGCATATGTGAACCAACTATGGTATGTGTTTGTGTCTGTATGATTATGTCTCAAATTGTTTTATTCACTTGCTGTCAAACTAAAGATATTTTTGAAGTTGATGGTCTTCCTCTTTCCCTCTCTCCCTTCTTTCCTGCTTTCTTCTCCCCTCCTCTTTTTCTCTTCCTCTCTGTGTCCTTGACTCCTCAGTGTGACGGCACAGACCTCACACCCAAGATTCAGGAGCTGAAGTTCCAGTGCATCGTCTTCTTGAACATTCCCAGGTATTCCCTGTGTGTAGCGGCTGTGGCTAATGAGCACGGGTCTGGTGCTGTGGAGACTGCGCTCTATTGCTGTTACACTTCCTGCGCATGCTAACTGTGCCCTTGCCCTCAGGTACTGCGCAGGCACCATGCCCTGGGGCAACACGGGCGACCACCGCGATTTCGAGCCGCAGCGCCACGACGACGGCTGCATCGAGGTCATCGGCTTCACCATGGCATCCCTGGTGAGCGGTCACTACGGCGCACGTTGCTCCCGGAGACAGGAGCCTGCGGGGACTCACTGCGCGCGTGCTGACGCACACCTGTGCTTCTCCCTCCATCCTGCAGGCGGCGCTGCAGGTGGGAGGCCACGGCGAGAGGCTGCACCAGTGCCGGGAGGTTACGCTCACCACCTTCAAAACCGTCCCCGTGCAAGTGGACGGAGAGCCGTGCCGTCTGGCTCCCTCCACCCTGCGCATCTCGCTCAGGAACCAGGCCAACATGGTGCAGAAGAGCAAGAGGCGTACCTCTGTCCCCCTGCTCAACGAGTGAGTCACAAGCACACACACACACACACACACACACACACACACACACACATACTCATAAACACCCCGTTTAATAGCTAAATAAACATTCACTACTTCCACAGTGCATACAGACCCTGTGCGTATCCTAGCTGTTTTCATGAGCCAGAATGCTTCATTGTACATTAAGGGAAGTGGCTCGTTCTGACTGCTGCATGGGTGGATTTCTTGTTGTGTGATTGTGTAACTGTCTATAAACCAGCAAATCTACTGACCTTTTAACCTTTTCTTTCTCTGCTTGACTGACACCTGTCGGTAGATGTTTCCAAGCAGCTCTAATCTGTGTGTGTGTCCGTCTCACTAACTAGAACTGTGATGGGGTGTGTGGTGTTTTTCAACGCTACGGTGTTTCTCTCTCCCTCCCCCCCTCTTTCTCTCTTCATCTATGTCTGTGTTTCTCACCCTCTTTTTCCTTTCCCCTCCTCTGCCCCCCCCCACGTGCTCTTGGCCTTGCCTGTGCTGGTTGTGACTCTGTGCTGGCTGTGGCGCTGTGCTGCCCCGCCCCGCCCCACCCTCTCTGTGGCTGCGCGGCGCAGCATTCAGAAAGTCTGTGCAGCCGACCTGCGCCGTCTGTCCGCTCCCCCCGACTCCTTCTCCGTGTAAGTATCTATCTCAGCCCCTGTGTCCTCTCTCTGTCTCTTCTCTCTGTCTCTCTCTCCCTCTTTCTATATCTCTCTATCTCTCTCTCTACAACTAACACTGATCAATGACAGTCTGCGGCCGGGAGACGTCTTCTCAGTCACGCTCACTATGGAACAGCATGAGGCAATGTACATATGAGAAACCTGTAACAGTAAACGGGGTTAAAAGATCCTGAGTGTGCAAGCTGTTGACAGCATTGTCATTGGAAGCTCGTGTGTGTTGTCAAGAGGCTGCATAGTTTTGCAGCCACACCACTCAGTGTGAATTTGAGTACAGTAGATCTCTCCAGCCATTGGTTGCAGGGATGAGGAGGCAATGAGATATTGCTCTTCATTGGTTGCAGGGATGAGGAGGCGATGAGATATTGCTCTTCATTGGTTTCAGGGATGAGGAGGCGATGAGATATTGCTCTTCATTGGTTTCAGGGATGAGGAGGCGGTGAGATATTGCTCTTCACTGGTTTCAGGGATGAGGAGGCGGTGAGATATTACTCATCGCATTGTGAAAAAAAATCTCATGGGAACAGCTCCAAAATTGAATTGAGTTTTTTGAGCCAGGACTACTTAGATGTGCTCTGTTGCTTTATTGTTTTTACCTCTTTGTCTGCCCACATCTACCCTGAGAGAAGAGCCATGTGCTTGTGTGTTGTTGTGTGTCTTGTGATCTGGGCTGCCTGCACTGAGCTTCTCAATGTTTGCAGTGATTCCTGTGCGTGTGTGTGGGTTTGTGTACGTGCGTGTGTGTGGGTTTGTGTACGTGCGTGTGTGTGGGTTTGTGTACGTGCGTGTGTGTGGGTTTGTGTACGTGCATGTGTGTGTCTGTGTATGTTCTGATTTGAGCCTGTGGGCAGCTTCAGCTCTGGAGTGCAGGAAAGTTTGCTTTATTTTCCCAGTAACTAGACTGAATAAAGGTGTGAATGAATGAGCCCCGGTCCCCCTGCACCCCCATCTGATACTATTTACCCCCCGTGGGATGGATTAGCTGTGTAGTTTCCCTCTTGGCATGAGTGGGAGAGGTTACTATGGTAACATTGATTGTCACTCTGGCTCCGCCTCTCACCTGTCTGCGCAGCCCCCACTCCGTCCCGGACCGACTACGCCTGCGTGTCAACCGGATCAGTCTGCATGAGTACGACAAGCTGCAGTACGACAAGGAGAGCCTCCGAGACATCTGTGAGTGCGTGTGAATGGCTTACCCACAATGCTCTGCGCACATTAGTAATGGGGGAGGGGGGCTGCTTTTAGGTTTTAGCAGCAGGCGAGTAATGGGGCTGCAGAGCGGAGCTATGCTGATCTGGTGACTCATTTTTAATCAGAAGAAGCGTCTCTTTTGGCAGCTAGTCCTGTGGGCATCGTGGTGGTGAGGGGAGACTGCGACCTGGAAACCTGCAGACTCTACATCGACCGGCTGCAGGAGGTGAGCTCCCCGCCCGTCCTCCTCGTGGCCTCCGTGCCTCCGGAGTTTCACCCGACGTGATGTCACCTTGTGTGTGTCCTTACTTGCAGTGTGATTTAGACAGGTCAGGGCTTGTCGGGTGAACACACTGGTTTGTATGAGCTGTTGGGTCAGTTAAGGAAAACTCCCTGAATGCCATAGCACTTGATTGTGTCTCTCTTTTTACTTTCTGTTTCTCTCTCTCTCTCTCTGTCTCACGTACACACACACACACACACACAGTCCTGTATTCATATCTTTGTGGGGATGTCCTAAACCTAACCTAACCCTAACCCTAGCCCTAAACCCAACCCTAACCCTAAAACTAAGTTTTCCCTCATGGGGACCATTCCCGAGTCCCCACGAGATTGCATTTGACAACCTTTTCTATCCTCATGGGGACATTTAATCCTCATGAAGTAGGCTAAACATGCCCACATGCATGCACGCGCACACACACACACACGCGAGCAACACTGTCCTGTTTTAATATCATTGTAAAATCAGCCAATATGCCTGTCACCTGTCCCTGAATGTTTGTTACAGAAATATTATTCCTGCAGTCGATTTTCAGTCTGCTGATTGACCCACTCTGAAAATGTCTCCATTTCTCCCGGTATTTGACAGGATCTTCACCAAGCTCCCTCTGGTGCCCATAGAGTGCATTACCAGGTAATAATCTCCCTGCCAGTGTGCTCTGTTGGGGGGTTGACTTTTACTGTCCTTAGCTCTGTAGCATCCTGACCCTCTCCCTGACCACACCTTTCTGCAGGACGAGACCAGATGTCTGCCCCGCCCTGGCTCCGCCCACAGGCTTTCCCCTAACTGGAGTTTCCTGGACTGTGAGTCATGAATGGTCTTGCCTTCTTTGTTCCAACTTAACGTTTTATCAACAAATGTCTTACTCTTCTTTCAACTGGCCATGACAAAATGGAGCATGAAGCAATGCTGAATTTGTTTATTGTGTGTGGTTTGTTTTTAATTTCAGCTACATCTGCTGATCGTTTCTACCGCATTGACAAGGCTCAGGTAAGCGACGCCTTGAGCTGGTGTGTCACAGGTTTATTCTGTCATCAGCCAGTGACAGTGGTTATAATTGTGTGTTGACGTATAGGTGTTAATCTGCTTAGGGTAAATAATAGTGTTTGGTTCTGTCATGACAGATGAGTATAGGTGTGTGTTCGAGAAGTTAACGCAGTTGACAGCAGGTATATTCTGTCATGAACAGGTGTGTATATGCCTGTCTTGTGTAAGTGACAGTATGTGGTCAGTAATAGTGAGTGGTTATAGAGCTGTGATCAGTAACATAATCTTTGTATTTCTATCAGGAGCACCTGCACTTTGTGACTGAGATCTGTCAGGAGGAAGTCTTCATCCTGGATCATGAAGTCCTTACAGGGGGTCTGCCGGGAATGCCAGACCTGGTGGTGGAACCCAGTTCCGGGTGAGTGGGTCGGAACTGTGTGCTAACTTGCACAGAGCTGGAACTGTGAGAGCTGTGCGCTAACCTGCACAGAGCTAGCACTGTGAGAGCTGTGCGCTAACCTGCACAGAGCTAGCACTGTGAGAGCTGTGCGCTAACCTGCACAGAGCTAGCACTGTGAGAGCTGTGCGCTAACCTGCACAGAGCTAGCACTGTGAGAGCTGTGCGCTAACCTGCACAGAGCTGGAACTGTGAGAGCTGTGCGCTATCCTGCACAGAGCTAGCACTGTGAGAGCTGTGTGCTAACCTGCACAGAGCTAGCACTGTGAGAGCTGTGCACTAACCAGCACTGAGCTGGAATTGTGATAGTGTTGTGGATACTGGATCCAATCCTGCCCGACTACGCCAATTTGTTGTGGATTCCGAGTGAAAATATCTCAGAGTTCTTGCAAAAATTCAGAGTTTTCAACTTTAGCTCTCAAATTTCTCTAAGTGTTTAAATAAAAAGGATGAGGCAGTAATCTCAGAGAATGCTAGACTTTATTCCATACAACGTACAACAAAGGTCTAGCGTAGTGCCCCCGCAGAGACTATCAAAAATGTTAGACTTTATTCCTTACACCGCACAATCAAAGTCATAACATCTCCGCAGAGACACTAAAAAATTATCAGTTTTAGTTTCACTTTTATACAGTTTCTTTATCAGATTGTCCATCCCATTCTCCGCCCATCCTTGCCCATCAGGTGACTCCTCCGACCCCATTGACCATACAGACACAGGCCATCTCCATCTCCGCCTTGTTTTTATTGGCGTCATCCCGCTTCGAGAACCTTCTAAATTTTTTCTTCGTAGGGCCTCTCCTATTGGATTATATCTAGGTCACACCTGGGTTCTCAACCACCCGGCTCCACCCCATGAGGAGAGTTCTCAAACTCTCCCCCACAGATTCCCAGTCACCCATCTCCAGCTCCGCCCCATGAGAAGAGTTCCTACCGGACAGCAACATTTTGCATAGATAACTGAGTAACCATGGTGATCAGACACCAAGTGTTTGGACAATACCCAAGTTCTTCTCCAACTCTCTGGACGGCTAACTGTGTGTAAAAAATAACTGTGGCTTCAACTTTTATAGTCAGACTCAGCGTTCATATTCACAGAAATGTCTATATCTCACTGTGACCATTCTATTTATTAACTGTATGGGATTCTGTGAAAGTGCATTTTAATTAATATATCACTATGTGTTTCTGTGCTCATTTTGTACTGAAACCAGGGTCTGATACAATAGTGGTCAGATACCGGGTGCCCAGGTGCCTGGAGCGCCAACTTCTCATATCTTATCAGACTCTCTGGACTCTCTGAAAACACCAGCTTTAAAATCCCCATTGTTTAGGAACATCTTATCTTCTTATCAGACTCTCCACAACAACTGCAGCCTTCAGCTCCTTCTAGTCAGAGAGACAGAGAATGTGTCTCTCTGCTCTTATAATATTTATACATTCTGTATATTGCTCTTAATACATTCACAGATACATATTCAAATATTATCAATACATATTGTTACAGGTGATACAGTTTATAGGTGATACATATTCAAATATAATCAATACATATTGTCACAGGTGACCAATGGATTTAATGGAATTCCCAACAATAGTTGTGTGCTATCATGCACAGGGCTGGAACTGTGAGAGCTGTGTGCTATCCTGCACAGAGCTGGAACTGTGAGAGCTGTGTGCTATCCTGCACAGAGCTGGAACTGTGAGAGCTGTGTGCTATCCTGCACAGAGCTAGCACTGTGAGAGCTGTGCGCTAACTTGCACAGAGCTGGAACTGTCAGAAGCCTCCAGTCCACCATGATACTGTGCTCAAGTAGTTCCCCACACGCCAGCTGTCGGCTAAATGGCCGACTACAGAACTCTGTTTGGTCGGCTACTTTTAGATGGAGCCATCAGTAAATTTCTCGAGACTGAGGGGAAAAAAGGTTTAAAGCTATTGGCTGAACAACGTGTGAAACATGTTAATCTGCGCAATAAATTCACGTTCTTGGTGAGAAAAAAAGCCCTTTAAGGCATAAACAATGATGTCATCGAAACAATTTTTCTTCCTGCTGCCAACACCCCTAGCTGGCTACTTTTCTCACCTGATTGGCTACTCAAACCCCCTGTGTGCTGTTTTCTCGCATGCCTGCAGGCTTTAATGTACAAGCACATTGAAGTGCTGTAGTGATGAATCTACAACAAGAAAAGCCAAAGTGTAAAGTCCACCGTCAAAGTTCGGGTCTGATAACAAAGTGCGTTTTGTCCTAACGTGTATATGATCCTGGCACATCTGTCACGAGGCACAGCTGCAGCACAATGCTTCAGAAAATGACACTGTTCAAAAACTAATATTGCCCAGTTCATGTATTCATATGGTGGCCTCCTCCTGAGGATGTAGGAGGTTGTCATTGTTTCTGTTAAGATATTACAAAAAAAATATTGTGTTTGGTGTGAAAATACAGCAAAGTTTATAGCTTAAATATGTTGCTTAATGTTTCCTTCCTGATTCTGTTTTGCAGAACGCCCCTGACAACAGACGAACAAGGTATTGCGTTTTGATTTTCATAACATGAGATCTCAGTGTACTTAGCAGTAATAATCCTCATGCTTAAACCACTTCACCGCAGAATGTATTTCACAGATAAGGATAAGGAGTTCTAATGCGGTTCAATGGTCTAGTATTTTAAACCTGAGGTTTAAACTCCTGCTGAGTTCACTCCAATTAACGGGGTTCTCTTCTAAAATGAAACTGAAAGTTTATATCTGTTCCTATAAGTAGGCAGATAGCTGTTGTGTACCAAAATATATATATTATATAAGCATGTTTGGACATTCTCAATTAGTTTATGTATGTTTAACCTTCAAAATAAGTTTTCAAAAGGTCAAGGATACCCATAGAGTTAAGGTTTGACGTAGACAAACCTGACCATCTGTTTGATTTGTTTTACAAATGCCAATTTGGTTAAAAGTTCAACTGGAATTCCCCTTGAAGTTCAGACATTTTCCTGAGTTGAGAGCACAATCAGAAATTTGAAGAACACATAGCATGATTTCTCTTGTGTGAAATCAAACTAGAGCATTTCAAAGTGCGGCTCATGTTAGTGTGTGACATGCGCATACTGCTTCTTCCCCCTCTCTCCCAGCCCTTCTGACGGCTGCCAGCGTCGGGAACCTGCAACTGGTAACTCTCCTCTTCTCCCCCGCTGTTCATTAGAACCCTGCTTCCAGCTCGACTGAAACCAAATCTGTTACTGCATTTACTTGTGTCTGTTGTTAACTTGAATTGGAAGGGGCGGGGGAAATGCTGGCAGGTGATTCTTGTTATTTTCCTGTGCTCGCTGGGAGAAATTAGTGTGCTCCATTGTGGTGAGATGTGCCTTAAATGAGTCTCCATCTTGCACTGCCCCCCCCCATGTCCCTCTGTATTCTCTGTACCTGTTCCCCCTACGTGTCTACGCACACAGTTCTCCAGCTCCTGGGGTCATGGGGTCAGTCTGCTGGTGAGGAACTCTGGGGGCTGCTCAGCGCTGCACCTGGCGGCCCAGCATGGCAACATGGAGGTCGTGGGCTTCATCCTGGAGCACGGTGAGTCTTCTGAACCAGCGGCACATTCTCTTCAGTCCTCTGAACCCTGTGGAACACTATTAATTTCACTCTTCATTCTGTTAAGGGCACTCCTGAGAACATGTTTGTCTGGGGAAAGAGGGCCTAATGGCTATGTCAGGGATCACAGCCTGGTGTTTTGGGACCCCACTCCTTGGGCTGACTGTAATATGACAGCTCCACTTGTAGGCGTTGCGACACACAGTGCTTGTTCTACGTTGGGGAAAATCACAGGGATTATTGATACATTTTGAGGTCACAGTTGGTTCCCTATTTGCAGTTTGCAGTTACCATGACGCCCCCAATCCCCCCAAAATATACTTAAATCGGCTGTGTATGACTTACCTGAAATGATTGCTCTTAGTATGTAAGGTGATGGGGGTAATTTTGATGGAAATAATGTGTACAAATACATGTTTGGCAGACAGCAGATTGATGTTATGTGACAGAATTTTACTTTTAGATAGGTGGCATATTGTTATATAAGGTGTATTCTTTTCCTCTTCTGTTTCTGTTTTCAGCTTCCAAGCTAATCCTGGATTTGACAGATGGTGAAACGTAAGTTTTTATATTAGATTGATTTACAGTCTGCACTTCTGTATCATTTCAAACTTAAAGTGCTAGAGTATAGAACCAAAATAACAAAAAATGTGTCACTGTCCAATTAATTATGGTGCTCACTGTATTTGTGGTTTATTGAAATGCATCAATGTCTGTTTTGAAGACCGGAAATTAAGTAGACTTGTCACTTACTAATGCAGTGCTTCCCATGACATTTGATAGATAGATTGAAGCTCACAGAACCCGCTGTTGTTACTCTCCTGTGGGGAACCGTAACAGTGTACGTAGTATGAGCAGGTTTGTATGTCTTGTGTTTCCAGAGGAGAAACCGCCCTGCACAAAGCCGCCTCTCAGCGGGAGCACGCCATGTGCCGGCTGCTGGTAGATGCCGGAGCGTCTCTCTCTAAGGCCAACTTTCAGGTCAGACAGTTTTTCTTTTATTATCGCACCACTGGAGGTTTCATAGGGACTTTGTCAGGCTCCTTAACAAAAGACTAGTCATGGGTCCAGTACCTCTGCTTACAACCCTGTGCTTAATGGGTACATCAACAGGGAGCAGTCAGGGGCTTTTTTTTTTTTGTGGACAGACACAATTGGATTAAAAAATGCTGTGACACCTTGACTGCACTGTGTAAATGTTACTTTGACGTTCCAGGGGAAGACACCGAAAGACAAGGCCCAGGAGTCCGGGGACTCTGAGCTGGCATCCTACCTGGAGAGTCAACAGCAGTACCAGACCATCTCCCACGAAGACCTGGAGACTGCAGTTTGAGAGCCTGGACTCTTCACACACCGCGAGTGAGAGAGAGAGAGAGAAAGGAGAGGAGAGAGACAGAGAGCTGAAGGTGGGGGGGGCAGGGAACAGCAGCGTCCCCCCTGCCTCAGACGGCACCTGCACAGGTGGACACTGCCCACAGGGGCCCGGGCTGAATTGCACCTGCAAGCGAGGCCTTGCGGAGCGAGAGAGAGAGAGCGCTGGGCCAGGGACACATCCACAACCACTGCCGCTGTGGAGGGGCTGTTTTCCCTCTGTTTGTATTCCCATAAGAACACCGCTGAAGGGGAGAGAGACGTGTTGGCGACAATTCACTTACTGTCACTGTTTCAGTAGCTGCGACGATGGGAATGTTTTTTTCTGTGTGTATTTATTTATTTGTTTTATTTATTGATTGATTGATTGATTGATTTATTTATTTATTGAATGGTTGATTGATTGTAAGAGGGTTGCAGGGGGTTGATCAAAAAAAGGCTGGTGATTTGTTATAATTGGTGGCCCTGAAAAGAAGCCTAGGTCTGGGTGCATGTGGAGCTGGGGGAGGGCAGGCAATCTTTTCCTGACTGCCACTGAGGCAGCTTAATCGAGACTAACCAGGAAGCACCAAAACCAGCGCGCTTCAGACATTTCAACAAACCTTGGTGAGGTGAATGTTGTTGTGTGCCAAAGACACACTAAGCACTGTAGGACTGGGGCAATGCCTTCACCAGTGCTACTGTGAGGCCAATACTTAGACTATAATCCCTCCACACACACACGCACACACACCCTTTCACATCCACCACACCCCATCCAGTGTCCCTAACCTTTTCAACACTGACCATTCACTGTTCAGGGTCAGGGTTTACGACCTAAGCTACTCCAACAGTACATTCCACATGCATGTAGTAGAACGGCCTTTGGGGATTTACATTATTATATTCTGAGTTGGTGTGTAATATTTGCAAGCATACAGTATATACAGTATTAACTGGGTGTTTTTTTTGTTATTTTGATTGCATGTGTACAGTATACAGGAGGATTACAAAATGCGAACATCCTTTCTTTATTTTGTTTTTTCTTGATGTTTCTTTAAGTTATTTCCTTCCATACTAAACATACGTTTTCCTACTGGTAGATGCACCAGTGATGCAGGCAGTAGTTGTAAGTGTCTTCTGCAGAGTACAGTACCACACCCTTTGCGCTTTGTGGGCCCAATGTTGGCCTTTCTTGTTTCGTGTGTTGGGAGGTTTTTGTGACGTCCACCAAGATACTCCTGCTTCCACACATGGCTTAGCACTGTTGAGGAGCAGAGACTGTATTTGTGTCCTGGTGCATTCTGTATAAACACAAGACTGACTTCTGGAGATAAGACACAAACAGCTGAACATGTGCACACTTCTTCCATCTGGCCTTGGAAGACAGAAGCAATTGACTGCTGAATGCCTCCTGGGATGATGTTGGTGTCTTGTTGCAATGTTTTACCGCAAAATTCAACCTGCAAGTCTTTCAGCCAACTGTATTTAACTGCAGGCCACACTTGTTTGTGTTTTTTTTTGCATTTATTTTCTTTAATTCTGTGATGATGTGGTAGTGTTTTTGTGCATATTTATCTTAAGAAAAAAAGAATGAAAAAAATCTGAGCCATATTCAATGCAATATGAATGGATGACATTTGTGCATTTATCTATTTAATTTTTACATTACATTAATGTTATAAACAAAGTGGTTGTTAATGGCACCGCCAAGCTTTGTGGCGGACCATACTTTATTATAATTTTTTTTACAGTGAAAGTCGTGATATTTTATGTTTTTGTCAACATATGTTCTTTACGGAGTGTTTAGGGTTTATTTGATTGATTTATTTACTCTCTAGAGGGGGTGGCAGCATTGTGGCAAGATGATAAGCTATTACCTGCAGCTCAGTTACACACTGCCTACAGTTATTACAGTTAAACATATGCCTTTCCCATTACCTTTCTAACTAACAATACAACATTCATCGAATCGGGCATGCATTGACCTATTCAAGTAAAACCATTCCTCTTGCCACAACAGTAACATTAATTAAACCCACCTCCCCACACTCGCACCCCTCATGAGAGCATTTGCATGCAAATCCCAGACAATGGTTCAACTGGGCTTTCTGAATGAAAAAAAAAGTATAATGTAGATTATTATTATTATTTTGTAACTTTGTGTTTTTTTTTTAACGTTGTGCATGGGGTTATACTATCTTCTAAGATGTTTATTTTGTTTTCTCTAATGCCCCTTATAATGACATAATGCAGTTATTATTATTATTGTCCTGTAGATTTTGCTTAGCATCTGACCTCTAAAGAGCATACTTTTTTAAACGATGGGATTACTTGAATGTTTCGATGTTATGGGTTTAATTGCAGGTGATGTTTCAGACTCTTCTCGCTGTTCTACCATCCCAATTACTTCCTGTTCTTAGATGCTGGGAGTTTCTTCAGACATCGAAAGCATCGGTCCATTTGTTTGTTTTTCCCCTAGGCAACAATAACTCACCAACAGCCACACGTCGTCAATAGCCTACTTAAGAAAATTTGAACATCACAGAAAAGGCGACAATTTATTATAAACAGACTCCTGACCGAATCGATGTTTTATGGCCAGTTGTATAGCCTAATGGTTCCTGTAGCACCCATCATCAGTTTGCCATTTTCTTCAACTTCTATGAAGGTGTTTGGTGTGGCCTATGCAGCAAATTCACATGATAAAAGCTTGGAATGAACCTGTCCGGATGGACACCATTTTACCTGTCGCTTAGTTTGGTTTTACTTTTGCCTAATTCCTTATTTTGTTGCAATTTCTTAAGACAGGAATCGATTAGTGCCATAGTACTGTTATGTTTTGTGTGTAGCCTGTGTGTCACAAAGAAAACCAAACATAAATGAAAATCTAAACTGACTCATCTTCAACGTCCTGTCTTACAGCTAGGATGATATTATCCAATGAATTATTTTTTATCTATCAAACAACTAGTTGTCGGTGATTATTTGGGGGGAAATATACATTGAGCAGGCACAGAAAAGCATGTCAGATTGTAAAATTGTGAAATAGGAAATAACCTTATAATTTTAAACTATATTAAAGAACTTGTCATTTAAACAGTCTTACTTGGACTCTTGTATGTACACTCGTGACTCGAGGCGAACGACGTACCCGGAAGAGATAGGTAGCCTATATATGTCCCACCAGGACTCAGTCGTACTAGACAGAGGTCCCGCTGAGTTGCTTAGCCTGCAACTACAGTATGGTTCCGAAGAAGGCTTGAATGCGCTGACAGAGGAAACCTTATAATGTAAGTAGTTCAAAGGTATTAAGAAGTTTTACCTGTTTTTTTTTTTTTTTTTAACCATTGTCAATTTGTTACACTCCAGTGCAAAAGTAGCTAACGTTACACAACAATGAATTGGTAGCCTATTTTAGGTCACGTTCCGTTTTGTTCGTTTAAACGAGATATCAGTGTAATTTAGACTTTTTAGAAGGGCACATTATACCTCCAAACTAGACCCCAGGAAGAGTAGCTGCTGACGTGTGGCAGCTAATGGGGATCTTAATAAACGAAATAGTTGCCACTTAAAATGTAGCCTACGTTAATCCAAAATTAATTAAAAGTTGATATAGTAGCCTCGCCTAATGCCATTGATTTTCAGGTTAGTGCGGGGATATCTTAAGATATTACTTTAGTTTATGCGTTTAAACATTGGAAACTGGGAATGATACAGTTTGGGTTGTGTATCAAATCTACACAATCTACTACGAATGTACCGCGAGGGAAACCACCAGCTCTCGGATTCGGCAAATCGACACTAGAGGAACAGCCCGGATTGATTTGCAGTGAAATCATAGACCGTAGAAAAATAGGAGTGAAACTACAGAAACTTAACTTAAGCAGTTCTGTGGGTGAAACGCAAAGGTGCTGCAGGCCGCTTACAGTTCCTTGAGTTGGTTCGTAGGCTACAGTGCGCGAAAAATGCTTCGTTATCTGTGTAACATTAGGACGTGCTGGCGTTCACGATCCTTCAAACAAAAACATCAAACTTTATAACTTAGCCTACACTAAATAAACTGACTTCTCTTGCTTTTGTTAAAACAGATTTTACACCTAAATCGTAGGCGGGCCATATTTTGTTACCTAGGCTATTAAAGTAGGCTTTAAAAAACGCTAATGTTAGTTACAATAATTAAAGACCTGTTAAATGTAATGGCCTGCAGTGTATTAGCCTACGACAGAATGAAGTCTTATGCTATGTTGACTCCCTCACTTACGGAAAGAAAGGTTGCCGATTTTTTTGTCACTCTTATTGGAATTAAGTAGCCTACACGATATAACCGAAGAGGGATAGGCCCTGACTAAGTTTAATAGAAGGGGAAAGTTATACGGAAGCCCACAGGAGAGCACCCCTGAAAACGTTCATTAGACGAGATGGAATATTTAGAAGAGAACCCTAGCGTTGCTGCTAAATTATTACTTGTTAATCAAAACTATTTTATTAGAATCAAAAATTAATATAAGAAAGTAGCCGGCTGGACTTAAATGAGTAGTCGGCTGTTTGGCCGGCAGCTGGCGCTTATGGAAAGCTCTGCTATAGATATCATGATAATATCGTTATCGCAATATTTTTTGCCATGATAATCGTAAATGTGAAAAATTAGAAAAATTTTTTTTGCCATGATAATTTTGTGAAAATTTGATATCGTGACAGCCATAATGTATGATTACATTGCCATTTTACGAATTGTATTTTCATATTAATTTTGCCTGCGACATGCTTCCGTAATAATTTTTTTTTTGTGTTCATGAAAATGCATTTGTCTCCATTTAACCCTCATCCAGTTAAAATGGAAGAGACTGGTACAAACGGTGCCCTCCTGGGGGTCACAGAGGACAGTATTGAGTTCCAGCTGATCGTGGCCTACATACGGAAAAGGAGACCCTCACGAAGAATGGTTCCTGAATCTGCCCGACTGTACGATGCACCACAGCCAGCCCAGGACTCGAGGAAGAAGACGACAGGTAAGCTGAAGATGTTCCTCCATTGTATTCGCCCCCAGAAAGAGGACACCGAGCAGCAGTCCCTACCCTCAGAGCCCGATGGAAGGGGGCCTGTTTTCAGAGCCCTGGGTCCTGGTGAGTCTCGCAGCTCATGAGGATGTGTGAAGCTTTTCCTGCTCAGAGATTCATGCGACTCCTCTCTTGTCGTCGGAAAACGGACCAGCAGGGGCAGTCGTTGAGGTGACCGATAGGCTGAGGAGGATCGCAGATTCTGTGCCATTGGACTCTGAAGATATTGAATCGGATGGCCCAGATGGTATGGCTTCTCCTTTGTCTCTGCAGAGCTGATTGGCTGTGACAGATTTCTGTCATGAACATTTTTTTTAAAACTCTGTGCATTAGCGTTTTCTTGATTTTTCAAGAGTTGATTAAGTCATAGGATAAAGATGTGCATCTCCTTTATATCATTTAATTTTATGTAAGGTGTGTCATTTCTGAATACAAGTTCTGGAGGTCTGACACAAAGTGTGTTCTGAATGGATACTCACTTCAAGCTCACTTGTGATTGCAGCCCACTAAACATCCACTTGCTAGTTGATTACCACTAAACTATTGCTATTTTATTAAAATGTAAGTTCAGCATTAGTTTCACTGTAAACATTGTCTCCAACTTGGCAATACCAAATCCTACTTTTGTGGACGGTGCAAGACCTTTGCTTTCAGAAAACAAATCTACGCTCTTGACTGAATAAAATGGGCATAATGTATTTTCTTTGGTTTATGCATGAAATCACTATTAGAAAATTGTATAAATTGAAATGTTTATAAAATATAATTGATTGCACAGGGTGTTTTTATTGTGTGTAGAACAGGCTCATTTTAAGGCTCAGCCTGTAAAGGCATTCAATATGAAAGCAGAGTTAATTAGTTTAGCCTAGACCAGGGATTGAAGTTACCCTGATCCTGGAGGCTGAAAGGTTCTGCTGGTTTTCTCCTTAAAATCAGCAACCAGTTCAGAGACACACCCCCCCACCCCCCCCAGTGAGCAATTGCTGAACACTTAGCAATTAGCTGTGTAATAAACTATATTTCAGTATTTCTGTATCAGTTTCAGTATACTGCTGTATCAGTGTTTTGAGCACAGGATACCAGTTATTGTCAGTGAGTGATGTGTGTCTGTTTGGCACTATCTTTGATGTAGTACACCAGGGGTGGCCAATTCCAGGCCTCGCGGGCCGGTGTGTATGCAGGTTTTTACTGCCACCAGTTACCACGGTTCAATCAGCTAATTAGTCATACACACAATCACCGATTCACTTGTAAATGACAGAACGATAAAATGCTACAATACACGCATTGACGCATACCGGCACAAGAACATTCATCAGCTGCTTTTCATATCGCGGATATGTAGATTAAAATATCAGATCGTGTAAACGATTGGGCTAATTCAATAATTGTTAACTGGCGGCAGCAAAAACCTGCATACACACCGGCCCGCGAGGCCTGGAATTGGCCACCCCTGTAGTACACTGTTGCTTGTAGTATTGAAAATTCTCACTCGTGAGTGCGCACACTTCAGCTGCCTTGCTCTCTGTGTGGGTGGCATATCAGTGATGTGTAATTAACGATTCCAAATGGGGGAAAATCGAGTGGGTGTGAATTGCCTAGTTTAAGTGGACTGCAGTCAAATGTTCTACTCAATTAGCAGCCTTCTCACTGCTGTTCGATATCAAAATATTATCTGAAATGATGATTGCGTTCAAATGACGGTTTGTTCCCACACAGATGTTATTCAGACCATTGTGGAGCTGCTACGGGAATCTGGTGACCGGCTCAACGAAGAGGTGAGGGAATGTTTTAGCCTCTTGTCACTACAAGATGGCCTCATAACAGATTGTGCTTTCTTCCATTGGCTCTCTGTTTCTGCAGGGATTTTGTATCTTTAAAAATTTTTTAAAAAATATTTATTTTTGAATGATGCAGTTGATGCAACACAACAACTCTGCTAGAGGTGCATACTATAAAATTCTTTATTTAGATGATGTGTTTTTTTCCATGGGACAAAAGCTTAATGGGAATATGTTTTCTGGATGTGGCAGCGCAGTGTACTCAAAATAATGTTTTTAGGATCTAAATAGATTATTATTATTTTTAAAACACTGGTTTTCATTTTTCTATCTTGGTCCAGATGAAGACGAACGAGCCCTTGGCCAAGCTGTTCCATGGCTGTTTCACCTACTCCCTGTTTGAGAAGGTGACCAGCCTTTTCCTTCAGAAGGTAGACCCATCGGATATTTCCAGCACCAAGATCCCGGAGCAGGCCAAGGTCGCTCTCACCTTTGAGGTCACCAGTAGGCTGACTGCTGTGGACTGCCATCCCATGAATGTGGCGATGGGCTTTGGAGCCAAGTACCTGAAGGAGAACTTCTCCAGCTGGGTACAGAAGCATGGTGGCTGGGTGAGCAGACTGCATTCTCAGCTGTGCCTAAGTCAAGCTCAGCGCTATACCAGCAATGGAACAGAGCTTTAATGTAACATTTACTCATGTCCATCTTTGTGTTACAATTGAGGATAAATCCTATACTTACTAGACAAGTTAAGACTCTTACATTACATTATAGGCATTTAGCAGACGCTCTTATCCAGAGCGACTTACACAGCATTTATTTTTGCATTTATACATAGTATCCATTAATACAGCTGGATATATACTGAAGCAATGCAGGTGAAGTACCTTGCTCAAGGGTACAATGGCAGCGTCCGACCTGGGAATCGAACCTGCAACCTTTCGGCTACAAACCCAGTTCCTTAACCATTATGCCACACTGCCGCCCTTCTCCAAAGTAATCCAATGGAAGGCTCAGCTGTGCCTTTTTTGTTGGTGTAATGATGCACCCTCCTGGTAGTCCCAAGGAGTGATGCATAATTGGGCATAATCTTTGCTCTGGGAGGGAAGGTTTTATTTGGTAGGGTGATCCCTGCCCCATCACACACTAGTGACTTCTGGCTGGTCAGGCCCTTTTTCTTGTCTGCCTGCACCAGCTGCATAAGATGTGCAGTGTTTGGCACAATGATTGTGCAGCTCAGCTGGTGCATTGCAGAACGGAATAAAGTGGCAGTTAGCTACACGTTTTTGGGCTTCATGCACTTTTGTATTATCGCTGAACATCCATATATTTGAATCTCAGGTTTTCAAGGTTTTCCAGCAGCTGTAAAATGAGGGCTTGTGAGCACTTAAGAAAAGCATTTATTTTTAAATAGTCAAAGAATGGTGTTCTTATTGTGGCTTTATACGCTTTCCAAGGTTCTGAGCACATTAAGACAAACCGCTCCATTATGGCGTATGTCAAACAGGGCTGACGTGAGTTCGTATTCTGAGAATGACGACTGCTGCAAGGTAATGTATACATTTGTGTGTCAGCCTTGGGCTGCCAACGGAGAGGTTTCAGCAGTGAAGACGCAGTAGACTAACATCCTTCATGGGACAAGGGTATTTGAGCACAGTTGATGCTCATAGTTCCTGCCCCGCTTTCCACTCTGTCTGCGCAGAATTATAGGAATGAAATAATTATGGAATAATTAAATCTGAAATGACCAGTCACGGCACGCAGAATTATCCTACCGATATGGCTCACTTTAATGTCTCTTTTCTTCCAGGAGAAAGCTTTCGACACTGAAGATGATGAGGAAGTCCAGTGAAATGGGGACGTTCAATTTTTTTATCTCCAAGATGTTTACAAACCTTTTGCGTGTTTAATAATTGATTTGATGAACCTTGCAGTGATTCTCAGAATCTGACCCATAAGAACAAATTTCCACGACATTCAGCATCTTCCTGCAATAAACCAAATGCAAAACTTTCCCAAGAATGGGACGACCCTGCTTTTCTTCAAAAGCTTTACCCACAGCTGGTTACATGTGTAGCAGACACGTTTGCCATAGGGTAATGACCTAACAAATGATGTGCATTAGAATTTAAAACAATTCCCTCTTCAGGATGACTGACAAAAGGTGGGAACAACAAGATTTGGATTTGACATTTTCTGTTGGCAGTTTTTGGGGGGGCTGGCCAGTGATTGGCCACTAAATTTTCAGTTTTTTCAGGAATACAATGTTGATTTTCCATCAGCAAATGATACATTTTATTGGACAGAATTTATCTTGCATCAGACGGAAAAGATTTAGCATTGTAAGCTGAAAAAGAAGGGGACGGTTTTAGTTCATTTTGCTTATGAATGGCTGAGAGCCATTGAAGTGCAGAGAATCATTTTGTGATGTATGCTTTTGTGTATTTTTTCTTTTATTTAAACATCAAAGTGAACTTGATTATTTATAATCATGTGAATTATAAATTGATGTTTATGGACATTTTGAGAATCTGAATTGTTGCATGGTAAGGTATGAAATGTTTACAAAATGGTGGCAGGCTGAGTTTTTCCATTTAAAATGACTGGAATGATTATGCCACTCTTCAAGCGTTATTTGGATTCATAGTTGCAATATCTGAAAACAGTGTTGATGGAAACTACAGGTGGATTCTGCGGAAGTATTTTTTTCTTTTTGGAGCGGGGGGGGGGGGTGTAAAGGTTAGTTAATTCTTTCACCAAGATAATTATTTTGTACTGTTAATTTTATGTTTCATTTGGGGGATGTTGTTGAGTGGCCTTTTAAAGATGGAATTACTTTATAATCACAATGATGCTGTTGAATTAAATTGTCCAGTCACCCTCTCTCCCTCCGGATGGCTAATTTCAGCAGTATTTTCTTTACTGCGCCATATAATTATCTTGGATTGGTTGTCTTCAGAAGTACGGTTGCAGTTGAGGCTTTTTCTCATTCTTTTTGAGTAGACCTAAGTGGGAACGTGTCAAAGGATTGTGCAGGAAAATATCATTAAAAAAGTGAAAGCAATCTTGATGACTACCATAATCTAAGAGATCCATTTCAATTAATATTTATGATGGAAGGGTTCTTCATGATTTTGTAGGGCTCCTTTTACATGGGCCCCTGTTTGCTGTAGCCTAAATGTAAGATCAACTGAAGAGCATAGATTGTTATTAGTTTCATTTCTTTCTTTTTTTAAATAAGAATTGGTGCCATAATCGTATCTAGACTGACTCAATGTAAAATGTTGAATCTTATAAATGGCAAAGTACAGTCCTTTGCATTACTGGATGTAATTTTAAATGAAAGTCCTATGCATGCCATGTGTTATTTTTAGAATAGAATAACTTATTTTCCCACAAGGGAACTTCAATTGTAGCCCCAGCAACAACAACAAAAAAAGACAGACAGTGGCGCAGACCCACAACACACAAACAAAGACATCCAACTGAATCATTACATCAATTAAGTGAATTAAAGTGCAATACTGCCATGATATTTTTTTTAATTGTCCCGCTGTCCCGAGATGTCCGGTATCACCAAGCAGTCCAACACACAAACTCCGCCTCCACGACTCATGAAGCAGCGCCGCGGTCTCTGACCACCGCCGAAACGGAGCACCGAACTGAAATGAGTTTGACACCCCTGGACTAGACAATTCGTCGATATTATCAAACGAGAAGCAGGAGTGCCCTGAAAAATCTCCAGCCCGCTTCCCCGTCCCACTACAGACAGCGCATGAAAAAAACAGACAAAAGCCGGACACCACAAAAGATTCAAATGAACAAACACGAGAGACCGCTGGACTACATGTCGCCATTACAGCGCCATGTAAACGTTTTCCTCAAAATGTATTTGACACTACGGTCATGGTTGAGTTAAGTTCATGCCTTAAGTCATGTAACGTTTCTGTGTGCCAAAGGGATGCTTGTTGGCTGGGTAAAAAATGTCAACTTTAAATTCCTCAAGTAATTTAAGGTACAAGTAACACTATGTAAAGTCTTGTAAAAATGAATGGACAATTCTGAATAAACAAAATCTCTGAATAAATGAATGTGAAATCTTTGGTACCAGTTGAAATTCAAACCTTTATGTCAGTATTTCTAACCTGGGGTAATCTCTGGAAAGTTGACATTGTCATGCAGTGGTAATGCTACCATTTAATGCCTTGTCTATATTCATAAACATTTTCCTTGGCACGTTAATTTACATGGAAACCATACAACCCACTAAAAAGATTCTGATTAAGGTAAGCACAGCCTATGATGGATAATTTATCAATCAAGATGTTGTGGCCTACAGAGATGATGGTAGCCTACAGTCGACGCTATTTGTCCTGAAAGCAAGGATTTTGTGGCACGTAGCCTACTAAATTGTGTAATATGTAAATGTAACTTTCAGCCCAGTGTCCGTGTTACCGACTCCTTTTGTGTCAACAACTGTTTTTTAGTTAGATTTACGAAACGAAGTTCATAGGGTGGGTAGTTACCCTCATTTTACTGATTCATGGGGAAAAAACGGTCAAGTAAGCAGCGAATTGTTACAAGGCTCCTTAGAACCGACAGTGAAATGAAACCTGATCCGTTCACTCCACCTGCTCGACTTGCTTACAGACAACACGCACCACGGCACTGTCACATGTAAGAATGCACAGTGACATCGACAGAACGTTTACTTTCCCACATCATTAAGCTTTTGACATTGGCCTACAGGCAAAAGGACATAGAGCCCAGTCTTCCACAGACCCGCATCTGTGGGAGATACTGGTGTGTAGCCTACAGACAGTACGAAGCCTCTTGTGCCAAACGGACCCCTTGAAATAGGCTACGACGCAATGTTTGGAGTGATGCATCCAGGTAGGAAGTACTCGCCGACGCAATATCTTGCTGGGTTATCGCCCTCAACGGTATCTACGGAGAACACCGTGCTAAATCCGCAGGTAGACACGGAATTGGAAGAAAGTCCAGATAAAATGTCCCCACCGCAAAATGGCAAGACGCGAAATTCAAAAGCAAAAGGAATGAGGGCAATAAAAAGGCGCTCTTCTCCAACTCGGAGTCTGGAGGCAGCTGAAGCGGCGGGCAATGAATTGCCCCAAGAGAAGGGACTCAGCCCTGCCGAGAGGGGAGGCGCAGCTCACCGCGGAAGGAAGAGAGGTTACCGGCCTCCTGACGTCAGGACGATATTTGAATCCCCCGAGAAAGACCCCCGCGTTCCAGAGGAAAGGGGAGAAGGGCACGTTTTTTGTCCCGATGTGTCGGGTGCGTGGTGCGACCTGTGCTGCGACTATATATTACAAAATCGCCTTACGTGTACAGGTGAGTTTTTTATTTTTACTTTTTAGAAACGTCTGTCTCTTAAAACTATGGTATCCAGTGTTGTCACACATGACCATGTTCTTTAAAATCAAGAACATGCTTTAATAAGCTGTAAGCTACAACAGCATGGCTTAAAATATACTCCAGCTGTATAGGCTACCTGTGGTTATTTTAGTGAGCTGAATAAAACAAAGGTGCTTCAGTCCTTGTGTATGTTGTCTATGCAAATGCAATTCAGGCACTGCAGTCTGTGCCTTGTTCAAAATGTCTGCAGTAATATGGCATCAAGTCTAAAATAATTATTGTGAAAAAGCCTACACACTGGTATACTATATGCACCATTCATTATTGAGACATACACACTGATATCTGCACCTCTGCTTATTATTGAGACGTACACATTGATATTCTGCACCTCTGCCCATTATTGAGACATACATACTGATATTGTGCATCTCTGCCCATTATTGAGACATACATACTGATATTGTGCACCTCTGCCCATTATTGAGACATACACACTGATATTATGCACCTCTGCCCATTATTGAGACATACACACTAATATTGTGCATCTCTGCCCATTATTGAGACATACATACTGATATTATGCACCTCTGCCCATTATTGAGACATACACACTAATATTGTGCATCTCTGCCCATTATTGAGACATACATACTGATATTGTGCACCTCTGCCCATTATTGAGACATACACACTGATATTCCTCACCTCTGCCCATTGAGACATACACATTGATATTATGCACCTCTGCCCATTATTGAGACATACACACTGATATTATGCACCTCTGCCCATTATTGAGACATACACACTGATATTATGCACCTCTGCCCATTATTGAGATATACGCTGATATTTTGTGCCTCTGTCTATTAGTGTACGCTGTTTTGTTGCATGTTGTCAGGGAGGGCGATGATCATACTCGCTTCTCTTGATATCAATGACATTAATGAGGAAGTGAGTGTAAAAGTTGCCTGAAGTGCTGCACACTTCACTGTTTGACGTTAAAGCGGGAATCATCAGTGGACAGAAACCCTGCCAAACAAGTTTTTACTGAAAGACTGCAGGAAATTGCGAACACGTACATTCTCCCACATAGAACACACACACACACACGCACGCACACACAGGTGGCATGCTACCAGACAGGTTTTTAGAACTGGCTCTAGCACTAATCTATCAAAGATGTTTTACTGGAATAGGAATGCATTAGGGAATTGATTTGTCTATTAATAATATGGAAACTTATAATATGCATTTGCTTGAACTTTGAAATAACCTCTGCAATTTACACATTGTTGCCTTGTGAGTTTATTTGTGTGTGAGCTTTGATTTGAAGGGAAATCTGTGTTGTGATTTGCTCAGTCAAGCAGTTGGAAGTTTAGTTCACACTGCTGTGGAACAGGCTAGTCCTAATTGCTACACAAGTCTACCTTGGTTACAGCTAGTGAGCTTGTTTATTGATGTGGATCATTCCAAGTGTTAAACCAAATGTGTCGACTGAGCAAAGGTGGGTGTCTGGTTGGCTGCTTCCTGTCCTTGAAGGTGAAATGAAATCTTGTTGTCAAGTCAATGTTTTTGATGCAACAAGCTGCTTTTGGTTCAAAGTTGATGAGAGATGGCCTCCGCAACCTCTTTTGCACATTTAGCCTATATTCTGAATTAACTTTATCTTTATTGTATATAACATTTCTTATGTCTATATCGTCAGTATATTCATATGTCTGGGTGCACATGTGTGTCCTTGTTATAAAAAGTGCGTATGTGTGTTACATGAACTTGTTGTTGTCTTTTTTTTCATATGCTTGTCTCTCTTTGATTTGTTAGTGTATGTGCATCATTGACTTTGTCATGGCTAGTGTGAAAATCTGAACAAAAGTGTGCGTGCACACATTAGCTTGTGGCTAGTGTATCGTGGTGTCAGTGAGTTGTATATTGTCACATGGTTTCTCCCTCTAATGAGGCCATGGCTGATTCTGATGGGCTCTGGTTTCAGCCCTGTTTGGCAGGGGGTAAGCTCTGTATGCATCTTTAATACTGTGCTGTAGTTTTCTGCTCTGTTAGTTAATTGACTTCCTGCATGTGGCTTGGGGTCTCTCAGCTCTGGTCTGTGGGGAGTAGCCTAACAACACTCCAGTTCTTTGACCCCACTCCCTCTTCTCCGTTGGCTTTGGCTGTGGATGTGGAGGCTGCCAGTCCAGTTAAGGAAAAACAGGGGAGGTCGCTTTGGAGGAAAAGAACAGCAATGGTTGAAAAGGAAATAGACACAAAAAACTCTGAGAATTTATGACAGGCCACACTTAGTTAAAGAAAATGTCTTAATAGCAGGAAACCAGTGGTGTACAATGCTTTTGAAGCAGGAAATTCAGCTTTTGCCACAGTTTTCCTGTGACTGGTAACACTGCTAGTAATGTGCAAATAATGGTGACTGATGATGTTTTTGATGTTGACCATCCCTCCAGCCATAGATTGAGTTTGAGACTCTCAGGCCTCCACAGGGCTCCTGGACTTGGTATGACAGAGCAGTAGGTCTGTCACTCAAATCAATCAATCAATCAATCAATCAATCAATCAATCAATAATCTTTATTTAAACTTGAAGGACACTGAGGTTGCCCTCATTTTCAGTGATGTTGAGTAAGAGATAAAATAAGACAAAGATAAAAAATTACAACATAAAGGCACAACATAAAATGATAAAATAAAATAAAAGACAAAAAATAAAAAGATAAGAACAAGAACAAGAAATTCAGCTAAAAACAATTACATTGTGAGGTGCAAAATTCAGCAATCATAGTTTTAAAATGTCCAACAGACGGAAGACTGTCCATTTTTAAAGTGCTTTGCAGGGCATTCCATGAGTGGGGAGCACTAACAGAGAAGGCAGTCATACCTAGGTTAGAAGAAGCTCTGGGAACATTGAGCATGAGCACCTCACTGGAACGGGTATGACATGAACCAGTGTTCCTTTTTAGGAGAGAAGTAATATAAGGTGGTTGCATACCGATGAGAGCTTTAAAAATAAATAAAAAACAATGTCTATCACGCCTCATTAAAAGAGAGGGCCAACCAACCTTTTCATACAGGGAGCAATGATGTATGTTATAGCTATCACCTGTAATGAATCTAAGAGCTGAATGGTATACAAAATTTAAAGATCTAAGAGGAGAAACAGAGGCATGTCTATAAACTACATCCCCATAGTCCAGAACTGATAAAAATACTGCTTCAATAATCCTCTTCCTGCATACCATAGGAAAACTCGTTCTATTCCTATATAAGAAGCCAATTTTCTGTCGTAGCTTGCTTATAAGATTATCAATATGACATTTAAACGTAAATTTTTTATCAAGCCAGATGCCGAGATATTTATAGACTGAAACTCTCAATAATAGAACCATTTGCATAATTCCACAGAGTCAGCAATACAATACATTACATTACATTACAGTTATTTGGCAGATGCTTTTATCCAAAGCGACGTACAATTAGTGCATATTGAAGGTCTTAGACACAATCTACAAAGCAAATCCAACGAAGCACAACTTTCTCACAACATAGGAGCTATCGCTAGTAGTCAACAGAATACAGAATACAGTCGGCTATACATTCTAAGCTATGAAATAGCAAAACCAAATAGAAAATAAACAGCAAGAACATACTATATATATTTGGCCTTATATATGTAGTTAATCAAGGTGGAGTCTGAAAAAGTGTGTTTTCAGACCACGACGGAAAACAGACAGCGTTTCAGCAGAGCGCAACGGAGTGGGGAGTTCATTCCACCACTGGGGAGCTAGAGTGGAGAAGCTCCGCAGTCGGGACGAGCGAGTGCCGTTGACACGGAGGGAGGGAAGTGCAAGTCGCCCTGCACCAGCAGAGCGAAGTGGTCGAGCAGGAGTGTAGTGCTGGATCAAGTCCTGTAGGTAGGAGGGGCCTGACCTTTTGGCTGCAGTGTAGGCCAGGGTCAGAACTTTGAACCTGATCCTGGCCACGACTAGAAGCCAGTGGAGTGACCTCAGCAGGGGGGTGACGTGTGTGAACTTCGGGAGGTTGAACACAAGCCGAGCGGCCGCGTTCTGGACCAGTTGAAGGGGCAGAATGGCGCAGACTGGCAGGCTTGCGAAAAGGGAGTTGCAGTAGTCCAGGCGTGAGGTGACCATGGTCTGGACAAGGAGCTGGGCAGAGTAGGTGGTCAGGTACGGCCGAATCCTCCTAATGTTGTACAGGAGGAACCTGCAGGACCGTGTCGTTGCCCTGATGTGCTCTCTGAAGTCCAGCTGGTCGTCCAGGACCACCCCCAGGTTTCTTGCAGAGCGGGAGGCGGTCACCATAGTTCCGTCGATGGTGATGGACAGGTCTAAAAGCGGGGATGTCTTGTGTGGCATGAAGAGCAGCTCAGTCTTGTCGAGGTTGAGCTTCAGGTGATGGCTAGACATCCACTCAGAGATGTCAGCCAGGCAAGCAGATATCCTCTCTTTAATCTGTGGGGTAGAGGGAGGGAAAGAGAGGTAGAGTTGAGTGTCATCAGAATAACAATGGTAGGAGAAGCCATGTGAATTAATGACCAAACCAAGAGACTTAGTGTAAATGGAGAACAGCAGAGGACCCAGTACAGATCCCTGCGGGACTCCTGTAGAAAGAGGATGAGGTGCAGAGATAGAGCCCTTCCAGGAGACTTGGTAGGATCTATCTGTGAGATAAGAAGTAAACCAAGAGAGAGCAGTTCCAGAGATGCCCATCTCAGCCAGTGTGGAGATCAGGAGTTTGTGGTTGACCGTATCAAATGCTGCAGACAGGTCAAGGAGAATCAGGACAGACGAGAGGGAGGAGGCTCTAGCAGTGGCGAGTGCCTCGGTCACAGCCAGGAGTGCGGTTTCAGTTGAGTGGCCGGTTCTGAAGCCGAACTGATGAGGGTCGAGCAGGTTGTTCTGGTGGAGAAAAACAGACAGTTGGTTAAGGGCAGCGCGTTCAACAGCGTTTGACAAGAAACAATGATACAGAATGGTATCAAAAATGGAGAAATTCTGTGCTGGTGCAGATTCTCCAGAGACTGGGATCTGACTAGTACTGGGAGCACAATCTCTCAAGCGCTGAACAATAGGAGATAAAATGATCAGCATTTTGTGCCATTCGTGCTGCTCTGACCCCTGATCTTTGACCCTTGACACCCACCTGTTTCTTCACCTAACATCCAGCTGCCTGTTTGACCAGGCTGAGTGACAGTGTGCCGAGAGAAGACACACCGCCCTGTGACATGTTAATGACCCAGAACAATGAGCAGACCTAGGTCAGCTGGCTGCACACAGGGGAACAGCAGGGACGGCAGGCAACTACAGCCGCGCACGCACACACACACACGCACACACACCCACACACACCCACGTGCCCCCATGTCAGCACTGGAGGGGGTGAGTACAGAGGGGATGCAGGGAAGGGGGTGACCCCACACCCATTCACTCAGAGAGTGAGCTGTCCCAAACAGACATGCCACAGCACCCTGACTGGGTAGGACAGGCCTGGGACTCGCTGGTTTTCCGCTCCTCAGGAGAATCGGGCTGCGTTGTTGCGGGTGGCTCTGTCGGACCCCCGCCAATCCGTGAGCCATGGGGCTGGGCAGGGGGCTGGAGAGGACCCTGCGGAGGCTGTCTGACTTTTTCTACCGCGTCCCCAAATTGCTGCGCTGTTCCAGCCGCCTGGAACTGAGGCTGGTCTGGAGGTCCCCTGGTGAGTCCCGCTGCCCGTCACTCACCAAAAGGGCATTTGTGTGTGTGACTTTGTGTGTGTGTGTGCGTGTACAGTGAGGGAAACACACAAGCAACTGTATTATCACTATGAGAACTGCCACAGATTGCTTTCACAGTGCAGTTTAGCTGGAATGTATAGTTTCAGATTGGTCGTGTCATGTTAATCTGGGTATCAGTGGTATTGTAGCTAGATGGTGTTATCACTTTTGGAATAAGGCTGAACAGAGATTTCCTCTCTGAGATTTCAGTCTGCATGTGCTAGCTGTGTTGCAGTGGACGGAGCAATGCATGATGGTTTAAATTTGGGATGGGAACTGGTTGAATTACAAACATAAGACAGCTAGGTTAGACTGCACTGACACTGTGGAAATGTGTAAAGAGTGAAGGTTTCAATCGGACAGCTCTGGAACTGCAGGGCCCCTGCAGGCTAAATCTAGATCTGCTCTTTTTACTGTGAAGCTCGCTCAAACATAATGCGGTACTCATAGGAAAGGCAAAGTCACTGATAAACCACAACAAATGAACCAACCAGCCGTATCTCAGAGAATAATCAATCTACAGTCATTTAGAGCATTCCTAAGACACGCAGTAAAGAATAATGGCATTTTTGCCCTTGGGGGTGGAAGAATAATATTTACCCATCAGCCTCAGTCACGGTTATGTGGCCTGTTTTCAGCATCGAGGAGTGACAGGGTCAGGTCATATACAGTACGTGTCTGTGTGCCACAGGCTCTGAGTGGGTCCAGTGCTGGTCCAGTTCCAGTCCAGTGCCGGTCCAGTGTAGCCGCTTTGCTGCATTATGCAACATGCTGTACGGGGACATGAATAAATAAACCAGGGTGTTCATTTTCTGTTTGAAACCTCCTGCCGAAGTGACCTATGTGACTGAAGATAACTGTGAGGCTTCCTTGAATCTTGCCTGAATGACTGAAGCTGCCTGTGTCACTAAAGCTAACCGTGTAGCTTCTTTGACGCTCACCTGTGTGACTAAAGCTAACCGTGTAGCTTCTTTGACGCTCACCTGTGTGACTGAAGCCACCTGTGTGCTTCTATGAAGAAAAGACAGTTCTGTAATATGATGAAGCCCAAACACGCTCATTGTCTGTGTAGTGTGTAGAGTAATTTACTTATTGGTAATAAACGTGACAACCCATGTCAACCTTCATAGCCTCAGGAGAGAATCGGTGGAGTGGATTAGAGAGGGAGAGTGAGAGGAATGATGTAGAGACTGTCACTTGCTTAATTATTCAGAGACAGGAACCAGCCACCTGAGATTTTACAGCAGCGCAGACAGGCCAGACCACTAAAGTATGGACTGTAGCTGCAGGGTGTTCAACAGAGGGAACATTCTCAAAGAAGAGGCCGTGCTCTTCAGCTCTCCAGCACCTGATTTCCATACTGACACTCGTACGTCTCGTAGAAGGTTTGATTCATGGCAGCAAACTGAATATAGTTGCCGTGGTTTCTAACATACAACAGGGCCACCTGTCCGCTCTGCAGTGGCAGTCCACCTGCTGTCCTGTCTGTGCGTTGTTGTTTCAGCCATGCGTTCCCTGCTGTAATAACACTTAACGGAGCCGGTAAAGAGGGAAGAATTCACTGTGAGAGCTGAGCTGTCTGGCTCCCTTCACCCTCCCAACACGGCACAGAGAGCACTCGGATCATAATGCAGTTTGTTTCCATTGTGGTTGGACTTGCCGCCCTTGGCCCTGAGCCAAACCAAACCAGCACCACGGAAACGGATCCAAGCCTCAATGCAGTCTGGAGGCTCGGACCTGTATCTGGACTTATCCAAGCCTTAATACAGTCTAGAGCAGGGGTCTTCAACCTTTTTCAGCCTAAGGACCCCCTTGGCTGATAGAAACAGAGCGGGGACCCCCCAGATATAAAAAACAAAACAAAACAAGTGGTTGCATCATGGGAATCATTCTTTTTTTATATAGCTTTTGTCAACAAAAGTAGCTTATTATTGCCTATTAATGCTTTGAATTTACTCAATATTATATATTTTTTGTCGAAAATACATTTAAAAATTGTTAGATTTAATTTTTTAAAAATCCCACAAAAATTGGGGGACCCCTGCAGTACCTCCGCGGACCCCCTAGGGGTCGCGGACCCCCTGTTGAAGATCCCTGGTCTAGAGGCTCGGGTCTGTATCTGGACTTATCCAAGCCTCAATACAGTCTGAAGGTTCGGGCCTGTATCTGGACTTATCCAAGCCTCAATACAGTCTGAAGGTTCGGGCCTGTATCTGGACTTATCCAAGCCTCAATACAGTCTGGAGGTTCGGGCCTGTATCTGGACTTATCCAAGCCTCAATACAGTCTGGAGGCTCGGGCCTGTATCTGGACTTATCTAAGCCTCAATACAGTCTGGAGGCTCGGGCCTGTATCTGGACTTATCTAAGCCTCAATACAGTCTGGAGGCTCGGGCCTGTATCTGGACTTATCTAAACCTCAATACAGTCTGGAGGCTCGGGTCTGTATCTGGACTTATCCAAGCCTTAATACAGTCTGAAGGTTCGGGCCTGTATCTGGACTTATCTAAACCTCAATACAGTCTGGAGGCTCGGGTTTGTATCTGGGCTTTAGTGTTGTTCTACAGCAGGAGGTGCTTTGTGCTTTTGTTTTAAACATGCGGTTTAACCCAGAATGCAGCAGCCATCACTGGTGTGCTGATAGGATGGTGACATGGGGCTGTCTGTGTTGTGCTTTATAACCCTCTTCTTTTACTGTGATCAATAAGGGTGCGTGTCACACCAGCGCATATCATTTTACCTTCTGTTTCCTTTCTGTATGATGGTCACCATGAAGAATAATCGGCTAGCCTTTGTTTCAAAGACGGGCTAATGCTAGCGTGTCATTTCTCCCACACTCTTTTTTCTCATCATCGTTGCCTCAACTGTTTGCTGGCTCAGAGTTTGCTTTGATTTTTGGAAAATAAAGTGAAGAAGGACAAAAAAAAGAACACTGAAGTTGGGAACACATGTCCCCCAAAGACTGCTCACACCTGTCCCCTGCCCCCTTTGAGTGACAAGCCAGGATGGGGGTGTTTGGTATACTGTTTCTGTCTATTTACAGCTTCCTATTCCCTCAACACAGAGGGTTCTGGGAAAAGTCCATTTCTGCAGTAATTTCTGTGTGAAATAGGTCAAAGAAATGGCCCTGGCTGGGGCACCACGCAGGGTTTCTTTTTAGCATCAGCGGTCATCAGCGAGTGAAGCCTAATGGTGCCAGTGAAGGTTAACAGGTCACTGTGATAAGGCTTTAACAGAGGACCTGGGCAGGGGAAGATGGGGGTTAACGCCAGGGGTACAGCAGTTTGCCCTGGCACTCCTCTATGAGAATTAGGGAGGGGGGGTACAAATTGTCTTGGTACTGAGAGCAAAATGGCTGTTGTGTTTGTGTTGAAAAAGCTACAATAGAAGGGCAGACTCCTCAAGTAAACAAGGCCGCAATTAGGACCATCGCTCTAAATACCGCAATGACCTGAGACTGTCTGGACTGAGCTCCGGCTGCTTCAGTCTTTGTGATTTTTATTGCCCTCTTTCCCACAGTGCCCTGCTGATTAAATTACTGAAAGGTCATTTTCAGTATTGATCTAATTGCATTTATTCATTGGTTTATTTGTGTTTGGCTGACCCCTCCCCCAAAACAGATGATTAAGTACAGAGAAAATAACAGTCTATATATTATAATTAGACAGTAGGCGCCATGGAAACTCTGACCTCTGTTGGCTCCAGCATATTTGCATATTGTGTTGGCCAGGTTTACCTTCCTGTAAAAAGTGACTGTATGAATGCAGTTAATACATGATTACCAAAATTTGCATCATATTTGGAAACAGAATTATTTGCAGAAAATGTTTTGCAACCATTCCCTGTGCATAGAGAAGCGACTCCTTTCAGTTAAGTGCTGTGATCTCTCCCCGCTCAGAGAGCTACACGCAGACTGACTGATCGATGTGGCTGTCTCCCCGCCCGTCAGAGGAAAGGCAATTACAACAGAGACAGCGCAGCACTTCCTTCACGCCCAGGAGAACCGTCTCATTACACAGAGGCAACAAAACCGCTTCTATCATCAGCGATGTAAAACACCCAGAGATATCTTTTGGCTCACACTTGTTTGAGCACAGCAGTTTGGAGTGTTACACAGAAACCACCTTACTTTAGTGCAGCTGATTCTAAGCGTGCTTGCACCCAGTGACCCCTGCTGGCCTACAGCGTGTTCGTTTTACCTGTCCGGGGAGGCCGGCTTCACACCCCCGGGCTTGTCTGCCCTCGGGAGCTGCTTTCGGCCTGTGCTAAAGAGGAGGCCTTTTTCCACACTGGATTTCCTGCAGTATTACTGGAGAGCAGAGCTCAGGAAGCAGACGAGACATAGGTGCTTTAACCCTCTTTGTGTGATGGGAGCCCTGCTTTGTGAGAGGCCCCTGCCTGAAAGGGCCACATCCGAGCTGCTGCCGTGTGAGCCTATCCCACAATGCCTCTCTTCTGCATCCTCCCATGCCATGTTGCCAGTCTCTGAAACTTAAGGTCCACCGCGTCAGTCGATATACAGCAGCCACTATTGATGCAGGACGCTAAGACGCCAGAATCTCTCTTGGGGAGGTCTGCAAAGCTGGAGAGTTAATTAGTTAAAATTATGTTGGGGGGGGGGGGCGTTGTTGTTGGTGGTGTAGGAGATAACTTTGAATATAATTATTATATCGCCTGTATTTGTAAAACAACAACAACTTTATCCCCTCTCTTTTCACCACCATAGAAAATACAAATACTTGACACTTGTGGCTGTTAAAGTTCTTTGTGGCTGTTAAAGTACAGAAGGGAAAAATACAAACTGGCGAGTATTTAAACGAATGCTAGAGGCTGCTGAACAGGAGGTGTGATTGAGACCATAGACGGAGCGAAGGAGGGATAGAGAGGATGGAAAAGCAGTCTGCTGTCCTCAGTCTCTTTCGCTCTCCCTCTCCCACTTCCTCCCTCCCTCCCTTGGATATGCCTCCCATCCTCCTGATCTGTATGTAGGGAAAAAGGAGCCTGTCATTTGACAGGCAAATCACTCACTCAGCAGAATGCAAAAAAAGATAGAGAGAGAGGGATAGGGAGAGAGGGGTGGCGTGGATGTGTCTGGCTGCGTCTAAGCAAATGAGCTGCTGCTGCCCTGGAGAAGAGAGGGAGGAGGGATGCAGGCTTTGTTCTGAATGTATTCAGAATATGTTGTGTGTGTGTGTGTGTGTGTATACGTGTGCGTGTTAGCGTACGCTCTGCCTGTTGCTGCTGCATGTGTGCCTGCGAGGAGTGGCCAGGCAGAGCTGGATGTTGAGGGCAGAAACGGCGAGCGCAAGCCTGCTCTCGGGACATGGTTTGGAATGGGAACGGCAATCTGCAAACTGTCAGGAAAGATCACCCAGCAGGTGAAGAGGAGGTCAGCAGGTAAGCGCTCTCTGGGAAGCGACTGCGACCGTGACCGGCGCGTTTTAAACGCAGGAGCGACGGACGATGGGTTTGCCAATGACTGGGATGGCGGTGTGTGACATCACGCTCCTGAGTAATGTCAGTGGTGCGGTGTGGTGCGTGCGCTTTGCTCAGAGGTCGGGTCTCTCTGTATATGTGTACTGCTCTAGACATGAGCTGACTGCTTTGTTGCACTCTCACGCTTAAAGTCGCGTCTCGTGATTCACCTCTTGAGTGCAGTGCTGGACATTGTCCAGACCCTGGAGACTACATTTGTGAAATTAGCTTGTTTTTCTGCAGATGAGAGACACTCAGATTACGGAGTGGGGCCGTCTGCTTTAAAGCTTGTCACACACTCTGAGACACACAGTAAAGCAGCCTATGCTTTACCTGCCCACTGTGGATTGCTCTCTGCTAACTGACTCGTGTTTGATACAATGTCCAATAATGAGGCAACACCAGTGGACTATGGGTAATTAAGCTGTGTGTAGGTTGAGAAAGGTCATACCACCTGCAAATTTGGGGAAAGGGGGGGGGGGGGGGGGGTTAGGTGTATTACAGTTTTGGTGAGTTAAAACATTCAAAAGTAATGTCAAAACCTCCACTATAGCAACTGTAATGACCTAAAGAAAGGCTAAGTGTTAAATGTCTCTTATACTTGCCTATTTCATATTTTAAATGTCTCAATGCCAATCTTTTTTTCTAAACTTTAACTTGCACAATTCTCTGTAATGAGAAGATCTTACAGATGCACTTCTCATTAATGACAGGGTTATGTGCTACCGGTTGTCATTGACATACATTAATCCCTTATTTGCAAACATTCTGGGACTGATCCTCTGCCTGATGCTCAAAGGATTTCTGACAACTAAGAACAGTCATTTCTTTATCACTTTCATTGGTTCATTGGTGAAGACTCACTTTAGTTCAATTAATGAGTGCCACAGTGGATGTGCAGTCAATTTTCAATCATGGCCAATATACGTATATACAGTGCCCTCCACTATTATTGGCACCCCTGGTAAAGATGAGTAAAAAGGGTTATAAAAAATTTACATTTTTAATGTCACACTGAAAAAATTAGAAAAATACAACCTTCAATTGATGTTAATTTATTATGAGAAAAAAAAATCCCTCATCAAGAAATAATTATTTTTAACAAAACCATGTTGGCCACAATTATTGGCACCCCTGCATTTATATATAAAATAAAGTATTATTTTTTTACATTTGGTCACATATCCTTTGCATGCCATGACTTCCTGATGTCTGTGATGTCTGTAAATTATTACTTTATTCTATGTATAAATGCAGGGGTGCCAATAATTGTGGCACACATGGTTTTGTTAAAAATAATTATTTCTTGATATGGGATTTTTTGTTCTTATAATAAATTTACAGTGTGACATTAAGCTAATTCACCAAACGGTGAATTTTTTTATAACCCTTTTTACTCAGCTTTACCAGGGGTGCCAATAATAGTGGCGGGCACTGTATATATATTAAAACATAACACTGTATGTAAGGCAAGGCGAGGCAAGTTTATTTATATGGCACATTTTATACACAGAGGTAAAGTGCTTTGTAGGAGCAAGCTTTTAAAGACCAAAACCCCTACTGAGCAAGAAACGCAATTGAGTGGGGTTATTGTAAAATGGGGCTATTGACAGATTGAGTTGTGTTTGTGTCAGCTTCCTGACTGAAGAAATTTTGGAAACTGGGACAATGTGCTGCAGTGTATATAGTGAAGATGCACACTCATTAGACACGTGGCCTTACATGAAACAGGTTTGTCTCTGCTGGGTGGTACTGATTCAGGCCCCATTGTTCATTGTTCATTCATGTATTTTTGTATCTTCTAAGTGGAGTGTCTGAGGTATCCCTGTGTGTCCTGCCCTATTTAACCTCAACCCACCTCTCTTCTGTTTCCCTCTCCTCCTTACCACCTATCCCTCCTGCCTCTGCACTCCCTGCCTGCTCCTTTCTTTTCTTTCTCCTTCGCTTCTTCTCTGTCCTGCCCTCTTATCTGCTTCTCTCTTCTCTGCTTCCTGTCATCTCTATCTCTCTCTTTGTCTCTCTCTCCCCCCTTCCCTCTCCTGTTTACAGGCTGTAAGTACACCTGCCACCCACAGTGCCGTAGCCGAGTCTCATTGGACTGCCACCAGAGTGGCCCTGCCACGCAATCACAGGATCACCTAAACAACAACCGCTACTCATCTGTGGTAAGCGTCACCTGTTTGTGTGTGTGTGTGTGTGTGTGTGTAATGGTTTACCCGCCATTGAAAACAGCACGTTTCACATTCAGTAAATCAGTGTTGATAACAGTAAGTGGTGTTGAATAAGTGGACTACAAACACGTGGTGTTCACAGAACTGGAAAGCAGATATTGACACCAACCCAGTGATGGAAAGGACCACTCATGGGGAGCAGAACCAAAGGGGACATTGCATTTGCAGTCTCCTTCAAACTGTTTTATACAGGCTGCCTTTAAAATGCATCTGGAGGGCATAAGCTGACACTTTTCTGATAACAGGTCACTCGTTTTACCACTAGGGGGCGTAGGAGGAGAGGGAGTGAGAGAACCGTTGAATGGAAAAATAAGGAGAATGGACACTGACTTTTTAACTGCTTCTTGGAAAAGAAGGGACTGCGTATCAGCAATGCAACAATGTACATTGTTTTTTAATTGAGCAGTTGTGAACAGCAGTAGATGTATTGTTTTTTAATTGAGCAGTTGTGAAGAGCAGTAGATGTATTGTTTTTACTTGAGCAGTTGTGAACAGCAGTAGATGTATTGTTTTTAATTGAGCAGTCGTGAACAGCAGTAGATGTATTGTTTTTTAATTGAGCAGTTGTGAACAGCAGTAGATGTATTGTTTTTAATTGAGCAGTCGTGAACAGCAGTAGATGTATTGTTTTTAATTGAGCAGTTGTGAACAGCAGTAGATGTATTGTTTTTAATTGAGCAGTTGTGAACAGCAGTAGATTTATTGTTTTTAATTGAGCAGTTGTGAACAGCAGTAGATGTATTGTTTTTAATTGAGCAGTTGTGAACAGCAGTAGATGTATTGTTTTTAATTGAGCCATTGTGAACAGCAGTAGATTTATTGTTTTTAATTGAGCAGTTGTGAACAGCAGTAGATTTATTGTTTTTAATTGAGCCGTTGTGAACAGCAGTAGATGTATTGTTTTTAATTGAGCCGTTGTGAACAGCAGTAGATGTATTGTTTTTAATTGAGCCGTTGTGAACAGCAGTAGATGTATTGTTTTTAATTGAGCCGTTGTGAACAGCAGTAGATTTATTGTTTTTAATTGAGCCGTTGTGAACAGCAGTAGATGTATTGTTTTTAATTGAGCAGTCGTGAACAGCAGTAGATGTATTGTTTTTAATTGAGCAGTTGTGAACAGCAGTAGATGTATTGTTTTTAATTGAGCAGTTGTGAACAGCAGTAGATTTATTGTTTTTAATTGAGCAGTTGTGAACAGCAGTAGATGTATTGTTTTTAATTGAGCAGTTGTGAACAGCAGTAGATGTATTGTTTTTAATTGAGCCGTTGTGAACAGCAGTAGATTTATTGTTTTTAATTGAGCAGTTGTGAACAGCAGTAGATTTATTGTTTTTAATTGAGCCGTTGTGAACAGCAGTAGATGTATTGTTTTTAATTGAGCCGTTGTGAACAGCAGTAGATGTATTGTTTTTAATTGAGCCGTTGTGAACAGCAGTAGATGTATTGTTTTTAATTGAGCCGTTGTGAACAGCAGTAGATTTATTGTTTTTAATTGAGCCGTTGTGAACAGCAGTAGATGTATTGTTTTTAATTGAGCCGTTGTGAACAGCAGTAGATGTATTGTTTTTAATTGAGCCGTTGTGAACAGCAGTAGATTTATTGTTTTTAATTGAGCCGTTGTGAACAGCAGTAGATGTATTGTTTTTAATTGAGCCGTTGTGAACAGCAGTAGATGTATTGTTTTTAATTGAGCCGTTGTGAACAGCAGTAGATGTATTGTTTTTAATTGAGCCGTTGTGAACAGCAGTAGATGTATTGTTTTTAATTGAGCCGTTGTGAACAGCAGTAGATGTATTGTTTTTAATTGAGCAGTTGTGAACAGCAGTAGATGTAGATGTAATGTCCTCCTGAGACCCAGCAGAACAATTAATTGCTCAATTAAATTATTTTTGACATAATACAAAAGTGTCTTGGATCACAAAAACATGTTACATTGATATTTAAAAAAATATGATTTATTTTATTTTAATTGAATGTCTCTTGTGGTGTAAGATTCAGCATAGTAGAATATAAGGTTATTGAGATTAAAACAATGTCCCCCACGGGGGACAGAAATTAATTTCTAGATCTTAGGAGGGTAATTGAAGGGTAGCTAGTTGTTGTTGAAGGAGTTTGTATTAGAAGCATTGATAGTAGTTGAGGTAGTAATGGTTTTCTTTGTGTGAGTAAATGCTGTCACATCCTGTGATCTGCAGTGGTAATGACACGCTGATAATTACAGCCTCTCCCTGCTTTAGACCAGCTGTGCTGTGTGTGATGATGATGAAAGCCCATTCAAAGTTAGTGCCTTTTCATTTAGCTGCTATTACACTATGTCTCGCACAAAACCCAGTGTTCACTACTGATATTGACCTGGAAACTAACGAATACACACACACACACACACACATGTGAACACACACACACACACACAAATTTCCACGTACACACAATCCCAGTACATTTCATTTGGGGAGCCGGGACACTGAAATGGTCCCCTCTGGACATGGGGGGTGGGGGGTGTTCACTGTAAAAATCATTTTTGGAATGCTCCAGGCCTCATACCTTCTATCACATGAGATACCCCCCCAAGTATGAGTACTAGCCACCAGTGTTGGGGAAGCTACTTTGAAAGCATAGCTACCAATTACTTCACACTGGATAAAGTTGAACTACAGCAAAGCTACCCTAGGGAGAAATCTAGTTTGGTTAACTAAAGCTACTTCGAAAAAGTAGTTCAAACTACTGATCAAGTTGACAATGTACATGTGATACAAAATTATAACAAAATATAATACAAAAAAGTCACATGCCAGCAAAAAGTTTTTTTGAGTTTATTGCAAAAAGTGCCCACTTGTTCACAGGTCATACATAAACCAAACAAATAAAATACCCCACTAGTCATGGGAAAGTGCAAGGAATGTCAGCTTTGGTTTTGTATACAATGTCCATCAGTCAGACACCTGCCTTCCAGAAACTAGTCCAGGTGGGGGTATTGCACCAAGCAGGATTACTCAATTAGCCAGTTAAGTTCAAAAATAGCATGCAACAACTTCTCTGAACATTTGTTAATAAATAGCAATAATCAATACTTATGACTAATCGACACCTAATATATTCAAGTTTAGTTTTACAAATTCAGATTCAAAAATTAAAAACTATAGCCAAATATTTTTCACAGGTGAGCTGACAATCCAGCTTCCTGGAATACCCCTGAGACCTAAACCTGTCCTAAACAAAACAATCCCATCTGGGTTTTTCACAAGGACAAAATTGCAAGTTGTAGTTTAAATAGTTAACTACACAAAAATGGCAAAAAAGTAATTTAACTACTTGAATCACTATGCAAATATGAATGTAGTTGAACTACCAGCAAGCAACTGCAAAATATAGTTAAACTACTAGTTTAATTACATGTAGTTGACTACGCTCCAACACTGCTGCCCACCCCCTTCCCTCCCAGCACATTATAGCGCTATGAGAGGAAGTCGTTGGGCACCCAGACACACAGTGCCAAGGGTCGGTCCCCTCACACAATGGCTGTTCTGAGACTGGTGACCCCGGGGAGGGGAGGACAGCGGGCTGAGAGTCCCATCTGACCCCAGAGGTCAGGAAACAGCATGGTGTGGCATGCTGACACACATCTGACCCAGTTCTGCAACTTCCTGTGACAGTTTCAGAGAGCTTATCACACGCAGCAACAAAACACGCTGTAAAGATAATAAGAAAAACGTAAATAAACGACGCTGGCCTCTGGCCATGGAAGCTCACAAGACTAAGTCAATGAGAATAGCATGTGTCATGATAAAATGCATGCATCGTCGTCAAACAACCGGTGGATTGTGTCATTATTATGGCTGGGTTTGGTAGCTTGTTACCTTCTTACCTACGAATGCATCTGTGTGTTGAGTTTTTCTGTTTGTTTTGACTGTAGTCAATGGCACACTAGTCTGCAGTTTTAAGATTTGATCAAATTAAGTACTGTTCTGTAACATTTCCAGCAGTAACTTAGTTACAGTACAATTCAATTCAATCTCTCCTTATAATGCCAGAGACAAAGATGTACTTTTTAAATTTTATAGGCCAGCTCCACCTCAGGCACACACACACACACACACACACGCACACATACAATGCCACTGATGTAATCGCACTCAGGATGCAACATGCAGGGTTAGCGCACAGTCAACATGACTTATGGTGTGGCTCGGGGCCTCTTAGGGTGTTGTAAAAGCAATGGGGTGACATGAATCAGAGCAGCCATTGCTGGAGGTGGAGAAAGCGTTAACCATTCTCCCCTGGCCTACGAAATCCGCTTAAAGCAGCGATGATGATGATGACTTCAGGCCCCCTTGGCCGGACTGCACTTCCCATAATGCAAATTACACAGTCTTGCATCGCATTTTACATTTTATATAATTGCTTGGTGGATGGCCTTGTCGATGACATCTTGCGCAGATTATTTACACATTGAGTATTTATTATAAGTTTAAACGGCAGGATAATTTCTGTAGAAATTTAATGTGCAAGTAATTTATCCCAGAAGCACATGGAGGGTTGCCAGTTGTTTGTGGTGTGAACCCCACAGCTTTGGAGGAGAAATATGGCCCTGAAACAGCCTCAGAATTTCTTCCCTCTGTATGGTGGGTCCCAGTGTTTCTCACTAAACCCCACACAGTAATCTATGATGCCCGTTGTGCATAGTGGATTGGGCTGGGCCACACAAACATCACAAAGGAGTGCTGTTCATAACTATGCCCTCACATAGACACACACACAAACGCACACTCAGACATCAATTACCACACATACACGTACAGTATGCTGATGTACACACACCCTCACACAGCGTACATTTTGACACACTCATACCTACATGGATGTGTCTGACAGAGACCTTTGTTCAACACACATTGTGCATGGTTTGCATGTTTTCCATTTAAAAAGCTGGCTTTGCACAGAAGCAATTCGGGCTAAGAATGTTGCTGGATGGTGCAACAGGAGGGCTTCTGTCAGGATTTGAACCCGCAACCACCGATCCCCTGATCAGATAGATTTTACACAAACTGATCCACTGCTAAAATGTGCAAATCCAACTTAGAAAGAGGCTACCAGAGAGGAAAAAACAGCGTCCAGATGGGAGAGGGAGAATTTCCTTTCAGGAAAAGAGGAAATGTGGCATAGCAGTGCCTGAACTTGGCAGTGAGAACAAACGCGTGTGCACACACACACACACACACACTCACACACACAGTCCTGGCATTATAGTTCTTTAGTCTCTGCTATTTGCCCTGCAGATAGGGAGCTGACTGACAGCAGTGGTATATTTTGTGTAGTGTCACCACAGTGACTTCTCATGGTGCCCTGGTTGCCTTTAGGGTGCATATTACTGTTTGCTTATGCCAGTTATTTTATATTAAGTAAATAAAAGTTCCTCATATAGGGTCTCCCATGTGGTGCAGTGCTCAGCCTTTTGTCAGTAATAGAATCCTACAATGCTTGTCCTGACTGTGATTTGGAGCCCTGCAGAGTGATGCATCTATTGACTGCAATATCAGGGAGGGAGGATTTCAGAAAGCAATAATTAAGAGCGCAATCATTTTAAAGATGTCCAGTATCTGGGTTCATTTTTCTTTTGTGAATCACGCCAGGACAATTGTTAGGCTTTGGCTGTATTCACATTGTTCCAGGAACAGAGTGGGCAAGGGGTAGAGTTTGTCTAAACAGCTGGAGAATTTGTGGACATGCAACCACAAGCTCGCCAGCCGGTCACGTGCACTTTTCAGTACATTTGTATATGTTGTTTACGCATCAAGTACGAAACAAAACAAAAACAAATAAAACTCGCAAGAAGAGAGGTGGATTTCCAAATCTCCCTTCTGTGCAATTTGTGGGCGCCTAAACGCCTCAAGTGCCCCCATGATGTGTTTTTGAGCCAACGAGGTCAGCTGTGACCCGTAGAAAAGATTTGACGGAATGTGGCTGTCAAAGTAATGTATTCCACTCTTTTAAGCATATATTTAGTTTTTGAAGGGTTGTGCTGAAACGAGGGGCCCGGAGAGTGTGCGCCCAGATCCAGGATTTAGGAGATACCCCCCCCCCCCCCAGACAGCATACAGAGAGGAACACAAAGAAACCCTTATGTTAGCTGAGCATTAAAGCGCCCCTCTCGTCTTAATAAACATCTCAGATAACCAAGACATTTACTCCTCGGCATATCGCTGAAGGAGCGGTTTGCCACTTCACCTCAGAGGATGAAACTTGATCTGCCATTACATTGCACAGCCCCCCGTTATGTATTCATAATCACGAGTGTATTGTTGATGCTTTGTACGTGTGCCATGTTAAATTAATCTCGCTGTTAAACTCTCTTCCCTTCACACGTTGTGAGACTGGCTGACCTTACATTTTAATAACATTTAAGTAAGTCAGACATTTAGTCAGAAAGCTTTTAACAGGTTAAACCTTCACTACGGACGTTTATTTGAAATACCTGTAGTCTTGCATTTATATACAGAATACAGTAAAGAAGTAAGGTAGGACATTGGATGTGGATATCCTAAATAATTACCCCATCCATTATTCCACTGCCCCTCCATTGGGTTTTAACCCTCCTCTTCTCACATTGTACAGCGGGAAATGGTTGAGAGATTGGCCTATCCAGGGAAGGAATGCCCCCTTCTGACTTTGCAGTTTGCACTTGTTATCAGGGATTGAGTCGTAGGGGCGATCTTAGCCTCACCTTTGTGTGCTAATTGCTGCCTGAAAGCTGGTAAGTCTCCTCTACGCCCGTCTTTTAGGGGGAGGCAGACAGCATTGAGACTGAGTGTGTGCATTGTCCGGGAGGAGCACAGTCAAGAGTAGCTGGCATTTTCCTGAGCACATTTTTGCCATTAAATACAGTGCTGGCCGTTAGTGAAAAGTGCAAGTTCTATCTGTGGGGGCTGGCTCTCTATGTTAATTATCGTGTGCTGTCCTTGACGTCAGTGCTGTGCTCTGCTCTCAGTCATGGTGTGAGTGCGTTAATGGGTCACCACATGTTTCCATTAGTTGCACGTCACCCCGCATACGGGCAGCAGTAAAGAAGCCATAGATCCCCTGACACTTAATGCACACACACACACACACACACACACACGACAAAGCTTTAGCTCTGCATTCCAGCTGCTGGTCCTGACAGTTTTACGCAGGGCTGTGTTTGATGCCCCTCCCTCTGACCTTTTCCTTGGGAATTTGGGCTCTCTGTGGGCTGTTAGCATTAATTCCAGTCATTAAAACCTGAGATATCACAAGTAAATGCCTCCGTAAAATTATCTATAAAATGTTCTCAAAAGACCTGATTAAATGTAAAACGTTTGTCCCTGTCCGGCAGTATACAATGCTGATGATTCCAGACATTGGGAATATTATAATATGTACAAATCCTGTTTGTTGTCTTTAAGGGTCCCATCTCTTGGGAATCCCATGCCAGTTGTGGATTGGATTTTGGACAACGACGTTATCAACACTGCCCTCTGCTTTTGCCGTGCAGAAATACTCCCTGCAGTGATATTTCTGATCGTTGATTTCCATCACATTGCATAGTGATTCATCATACTCGAGTATAGGAACCTTAATCAGTGTTTGTGGACCAACCTGCAGACGCACCTAAAAATGTTTGGCCTTTACTCTGCGCTGGTTAGGGCACACAATGCAACGACCAACCGCTGTCATGAATCCATTGCTGGATATGAACTTTGGGTCTGGGAACTGCGTTAGTCACCGATTAGCAAGCATGAGAGAGAAAGTAATTACCCCCATTACCATACCATATTCGTCTCATTGGCTGAGGGGTAGAGAGCAGAGGTCAAAGGTTTCAGGGGCACTGCCATTCCCTGTATGTTGGGAAACAGAAACACTGAGCAGTGTGTAATGGAGAGGTTTAATGGCAGATCTGAATATCCGTAGGCCTCTGTGACACATTCACTCAGTTGCATGTGGACATTAATGCTGCTTAACATTGATTTTTTTCCCCCACAGGAATAAATGCCAGCATTTTCATGGCCTTAGATTCTAATCATGAGTGAGAATGGTTTAGACGTGTGTGTTTGCAAATGACATTGTTTGAGCCATGGCCAGTGAAATACTCATGACTATTTAATTAAGGTAGCCATCAGTGCTGTAAGTTAGTTATTGGGGATACGGTATTGGTATTCTTCCAGGAATATTTGTAATATTCTCAGAAAAAATTTATATTCCATTGCATCTTGGTACTGGTTATTTTCTTCGTCGATACCACTTTTCAGATGGAATGGGTTTTTTTGGCATTGAAATTACATTCAAAATGTTTTTTTCATGCAAAAAGCATTAGCAGTGGCAGATATTCTATATGCAGTTTTACTTTGCAAATGAAATGGCATCACCATGGACACTGCAAGTGACACCTTTTGAAGGAGAGGCTTTCATTTAATGCCAGTTGTGTGAATATTAGAATGAACACGTCTCATGTTTCATGCAAACTGCTGGGTGCAAGCACCTTCATGCTCCCCACTTTATGGACAAACACACTTTTAAAGCTTCAAACCACATGTCTCTGCTGATTTGAACCCAGTGCCTTCTTACAGACAGGCATATTTTGTATTGAGCCGATCTGACTGAGCAACCTCCTTATCCTAAAGAGCAGTCAGCAGGAGTCAGTCACCCAAAATCTCAGATTAAATTAAACCCTTCTCACCCCTCCTGTTCTCCATATACCCTAGCCCCCCCCCCACACAAACCTGGCTGGGACCTCGTCATGCTCATCGGGCATTAGCTGTTTTCAGTTATGCTACTCTGTCCATCTCCCCCTTTTTGAGAAAAACAGACGTGTGAAAGACAAACTTCCATCTCATTAAATTCCTCCCTCACAGTTACAGTGTTAGTGTAACATATTGGTTTTTTATTTAAAATGAGAACGGCCTCAAATAGAAGATGGCGTAACTATGTCAAACTATTTTATTCAAACTGTACTTTTAGCAACCCTTCAGTGAGATTCTGTGAGATTCTGTGTAGAAAGTTCTGTCGTTAATCAAACAAGAAGCCAGAATGCTTCAGCAAATCAAACAAAACCCTGGAACTCTGGGAAATTAAAGTTCATGAAGAAAGAGACATCAAATTGTTACTACGGTTACTGTGCTCTTAACATAATCGTTTTGAAAATGTACAAATCGATATGATATGTCCATCAATACATGGACAATGGCCGCTGCAGTGTTTACATGCAATTGTTAACATGTTTAGGGTTGTCCGTGTGTAAAGTCATAAATCGTTCGAAATGAAGAACCCACGTTCGCACCCCCCTTTGCTGAAATGCCAGCTGATGTTAATAATTAATTCCAGCTGTTTAAAGGCTGGGTGGGTTTTGAGAAGCTCACATGGAACAGGGCCTTGTCATTCAGCAGTAGCCTGAAACTTCTGTTATAGACACCCCAGCTGTAGCACTGCTCCTCTTTAAATTGAATAGCAATTATTAATCTGTGTTATTTCAGCTCACTGAAAGTCAAATCTCCTTCCAGGGATAAGGATTGAGTTTGCGGTTGAACATTCGGCTGAAACACATATGCGATTTTTGGTCTACTTCACAGTAGTCTTTTCTTGAACTCTTGTGTGCAGAAAAGGTTTGAACAAAGACACTTTTTATATACTGAGCTAAAAAAGCCTTCTTAGCTCTACTCCTCTTTTTTTCCCTTCAGATTTAACATTAACCCAAACACAGAGGAGTGGTAGGGTGTGTTCAGCCAGACTATATCCAGGTTAGGTCGGCCAACACTAACAGTATGTTCATTGTCACTTATCTGCAGTCAGCTTTTCAAATGAGAGATGGATCCAGTGAAGTAGCCATGATGTTTACAAAGTGCAGGTTAAATTCTGGCTGAATTGAGTGATCTTTATGTTTATTTTAAGATAGTGAATCGGGCAATCTTGGCCATTTGTTCCCACCTGACTGAGCTATGCAGGCGGTGCTGGTTCTGGGTGTCGTCAGCCCTATTTGTGAGGCAGAAGGCCATCTGGGATGATTTCAAAACAAGGTTCTGAAACACAAAAGGCATTCCAGAACTGAGTACGCTCTCTGACAAACTGAATCCACCTACGTGCAAGAGCCAGCATCCCATCCCACCTCCTCCCATCCCCAAGCCATGGCACTCCCACCTCGTGTACAAATTCAGGTTATGGGTTATCATATTATATAGTTTTATTTATAGATTTCTATATTTCTTAGAGCTTGTTATGGATGTAATCTGCATGTATTCAGAATTTGTATTTTGGTTATTGGCTAGCATAATTAGTATGCACTAGTGCCCTGTTACTCACATAATGGTTCTTGAGGGCTGAAAAAACTGGTTTTCCACCCTCCCTTTACCTGGGAGTCAGGTGTGAAGACAGTCCGGCCAATCAGTAGCACTAATTGTTCCGTTAACTCTCTAGGAGAAAAGAAAACCAGGGCCGGATTTGAGTATCCATGCATTAGTGCTTCTAAGATGCTTGCAGATGTTGCATCTATAATTGCTTGTCTGTGAATGTTGTTCACCAGTCTGGCACTATTACTTACATTAATCAGGTAAATGCACATAGGTTATCCTGCATTGTGAGTCTCGCTCTGGATATATGAATGTAATCCATGTATGCAATGTTATGTCTCCATATCTGTCAAAGGGGATTCTGTCAGGGGGAAAAACTGTGATTTTTATCCAGGCATCAAAGATGATATACAGCCCTGTAGACTTTGTCTGTGTTTGGTGCTGTCTTTACAACTTTGTCTGAATGGCAAGTCTTATTTTGGCTTACATAGACTGACTGAGATAAACCCATAAATTGAATTTATTCATTATTCATAACATTCTATGAAGGAGAAAAAAGCATAGCTTTACAGTGTTATGTGTGCTTGCAAAAATTTATCTGGGGAGATAAGACAGGAACAATCTGCTTAGAAAATGAATGGGTGTTGACTGAAATCTGTTTTGGCCACACAGTAGAAGAAATATAAAAAAACATTTAATCAGTTAACAGCAATTGCAATTTCAGTACATTTCATTTGAGTAAGTTAGTTAGAAACTCAATGGTCTTTGTGTATGTGCATGCATGTATGTGTCAGTTAGCAATAATATACAGTTTTTAAAAGAATATGTTAAAGGTTAGTTATTCCTCTAGGCACATTCAGATGCTGAAAGAGTTAAAATTTCAGGGACTGAAGGAAACAGGTAATGTGATTTATTACCACATTTTTTACAAAACATTCCATCCTCATTTGATGCCGTCACTCAGTATGGCTTGAGTGTTGAAACCTGTGATTTAACCTTGGGGGTGATGGAAACATTGTGCCTATGAAATTATGAAATACAGAAAGAATGACACATCCTGAATAAACATGTAATACACAGAAAAATCAGGCTGGAGGGTATAGCTAGGCCACACATCTTACTCATGGCAGTCAATGTTCTTAGCTGCAGGAATAGAAGGCTATAATAGATCCACAAGGTTCCTATTCACAAGAAACCTATACTCTTCCCCAAATTGTAACTTTGTCCAAGTTACCTGTATAGGGAAAACAATTGTTCTCTGGACAGTGCAGTGCTGTGTATGTCTTAGACATAGTGGCAGTTTGGCTGATGCGAGTAAAGATTAATGATGTGTGCCCCCCCCCCCTTCAAAGTATCTGAAGGGCCAGGAACAGGTTTAGCTTTTCAAACATCAAGGGTGGGGCTGTAAATCCTTTGTATTTAGCTGATGGGATTACAAAAAGCCCGTACGCTCAAGAGAAACGCACTGCCTGCTCCACGCTCTTCCCCATATGCCACCATACACAGCTCAGGAACGTTGCTCTGGACCCGCCCACCTTTTGTGACACCTCACACCCCATCCAGACAACAGGCCATTGTCAATGGCGAAAAACAGAAACATTCGCCACTGACTCAGCCAAGAATGGGTGTTCACAGAGATTTCCACACACTGAATCTTTGTCACGTAGGGGATAGGTGACCTGATTTTGAGAATAAAAATTCCCCGCACCTTGGTGTTATTGCTTTCTTCTCACACTCAGAGAAGATCACATCAGGGTTTACTTCAGTAGATGAATACAGGGTTTTGGTGTCGCTTCTTCCCAGCTGAACCACAGGTGACCTCTCACCTTTTTGTAGCTCTTCTTCACTGCAGGAATGTTTTGCGACTTGTTGCTTTAGCCTCGGGCAGAGCTGAATGTGTTCTCTTTTTGCTCACTCTCTCTCTGGAGCCGTGCCCTAGATGTAGGTCTAGGTGAGGATGAAGGGTATACATCTCTGCCAACGTGTGTAGGGACAAACATCATTTGTGAAGTCCTTTCTATCTATACTACAAAGGGTAGCACTGATTTCATATGCCCATGTTGCCCCCCTCCAAGAAAAAAAAAACTCCAATGAAATTAGAGAGAAAAATCACATCACAGTATTCTCACAAACATAGAAGGGCCAACCTGCCTTAGTTAACATGAGTTGACATTTCAACTGGAATATTTTATTGTAATGTATGTCAGGAAACGTCATACATGGAAGAGGTCTAGAAAACAGCTGGCAACCCTATGTGTGTTTGAGCGATGATAATTGTACTTTAGATAAGATAGCCATTGAGAGGTTATCAGGTTGTCATATTTTTGGTCTTATTATTATTAAAAAACATGTTCTCAGTGCAGCGATGCACCACTTGGTCTGAAATTAACTTCTGGCCTTGCCAGTGCAGATAGTGTCCAGCAGTCCAGCAGAGCAAGGCAGGGCTGTAGCATCACTCAGGCAGAGAGGGTTTCAGTTGACAGCATACTCCCTGAATCATTAAACAAGGACAACTCGCCTGGTTGACCATGCACCTGCAATCTGCCTGCATGAGTAGGCTGCGTGCGTAGCACTGTCCACTGGTCCAAAGGCTCTGCAGCTCAGCTGGTGGACTGCAGAGCAAAAAGAAACAGCAGCTGACTTCATGAGCTTCAGAGGATGTGGCTGCTAGCATGTGATCTCCTGAATTGATGGAGGATGCTGCAGCACTTGGACATCTGTGGTTGTGTTCCAAATTGTGAGCCAAAGAAAAGCTGTTTTAAAAAGAATAAAATAAACATATATGCTGTAGAAGAACTTAAATTAACACTAGTATGCTGGACACTTGCGAGTTGTGATTATTTTGGAATCTGCTCTTGCAAATCTCTGGTTTTTAAGGTTTGGCTGACCTGGCTGCTGACAGGCTATTTTTAGAGCTTCTCTGTGTACTTGTTTCAAATAGAGCGCTGTCCTTCCACAAACCCCCAGAAAGCCTGCTGTTTATGGGGCGTGGTCTGCTGTCTCCCTGATTCACAGCAGATGTTGCACACATTTCACCCTATAGCTAGATATACAGTCATCAACAGCTTGGCTTACTGCTGGTTGGATTCAAGCACAAAGGCAATTATACTTTTCCTGATGTGGTAAAAAATAAAAAACACAAGGGTAGCTTGTAAATAAGAATTTGTTCTTAAGTGACCTGCCTGGTTAAATAATGGTTTCATAATCATTTTAAAAAGTAGCTGAATGGAAATATAATTAAGAAGAGCCTCAAGGCAAAACTATACTGTTGATGCTCCATTTATGTTTTCAAAGCTTTTGATAAACCCACAATTGAAGAGTTGCAATATGTTTTATTTCTTTGCTAATTAAAGCCAATCTGATCAGAAAATACTTAAAACCCTTCACAAGAGTTTCCATGTATATCATGCTACTATAAACCCTAATGTCAAATAATAGTGTTGTTACAACAAAACACATCCATATCATTTTGCATCATTCTTTCTGTACAAATAATACCTGGCTACTTAGTTTGATGTAGCAGAAAATTGGTGCCGTGCTCATTTCGGAACCATTGTTACAACACAGGAAACTGTTGGCTTGCCATTGTGTGCCAAGTTAAGTGGTTTCCATTTAATGCAGAACAACAAAAGCAATAGCCAGTGGGGTAAATTATAACATCAGGGCCTGACAGTTGGACACCATAGGCTAGCACCAAAAGGTCTCTGGCAAACAGAAAGCCACGAGCAAGAACTAGGCTTGTAATTTGGGTCTGGTTTGCGGGTTCCAACCTGGCATCTTCGGGGCCATTATTGTATACAAGGCAACTTGTCCTCTTGTGGCCTCTCAGTTGAGCTGACCGACTGGTTAGCTTTGTCTGAAACTGTGCTTGTGTACCTGAAATGTGAGAAGGCTGTAAAACTGGTGTTGTGTTCTCACAGTTAATTTTGTCAGAGCAGAGCAGTCTCTCCTGGTTGTAGGTTTCTGTTCAGGCATGTTGAAAAGTCTGGTTACCTTAAAAGGTGATGGCTTGCACAAGCGCAAATTGGAGGCTTTGCATCGCAGTACTTAAATACATGCTTTTACGTCGATCCTCATACGCTATGAACTCTTACCCCCAATTGTAAAACACCATAGGTGAGGCTGCTGGTGTACTAAAGGTAGTTTTTCTGAATGAGTTTGCAGCCCAAAACTGGCAAGCTACTATAATAAACTCAATTGTGGGCATTACCTGACTGATTTTGTTATTGTTTTAGGAATTTAGTGTATTTTATCTGAATTCACACATCTCAGGACTGTTGAATACAATTACTCATAGTACAGCTAGAAGAACTGCTTTAGTCTCTTTTTCAAATTTAAAAGTCTAATTACATATGACTGAAAATATCCTGAAACAAAACACAGAAGTAGAAACCTGCTGACATTTAAATATAAAGAGGGTCAATGTTCACACTTGCTATTTAATAACATCATTGGTTTACAATGGGAATAGATTGTGCAGGATAAGCAAACTACTTTGGTTTGTCTTATTTCACGGTTGTGAGACTTTGTAATGTAATTCATTAGTGGAGACTGAAGTTTTTGAACTGTTCTTTGGTAAACCTGCATGAGGCTTGCTACTTCTAATGTTAAGCTGCTCTCTCTCACTCACATACACACACCAAGCTACAGTGGCTTTTTTTTTTTAAACAAACTGCTTTGATTTATTTGTATTTTTTTAAACAGTTCTGTTACACCCTTTTGAATGGGTGGATTTTTTATTTTATTTAATCTGCTTTTAAACCCTTTTGGCTTCTGTATTTTTTTTATTTAGTTGGTGCTGTCGTCAGCTCTGTGAAAAAGCATGCTGCAAAATAAGAAAATCAGCAGGTTGGCTTTAGTGTGTTGCATGTTTATTGAGGTAAGTGAAAAGACCACCTACCAAGCCGGCGCTGAGAAATGCAGATTAAATTTTTTACTGAAAGACACATTGCCCAGTAAAATAAATAATAACTTCTCAACAGTGAACTGAGAATTAACTTTAAGTTGTGGAAGCAAATCACAAACAATTTTTTTTTTAGGTGAAAAGCATAAACATAATCAAGCATGCAGGATTTAGTTTTGCAACTAACGAAACTGGCCTCTGTTAACTCTGTCCTTCCCTTTATTGTGGCAACATTGTCAAATATGTGTTCCTAAGAGATATACACACACAAAAATATTTTATATAATGTTACCCCTCCTTTCTCCCTTTGAACTAACATTACCTGCCGGTCTGTTTGATTTAGCAAAACAGTTGTCACCTTTCCCACCGTCGCATCTTTACCTCTATGTCCGGAAAGCTCGATCTCAAAAGCGATTGGCCGCCATACAAAGATGACTTCATTGTGCCTTCTGTGGGCGTGTTCACCTTGCGCTGGACAGTAGAGCGCGACACATTCACAAGTATCACTTGAGCAGAGTGTGTGTTGACTCTGCCTCAGTTTGAGGTGAAACCGGTTAGCTAATCTACTTTTATACTGCGAAGCAAGGGAGTTGGAATCGACTCAGTGTTTGATTTATCTTGTACGGCAATTGGACGCATGTTCAAATTCTGAGAACATAGAAATTAAGAGTGAGAATTAAAATTCTGTCCCACCAGTAACGTCAGTTGCAAGGAAGTAAAACAGTGACATTTGACTGATGGAAGATGATTATTGAACGCACACGGGCTTTATCGACTCATTTCAGACAGTGTAACGTTAGGTGTTGCAGCATCAGAAGTTATAGACGTTAGCTTGCTGGTTCACAGTCGCTGTGCGCTCAGCGAGATTGAGCTCTTCGCTGGCAATTAATTCGCTAGCTAAAGCTACGTTAGCTATCGCACATGTCCTAGCAAACTTGTTGGATATCGTACAACTTTCCTCTTGCTAACTTTTCATGTGGCAACGCCCGGACATAACGGAAGAAGGAGAAATAGGTATTGTATCTTCAAATGACGTGGACAAGCACAATGAGTAGTGGTTATAGTAGTTTAGAAGACGACTCGGAAGAATTCTTTTTCACGGCCAGAACTTCATTTTTCAAGAAGCCCTCCGCGGGGAAACCGACAAACTGCAAGGTAAACGTGTTCTGATATTGTATCCGTTTCATTAGACTGTGTGCTTTCGACACTTCGCATGGTTTAACGTTATTTGCCTTTTTTTCTTTCAAATAACGAGCAAATCACCTGAAAGTGTCAGTTGCCTACCGTTAGTTTGCTATAATTTGTAAGTTGCCTAGGCTTCAAAACGCAGTCAGAGTTTGAGTCGGCTGCATCATGTAATGTTAGATAACGTTACCAAGCGAGCTAAGTCAGTTAACGTTATCGAATTTAAGTTGGTAACCAGACAGAAAACTTAAACATATGTCATCAACTGTCATTGTAATATTTGAAGTATAGTGACTTAACAGTAGGCTATATTGCGATGATTTGTTGCAGTTTTTTATGCAGACACTTTGCATTTAAAGAAGTCACAAGGCAGTTACCCAGGTAATCGAACAAGCTTATTGTATCATAATAAGCTTGCCTGTAAATTAACCGTGAAGCCACCGCTAGCTTTTAGATGGTTTGTCGGCATCTTTGGAATTGTTAATAAAATGTGGCTAGCCTCTCCAGAATTGGATAATTTACCTTATCTTTTTAAAACTTTTGGGTAGTTAATCGTGAAGCTATCGCTGTCCATCGATTTTTCTTTTGAATATCTACCTTGAGTCAACTGGTTGCTCACTACATTACGTGCACGCTTAATTGGCCAGCTAACGTTAGTTTTTGGAGGGGGGGAAGGCTTTATTTCATATGAAATGGCACAATGGCGTCGAGTTAACTTAATATGTCAGTCATGGAGACGCTGAAAGTTAACTCTAATCAATCACGCAGATCAAATTATTAGAAACTCCCGCCTGTCATTTTAGTTTTATTTACATTATTTGGGTACATTTTTGTCCATGTGGAATGTTGGCTACTGGCTAGCAAGCTAATTGCATGCATCAGGTGGAGGTAGCACGCTAGCTTGCTAAACGTTTTGTAGCCATTTAGAAAGTCATGGGATATTTAATGTTAATTCAATCTGTGCCAAAGAGCTGGAACATTAAGTAGGCCACCTTCAGTTAATCAATGCTTTTTAAAATCAAAGTCGTGAGATGGTACGTGTGTAATGTACACAGCATTTTTGAAATGGTTGCCTTCAGACATCCCTTATAAAGATAACTAGCGAAAGTGTGGTCACGAAAAGCAATTTAAGTTGAGTGTCTGCAGCAATTGGCGGAGGCTACGTTACTAATATTTTCACTGTATAGCAGCCCCGTACAGTAATATGTTCCACGCGCTGCAAGCGACCCAGTGGAGGTTATGGAGGCATTTGTGCTGAATAGGCATTCATGGTTTCGCCCCCACACTTCCAATAATTTGAATGGGCCTTATTGTTCAGCGAAATGTCAGTATATGCATGCAGTTCCTTTTACTGCTTTGCTCCTGTGCGGAATATGCTGAGCTCACTTCAGATCCCCCCGCGTCTACTGAAGGGTGAAGATTGTCATTGCCACCTGAAGATGGCCAAAACAAAAAAAAACAAAATAAATCAACAATCCACTCCTATACCACGTTTAATCGCTTCCACTTGAGCTAAGCAGTGTGAGCAATGGTCAATTTACAAATACCCAGGCAGAGGAAATTTTCATCCATTAACTTATTTATTGTACTGATTTATGCCCTTAAGGGACACTGAGTACGTTTTCTTAAATATTGGTGTTCCTTGGTACATGTAGCCTATATATTGTGCCAGGTCAATGGGCCTGTTTTCACAGGGAACTGTGTGGCTACCTTGGTTGAAACTTCATATTGATTCACTGCAGTCCATTTCCTGTGGCCCAGCGCAGAATTGCGTTGTTCAGGAAGTCAACTTGTTGACTCGCTCTAACTGGGGAGGGATTTCTTTTGTTCTTGCTACACAATTTCACATCCTTTAAGTATAAAGGGGAAATGTGTGTGTACAGCAGTTGGTAGAATTCCAGTTTGCTGTGTTCCTTCCCTTATGTTGGTGCATGGTTATGAACTAGAGATTGTAAGAGTGACCCCGCATTGACTTCCAGGAGAGTTGTGTGGTGAAACCCTTTGGCGTTCACTGCAGGCTGACTGGAACGGGAACATGTTTAATCTAAAGCACAACACTCTTAATGCCATTTGGAGTAACATGCTAGTGGTTTATACTGCATGTCAGATGAACAGGAAGAGCATTGAGCACGGCCTTGATGGGTCTACATTACAATTAATCCTCACAGTGAAAATGGTATTTTTTTTTTTTTCCTGTCAGTGATGTGTTTTAGCTGGAATTGGGGAATAGGGAAGCAGGCCAGGAAATGGAGTTTCTTGCACAAACATGGTTGTGCAGCCTTCCAGAGTCAAAAGAGCAGCAGCTCTTCCCATTTAAACGAGTGAAAGGGTGGCGTTCGTTTGGCTCGCGTGCAATCCTCCCCTGCAAATCCAGACCCGGGGCAGCCGCACTGGCATAGAGAGACGGCGTTGTCGGCATCGCACAGTAAATGCATTCCCTGCTCTGCGGGGGAGTGCTTGCTGTTTCTGCCTTCAGGAAAAGTGTGGGAAAGCTTTTAGAAAGATGAAAAATATCATCCACGTTCCTCTTCCTGGAAAGATGAAAAATATCATCCACGTGGAGAACCCATCATATGTCCTACAGTAAATCAAAAGCCAGCTAATTACAAAGGCAGTGATGATTGCTGTCTCCCTCTGGCACAGAACCAATAGCCTGGCTGCACAGCTGCCGCCAGCACTGCCTTTATGGCTTGATTGGCAGAGGGGCCAGAGTTCTGGTTTGAACCAAGAGCCCAGCTCCTTTCTAACCCATTACAACACAGCTTCTTAATAGTTTTCATATCTGTTTTTGTTTTTCTGTTTTTGTTTTCAGTTCAATCCCAGGACTGCTAGGATCTGGCATCACGACGCAGTGACTTGTAAATAGTAATAAGCAAGTTATTATAGACTTGGCTGCTATTGGAGATGAGCATTTATTTAGAGCAAGCCTATACTTTCTGCCTGCGGCATTGTGGATGCAATCCTCTGCTGTGTTGGGCTTTCTCTCAAAGCTGACTGACCCTGTTCCACCGGATTGTTTGCCTAACCGACCTACCAGTATCCATGATGCAAAAACGAAAAACCTTGCGGACTTCCTTCTCAGGGGACATCCATAGCACGGAAATCCTTTTGTGCATGTACAGGACCCTGCGCAGGTTAATGGCTGCCACGTCTTACTGAGAGTTGGCGGGTGAGCGAGCGTAGACTCTCACATCTGGCGAGTTGTTTGGTTTAACCTCTGGCCCTCAGGCTCTAGCCTTAGGTGTGTCCCGTCTGTCTCGGTCTGCTGGTCCGTGGGCCGTGTGGTAGCGGTCTCGGAGGTGGTCTGGCCGGCCACGCTCAGACACGGCCACCCATAATGCATTGTGCTGTGCTGCAGGAGCCATGTGATCCCCCTGTGCACAGAGTTCATATTAGTGCAGCCCGGGCTTCTCCCCACAGCTCCTTTTACTGAGTCAGGAGAGCACCGGCAAGGACCGAGGTGTCCACTCCCGGCTTTGGGGCGCTGTTATTCGGGGGCTCAGTGTAGGCGTTTACCGCATACCGTGGATAGCTTTGAAGAGAAGTGAGCACAGAGACACGGTGTGAGAGCACTTGTGTTTGGAGGTGATTGATTAATGCAGCGCAATGTTTGGAGCTGAAAATGGTAGTGTGCCCTGCCTGAAGTCCGATACGTAAACAAATTCCATAGAAGGCGTTTGAGGTTAAGATCTAGACAAATGTCTGAATCTCTTGCAAAGTATTTATACAAATTACCGCAAAGAATAGTGAGGGGGAATTGCCTTGTTTAAAACGAATGGTGCCAGTAAGATTGGACTGAGTAAGAATGTTACTGTGGGATCTTTGAAGTTTTAATTGTGTGTAATTTTGTGGTTCCTAGTGTGCTTTTTTTGGTAATTGAGCTGTTTAATTGAGGGAACAAAAAGGCACGAAAGTAGGAAAGCGTGAAGCTAGTTGTGAGGCTGGTGGTAGAGGGGGGTGTTTGTGGCTAATTCCCCAAATCTTTCATGTTTACAAGCGCAACAGTCAGAGAAGGATTCTACATAAAGTGATTTGTGTGTTGAAATATGAGCTTGTTTCTGAATGCCCCTGTGCTTTATAAGCCCCACAGAATATTCACTGTTGCTTTCCTTTTTTTGCAATTATAGTAAATTGAGTGACATGCAATCCGTGTTTGGAGGTGTGTGTGTCTTGTAATTTGTTCATTCACCACCTCAATGGTCGGCAAGGAATAGTCACCATGTAGATCCATTGCACGGCTTCACAAACCATGCCCTTGCTGATGATGCAGCTATTCAATTTTATTAGGAAAAGTCCTGTGCTAATTGTTGTTTTTCTATAGTCCTAGCATCCATGGCCGTTCTGTCATTGTTGTGAAAAATGGCCCGTAATGGTCATCTTACGCAACAAGAAAAAACAAAATGCCTAATCGGAAGCAGGTGTTTCAGAGCAAATTGAGTTTGACTGTTCCTGCGGTTGGCCTCTGCTGTGGCTCTCTGCCGATCTTTCATGACCACTCAGAAAGCCGATAAGGTAATGACCTGTCATGAAGGCGTTTGCGTCATGGAGCGGATGAGCTGTTTGCTCGCTGTAGCATCTGCGCCTTGGCAGCGTACGGCAGCCATTGTCAGAGTCGAGGAGTCATCTGTTTTTCCGGTATGTTTAAAAAAAGAAAAGAAAAAAAGAATAGATGTCTGTCAGTTTCTCCTCCCACCTGTGTGTCTACATAAATTCAGCGTGGGAGGAGGGGACAGGTGGAGGATGCACTCGCTACTCTCCAGCTATAGTGGAGGGCCTCATTGTGGTGTATATGAAGCCCTGTCATCAAGTTTAGGCTTGGATGAACTACCGGGATTAGGCCAATAGCTGCCTCTTCACAGTGCTGTGGGAGTTGGGTCGTAGCCGAGAGCAGATGTATCCAGAGCAAGTTGCAGCAGAGTACACAAAATAGCATTAGGCCTAGATCAAGGAATCAGTCAATCTTTATACATTTGTCACAGTGGGCATTTTCTGCAATACATTTTTAAAAAGGCAATCAAGCTGTATTCAAATATTGTAATATCGCCACATCATTTTGTCACTGAACACAAACCTGTATGGAAAGTAGGTCAGTACATTTGAGGGTGACACTCTTGTAAATGATGCATAAAGCTGTCATTGTAATGCATATGAAGGCTATTAAAGTGAACTTTACGAACATCAGAACTGGATACAAATTTTTTTTTTTTTTTAAAGTTGGATGGATTGACACACAACTTCATTTTAAAAAGCAGTACTACAACAAACAGGCAGGCAGTGGCTATACTGATGGGGAAATATTAATACAAGACAATGTATGCACTTATTGTATGTCTGCTAAATGACTGTAATGTAATGTAACAATACCAGCATGTGTGAGATCCTCAAAAGCATGGGGCAAGTAGTCTGGTGGCCCAAGACGTTGTGCGGCCATATTGTCTTGGGAAATGGCCCTTCTCTTATAGCGTCTGTCCCTTCTCTTCCCTTGGTGGGTTGCATCACTGAAAACTGCATGTGCTGGTATTTCAAACACGGTGCTTAACTTGTTACCATGACCTGGGGCGAGAATGACCAGCCTTCCCCACATGTGAACAGCACCGGCAGGGATCTATAATTAGAGAGAAATGTGCCCTCGGGTTTTTCCACCCTGTTAATGGTTAAAACTCCAGCATCGACGGTCGTGGGACACCGGCAACGCTGCACCTCCCGCACCTCTGTCGCGGTCACGGTCACAGCCGGGTCATACCCGGTTTAAGTTTGCGTGGCCCCGCGGCGACCGCACACTTCATATGGTTGCTGTTAAAAACAACAAGCCCCCCCCCCCACAAGATTATAACGATTAGAGATGTGAGCTCAACCTGCGCGTCGCACACGGAGGTCGGCCCGCCTTTGATGTCTGTGGGGGGGGAAGGAATAAACGGAAGGAGGGAAAGTTTGTGGCAGATTAAAGCAGCCGGCCTGTAAGCGCAGCAGACCACAGTCCGCCTCACAAAGAGCAGGAACCTGCACTGTCTGACAGGGCTCATGGACAGGAGTGGAGCAGACGAGCGCTCGTACCTCCGGCTCTCCGACGTGCACCTCACGCACTAGGAGACACTTAACACATGCAGTATGGGGAAGGAGGGGGGTCCTTAACGCTCGCCCACACAGCGCTGTAGGAAAGCACGTTTGACAGAGGCTGATGTTTTCACGGCCTGGTCAAAGGCTGCCATTTGCTGATTGCTGTGCGAGCCCATAGGCCCGCTGGCTGTGGTGAGTGGAGATATTGCACAAACGGGAATGGGTCTTTGACTCTGAAGTTTTCATCGAGTCCTATCGCTTCCTGGTTTCCAGTAGATGGAGCCGGGATTTGGCAGTCTCCGTGTTCCTGAGCGAACAGCACAATGGTGAGAAAGCTATGGCCGTAGGCTCCTTATCTCACTCTGCTTTCCTCGCACAGGCTGTCAAAGTCTCCATTGTGAGAGGGAAGAAAAAAAGAGAGCGAGAGGAATTGAATGAGTCATAGTTTTAGTGGGTCCTGGGGCTGCTGTAAGGAGTGAACATGTTGTGCTGTTTCTCCCCTGCGTTTCAGTGCCCCTCAGGGTTATGATGCGAGTTACCTCAGACCTGTCTTTATCTTGTTTGCCGTTCAGAGAATGGGCCTGACCCTAACCTGGGGCAGAGACACACACGTTCAGGCACACGCACATGAGGAGTGAGGATAGCTATCTGAATAGGGCCCAGTAACACAATGGTGCTGATGAGCGAAGAGGCGGGGGGTGCGGTCGAGTTTCCACACCTGAGACAGGACGAGACTGATCGGCAGTTTGTCTTCAGCCCCATCCACCCTCTCCAGTGCCCCTTTGCAGTGACTTCACCAGTGAATCATACAGACGGTGGTTTGAAGTTCCTTCCGATGTACAAACTACAAAGACATGCGTGTTAGTCATGCACCATACAGAATAGTATTCATGAATGTGTGACAGGCTTGAGTTACACCAATGTTCTACTTCTAGTTTTTGGGCATCTTTTATATTGGATTGTATTGCGTTTCACAAGGATATACGAAGGAAGACTAAAAGCAATAATTTATCAATTTGCTTTGGCTTTGCTTTGGATGAAAATTACAATTGCAAATGAAGATCGCGGCATCAAAAAACTATATATAATTTATGTCATTTTTTTATATTGAAACTCAAATTAGCCCGTGACGCCTCTTCTCCAACCAGTTTTGAGCAGGCACGGCTTCAAACGGAACAGTCGTTTTTTGGTGCACAGCGTTTGATGTCCCAGTCGGGTGTGTTTTGATTACATACAGAGAGGGAAGGCCGCTCTCCAAGTTAATATTGTCATGGGTAAAGATGACAGGAGTGAGCTCATCCTGTTAATTATGAACTGAGTTTATCTTCTTTGTTCGTTTATATTGTTCGGTGTCTATCCAACTGCAAATAAACAGTGAAAGATTAAATCTTTAAAGGGTTTAGGGCTGTTAGGGGCCCATATTTACTCTATCTGTAACACTCCCTAGAAAATATCTTGTAGGCAGGTTTATGTGTGTTTGTATGTTCATATTGACTGCCCTGGAGAGCTCTGGTTTGTGTGCTTCAAGTCAGACTTTCTGAGTGGCAGTTATGTTTTTCCCTTCTTCATTGAGGTCACCTGTCTGCTAGCTAACAGAAGCCTGAACATTGGGCTCGCAAGTTGCACCAAGCTCTGCGTAATGTACAAGTTGAGTACTGGACGTGAAAGTACCCAGTGTCCCAGCCCTGCAGTCAGTCATTTTGAATTACCCGTCACATCTACAGGCTGTTTCACAGTCCTACTGTAACCGCCACTCTCACAGTTAGTTTCGCCGTTTCATAGTCAGACTAGTTTTCTTCAACAATATGTACTACAGAGTGAATTGTTGATTTATTTTTATCAGTACAAGCTTAAGTGAAACCAAAAGCAAGACTTTTGTTTTCTGATAAACCATGACACTCGTGGGCAGGATTTATTCGGTGGACTTTTCACTTGATGGTGGGACTTCTGAGCTGCTATCAGCAGAGTAATTCTCATTGGATCGTCCAGGACACCACTAATCATCCCAGAACAGCTGGGGTGTCTCCCGGGCAACATGTGTAGAATCTCTGCTTGGGCTTGTAGTTGAGTGGGTTCAGCTGATTTCAAGTGTGTGGGGGTCTGTGAGAGAGGAGTATGGGAGGGGCCCCAAGTTTCATAAAAAATACAGCTGGATTCCTTCATCAGCTGTATAGGTCTGTGCACAGTGCACATTTCTCATTACCCCACATGACTTCATCTTTTTTGCATGTTTGCCAATATTTGTTTAATTTCTTATCGCTGTCTATCCGCTCTGTCAGGTGAACTTTGGTTCAGGAAGTGGGTGATGGTAATAATGTTTGTATTGCATGTAAGCTCATTAAGCAACAACGCTGTTCAAATTTTTTAGCGTTCGTCACCATTACTGTTGTAGTTATTTAAAAAACTAAAAATAAGGTCAGAAAATTAAACGGTGGAAACGGGTTCCATTGTTTATTTTCCATCTGAAGCAGAGAGCCTGCTGTGTGTGGTGTCTTGGCTAGTAGGTGTTGGGGGGGCCGAGAGCTCTCTCTCTCTCTCAGTAACACCTTTGTGGTTTACTGGGTACGTTCCTGTGTAAAAATACTTCCTCCTTGTGCCCAACACACCAGGCCGGTGCTTTTGGTAAGGCTCCCCACAGCGTATAACACCGCGGTCACCCACAGCCCTGTGAGCCTCTGCCACGGACAGAACCACATCCTACAGGGGCAACGAGCGGGGACACATTTAATATGGGTAGAAACTCGCTGCATCTTGGTTTTCCAGTGGCATAATAAAAACCGTCTTGAGGAAGTGTGCATTGTTGTCCACCCTGCCCTCGAAGAAGGGGGTGTGGGGGAGGCCTGAGCTTTGAATTGTTCAAAAGACTCGCATTTCCTTGAGATTTTCCCTTAACAGCGCAACCAGGGGAGAAAGGGGAAGTTCGCATTTTGCAGCTAGGCCCTCCACCCCACCCCATCCCCTGCGATCTCTTCCCCTTTGTCTTTTTTATGCTCTGAGATGAAAACAAGGGCTACGAAATGTCCAAGTGTTAAGATGTTCAGGGGAGGGTTAAATGCTGAGCTTTGCAGGGTGTAACACTGTTGACACCGTCAAGTGATGTAATGTATGTACCCTGCAATAAGGAAGCCAGGCTTTTAGTCACGAGGAGAATTATGACTCCCTACGGTTCAGGTAGTTAATAACAGCTTCTGAGGTCCCTTATGTACATCTTTTATTGTATTTTTGTAGTTTATCATGAATTGGAGAACTTGATCTGGTTCCACCGTATCTGTGCATTTAAGAGGTCGATGTGGTCAGACATATAGGAGTGATGCACACGAATGCCAAGGCCTTGTGAACAGGCACTGATTCTGTAGTAAGGAGCATCATGTTGCTTTGTGGTCGATCTGCGGCGTTTGGACAGTATGCTGTCACACCGCTGCAACAAGAAAGACCTGCTTTGCCGATGAACGCCATTGGCCCCGGTACAGCGCTGGTGTACAGTATCAGTCAGGGAGATGGCGATAGCGGGAGATGCAGCTGATAGGGCTGCCTGTGATGTCTGAAGATGAATGCAGGCCTGATAAATATAACTCCATTCCACAGTGTCAGCCTTGTTTTACCCCCGCCCCCCCCTGCAACAGAAGAGCTGTGTGTCTGCCTTAGGCCCAGGGCCAAGAAGGGCTCTTCTCCAAAACCTTCAGACATCTTCAGCCCACTAACTCCACTTCTCCACACCTCTCCTCTCACTGGCCCACAGTAGATTATTACAGGAAGGAAGGTTAAGCGGTGTGGTGTAGACGCAGGTCATCAGGTAAATGTCGTAAAAGCCGCCCCCCATTGTCACAGGGAATTATGTTAGTTTGTGAATTATGCCCACAGACGCACGGAGGGAAAACGGGCCGATAGGAAAGCGAGGACTCCACAAAGTGCTGACTGTTCCCACTGAGCCGGGCGGGGGTGGAGACTGTAAACAGAGGGGAAAAGTGCTGATGCAGTTGGGGCAGGCAGAGGCAAAGCGCACTCTCCCAATCAGCAAACCTGGCACAGCAGGGACCTGCGTTCTACAGCAGGGACCTGCGTTCTACAACAGGAGCGTCTCTAAAGACTAGAGCAGTCACACCAGCGTCCCTAACCAGCCTTTTTTTCCCATCAACCCCCTCTCCACTCTGCTGAAGGCCTTTCCCCTCTAATTTCTACAGCGCCGCAGGGCATGTGCGCACACGAGTATGAATGCGTGCTTGTGTGCGCGTGCGCTTGTGTGTGCATGTGTGCGTTTGTGTCTGTGACCACATGCGTCTGTACAAATGTGTACCGAGACCCTGGTGTCTGAGTTTTAGTTTTGCTAAATGTCCATCCCATGAAAGGGAAGGGAAGGACGGCGCATTTCTGTCCCCAGACCTGCTGCTGAGTAAACTGTTGCTCCTGGGACCCCGCAGGCCCATCTCTCAGTATGGGCTCTCTCCGTACTATAAGGTAGTGTGCATCGGTAGCACTCTAAAAAGGTTGTCTGCTGCTTATAGATGTGAACAGTGTGGCGCGAGTGCCATTTTGATCTGTTTGTGAGCGAGCAAATGCAGGCAAGTGAGTGAAGGAGAGGCAGAATTTGCTGAAATATGAAGTAAAGTTAGCTGAGGACTGTCAGCGATGGAGGAAAGGTGTGGTCGCAGGGGACTTCCTGTGTGTGCATAGGAGGAAGGGGGCGTGGGGTTTCGGGCTGTGCTGTTTCTGATACAGACCAGCCTCCAGCTTACCCTCTACGCCAAAGCCTGGTCCTGTGCAGGGACTGTGTGTCCGATTGTAGGTTAATTTTTCCGAGTTCTGTCTGCCCTGTGCTTTGCTGTGTTTAGGCAAGCAGCACACTGTCTGATTTCTGCCTCAGTAAACAGATGACATCAGGGACAGGGGGAGGGGGAGGGGGCTGCTCTTATCTCTCCCTGTCAGACAGGAGCTCACTAACAAAGCAGCACAACAAACCCCGCCCCATCTCTCTGGCAACACAACACAAATGCCCTCTTTAACAAATAACACAGACCGCCCCCACTCCACCTTGCCACGTGGTGCTAATACTCTCCCAGGCCAACAACACAGCATTAACACCCTCTTTACTTTACAATGCAACACAAACTCTCCACTCTCCCCGACCAATGACTTGACTCTAATGCCCTTTCCGAGTAACTGACAAAACTACACACCTGTTCTGCCTTAAAGGCATGACAGCAGCTCCCCGCTCTGACCGACAACAGTACTCGCATTCCAGTTTAACCTGACTGACAGCTCTAACCCCCATTCTTCCTGACCAAAAACACAAGCCACACTACCCCTGTTCTCCTGCATGCCAGTGATATAGAACCCAAATGTAACTGGGCCAACATTACAGTCCATTAGAAACTGTGTGGGTTGCAGCCTACCTTCAGATAGCGACTCTGAGCATTGAATAAGCCTCGGCGTGAGAGGGCTCCCTCGCCGTACACAGCAATCCCACGCCCCTTATCAGCTCATTTACACTCCCAGCTGCCTGACCTTGCTTTGCTCGGCCCAGCAGACACGGCCGTTGTGAAGGGATAGCCTGTAGCTGCGCTAGTCAAGGTTACAGTACGTTACCCACGTCTGCAGGCGTTAACCTTGAAGGAGCTGCTTGGACAGGTGGCGCAGGACGGCGTAGCGAGTGGCGGAGGCGGCGGCCTGAATCCGTTCCCCTGGGTGTCTGATCCTCCTCCAAGCCCAGCGCTGAAGCCAACCCCCCCCCCCCTCAAGTCAAGGGAAGGTGCTGTGCTTTTTTGTGGGCCATTACCTCATCGGTCGTGTTTGTGTTGCATTTGTTACGCATGGCAGAGCGGTCTCCCCTTTAACTCTCTCCTCTCCGCACCTGCCAGTCCTTTTCTTTCACCTCTACTGCAGCAGACTACAGGAGATGCGTCTACTTCACATCACTGTAGTGTAGGCAGGAAATGCTCTAAGCTGTAGTTTTGGTTTAAATCTAAACGGGGACAGCAGTAAATTGGTTAGATCACCATTCTTGGACCCCAGAGCACGTGAGCTCAGATCCCATGTGTTTACGTGCCTTTGAGCATAAAGTACTTAACCTTAATTGCTTCGGTAAAGAGGCAGGCATATGAAAGGGCAATATGTCCAATGTAAGTATCTCTGTATGAGCGTTTGCCTGGCTATTAAATCATTTAAAATGAGGGAACCATTTTTCAGGCACTCTCCTCTGGAAGGAAGTATTTTAAGAGTGACTGCAGATGGCCTTATTTGTCATGGTAGGATGTTTAGCAGCGTGACCGCAGAACTAACGGTGGTGCTTTATAAGAGCCCGGGCGCCATGTGACCCACGTGAGGGGCCAGGCACTCGTGCTGCTGCCCTCCAGGGCTGGAGCCAACAGAGCTCCATTCACCCCAGCTAACGGGTATACAAGCAGCACAGAGAAGACTGACACCTTTCCATTTATAAGCGGAGGAAGGGTCTCCTGTCCTCTGGCGATGATGCTGCAGAGGGTCCCTGGCTTGTGTTTTTAGGGGGTTATTTTGAGATGGCGTGTCTAGTCTTGGTGGGGGGGAGGGGGGGGGGGGGGCGGGGCGGTTGGCGCTAATGAAAGGTGAGTGGGGAACTTCCCGGCAGTCGTTTGATGTAGTTTATTGTTGATTGAAAACTAAGCAGAGAAAAGGCTGTAATCTTTTAAAGCCGTTTAAAGTGTTGATGCGATTCAGCTCTACCGGCTGGTCTGCTGTAAGTCGGATGTAGATGGGGAAACGCCAGATCTCATCAGCTTCCTTTTTCTGGCTGAACTGCTGACCTCACCAACCCTACTGTACAGTTGTCATTGTACAAGAAGACAGCAAGTCAGGTTCTGGTCAATGGTTTTGGTCACACAGTGAGTCGAACGGTGCATGGGGTCCATCTTGAGTGAGTGGGTGGGACCACAGAGGGATTCCTGGAAAGGTTTGCTGATGCTATAAATCACATTGGGGATGTCATCAAGCTGGTAGGATACCACAGGAACGCACAGTGGTTCCCAAAGTGGGTGGGTGCTGTAACGACTGGCCAGGGATCTGTTCATTTTCATATTTGACATGAAAAGCAAGAGAAGGCGTAGCCTGTCAGTGGAGTCAGATCTACGTGTTGCGCTCTCTTCAATCTCTCCTCGCATCAAGAGACTGCTCAACAGCAGGCTCACACGTCCCACTAAAATGCCTGCTGGTTGGCATTTTGTTCTTTGTTCTTGTTGTTTTTGTTCTTTGTTTTTCTTATTAACCTAAAAAGTAGGGATATTTTTACCTTTTGTACAAAGCAAAAAAATGCACAAATGAACATGATTATTATTATTTTAAGTTCAACATTGAACAAAATAGCCTTAGTTCAAACAAGTCAATCAAAATTGTTGACATAATTTTTTTCTTATCAGTTGTGTGGTTGAGAATTAACTTTCATATTTTTTCACTTCATATTTATGCCAGTTCATTAAAATACATATTCATGGTGTCATTTTTAGCTTTTTTTGGGGGGGTGGGGGGGAGGGGTGTGCTGTGGAAAAAAATGTTCACCCGTTGTTGTGGTAGCCATGTTAGCGAGGTTAAGGCACTGAATGGGTTGTGTAGTCATAAGACAGTCTACAGTGACACTGGTAGCACTGCTGATGGGTGAAGGAGGGTGATGGTATAGTGATTGGGGCAGGGGCAGACCTGATTCTAAAGGCCTGCTGGCTGTATATAGTGAAAAATAGAAGGTTCCAGAGGGAGTGACCAGATTTTTAGGAAGCTGAACCCTGATTGCGGATTATGGGATGACCGAAACTGTCCCAGAAATCCCCTGGGTGCTCACTGTAAGCCACTTCAGTCATATGTTGCTCCGACCCTGATTTAACCACCGATGGGTCTTCCTGCCCCCTTTTCTGATCTTCTGTTTTTACACCTCAGTGTGTGCTGTGCTCATCCTTGGTGGTTGCAGAAATACTTTGTGGTCTCATTAGCAGTGCCGTTTGGTGTCAAAATAATTCCCTGGAACAGTTAAACTGCAGTAGGGGTTGAGGTTCTTTATTCACGGATGGCTTTTGTTCCCCCGGTTTATCAGGATGCTCAACTCTCTCAAAATCACAGCAAGCGAGACAAACTAAACTTACTGCAATCACTCCTGATCAAACCATCACAATCCTGTATCTGGGTTAGCGAGGCATTTGCTGCTACAGTGGGAAGGACTATGGTAACCCCAGACAGCTAGTCTGAATGTATTACCCGACACAAACCCATCTTCTTCTGGGACAAATTTGCTGGAATATAGGCACTCATAGCATACTGAGTATAGTATAGTGAGCATAGTGTATAGAGTAGAATAACTTTTATTTTCCTGCTATGGAACTTCAGTTGTAGCCCCAGCAACAACAAAAAGACAGCCAGTGGGGCAGACCCACAACACACAAACAGACATCCAACAGAATCATTACATCAATCAAGTGAATTAAAGTGCAATACAGCCATGATTTTAAAATAGCCCCCACTGTCCCGAGATGTCCAGTGTCACCAAGCAGTCCAACACACAAACTCCGCCTCCACGACTCTCTTCCATACATGCAGCGGAAGCGCTGTGGTCTCTGTACACCGCCGAAGCAGAGCACCGAACTGCGTCAATCTTCCCAGTCGTCTCCTCACTGCTTCCCCGCATTATGTTCTCCTTCCCTGGTTGCCTTTTGACGCTTGCCTGCACTCCCAGATCAGTCCTGAAATCTTCAACTCTGGTGTATATAGTATCCAGTATAGTGTATAGCAGTGGTGTCAAACTAAAGTCATAAGTCATAGCGTTCATACAAAGTAAGCACAAAGTGAGTATAGTGTACAATGTACAATGATGAGTCCTATAGGTACAGTTGGAAATATATCTATAGTGTATAGTATGCAGTATACTGAGCATAGTATAGTGTATAGTATACAGTATAGTGAATGGGACTTTCTCCACAGTTTTAGTGATTAGAGTCCTTTCCCCCGTAGTGGTGCTTACAGTGCAGTTTCTGTAAAACCTCTCGTTGTCTCCGGAATAGCACCTGTTCAGCTTTAATCCATTGAGTCACCAGGGCTGCTGAGCCCGCAGAGGTCAGACAGAGGTCACCTAATTCTTTCAAGAGAAGCTGACTGCACCTGCCACTCTGCCCTCTGCCCCGCCCCAAATGCTTGGGAATGAAGTGATGGCTCAACAGGTGTGATACCTCTGCATCAGGTCCTGGCCCGCTAGCATTAACTTTGATCTTCACTCTCATGGCAAAGGTGGCTTTTGCCGAACTTCAGTAAGAGTTTGGGCCAGATAGCCTATATAATCTTGCCACCATTCCCCACGCAAACCAGACCAGATCAACCATTCTCTGTATGGCAGCTGATAGTGGGAGGTATCGGCTATTAAGAAAACAACAAAGTAATAGAAAAGCGTGCTGTCTCTTTAACAGTGACCTAATCGGCCTTGAGAAAAGTGATTTGCTGGTAGCCCCCGCCTCGAGGGACCTGCTCTGTTTGTTCCCGTTGCTGTAGCGTGACACTGGTCGGCCTGAGATGCATCTATAAATGCGTGTGAAGGACATATGAACTACACTGCCCTTCATAGAGTAGCAGCCCTCAGAGTTACTGCTGGAGAGCAAACGCACATCCCCAGCGCCTCTCTTTCAGCGGCTCTCTCCTGAGCAGGTTTTCTCTTTCACAGAGAGTATATCCATGTGAAGCCCTGCCCTGCTGGGGTTGTTATTGTAACCAGGCTGTACTCTGTACTCAGGGAATGTTTGCCTGTCCGCGTGCTGGCATCTCAGCCAGAACCAGGCAGACCCATATAAGGGGAGCTGCAGCTCTTGTGTGACCATGAGCTCACTGCACAGTAAAGGGCTGCTGGCTCTGCTTCTTCTCTGTAGAAACATTACGGAACTAGGCCTGCTCCTCGCCCCACAGATATGGTCATGTATGTCATGGGTGCGCACATGTGTTGAGTGTGTGTGTGTGTGTGTGTGCGTGCGCACCCATGTGTTGAGTGTATGTGTGCGTGTGTCCATGTGAGCGCACGTTCACGCCCTTGCTGCCCTTTGTCCCCTTATGGAGGGTTTGTCAAATTGTGGTGTGGGTGGGATGTGTGGATGTGCTGCGCTTGGCGTTGCAGTGTGGAAATGTGTCTTACTGCTGTGCCTGAAGGCAGAGAGGAGTGCACACCACAGTGGGACTGGAGCAGCGGGTGTGCACAGGGCCCTAGAATGGAAGCAGTGTGCCTCTGAACAGCACAGGCCAGTGTATCAGTTCTCAGGAAAGCAGAACTCTGGTGTTTGTGTGGGATGTGTATCTCAGAGGAGGGGGAGCCTTCATTGGAAGAGCCAGTCAGTCAGACTGACTGTCACCTCTTATCAGCTCATCTTATCTGGCCAATCGACAGGGTGCGGTTTGTGTGTTTGTTGCCTGTCATGTGTAACAGTGACTGACTTTGCGGCATGCTGAAGGAGAGGTTTCATCTCCTCACTCCCCTGACCTGCTCTATGCTGATGAGACATGCGAAAGCCTGTGTGAAAGGAGAAGTGGTCCGCATGACTTAGCGCTCCTCTCCTTCGGGCCCAGATGCACTCAGTAAAACACGTGGCCATTTTAGGGTGCTGAACCCCCACTCTAGGGCAGGTTGGGGGCATCGCATATCTGAGAAGGCACTCATTTCATCACACTTTTTACCTCCTCTCAGTCTCCCTCTATCTCTCTCCCCCTCGGGGACTTGGTGTTGCTCTGTGTGATGTTGCCGTTTGAAAAGCATCCCTGACGAGGCCACGTTTGTGTCTTTTCTGCTCGTCTGCAGGATGTGGAGAAGGAGAAGGAGCTCCGCACTCGCCTGAGCCGGGAGGAGATCGGCCACAGGGTGGCGCTGTACAACTCGGCCGTCAGAGACCACCTCAAAATGACCCTGGTGAGCTCCTGTGTTCCTGGCTCTCTTCCTGGGCTGTGGGCGTACAGATGATTTCCTCATCTAAGCGCAGACGCACGCCTCCAGGAATTGAGACTGATGCTCCTGTTCCGTAATAACCGGTCACCCATGCATATTCTGTTTAGTGTGTGAATGTCTTTGTGTCCTGCAGATGTGAGTTTATGCACCTTCACTGGGGCGAATCAAGAGAGGTGTAGAACCAAAGGTGGAATGGGCTTGATTTATTTGAGCAGTTTTGCATGTAAAGATGTCTCGTAACTGAATTCTGAATCCCCTTTTAATTTTCTGCGTGTGAATAATAAACGGTAACGTGACTCAAAGCGTTAAGGATATGACGTCGAAGGATTCTTCTAATTTGTCTGGAGATCACTCCTTAAATAGACTGTCCCAGTGCCGCGCTGTCTGAAGTCAGCCGTCTGGTGTTGTCTCTGGAGCTTGCGTCTGGCACTGGCGTTCTGTCCGAGCGCTCTGCCAGTCGTAATTGAATAAGAAAAGCCTTCTCTGGATTGGATTAGTAAGGAGTGACAGAAACGCATTTGTAGCTGGCATACGTCAGCGTTTCATAATCCCTTGTTTTCGACTGCCTTTATTTAAATTATTTTTTTTCAAAACTTTGAACTCTGTTGAAATGGCCTATTAGACTTTACAGGAAAGGCAGGCCATGATGTACTTGCATTGTGCCCGTGAAGCACAAAGCCAGTGTTGGGGTCAAATGAAATATCAGCTATTTGACAGCATTGGTTGCCAGCCCTGGTGCTGTTACCACATGCAGTCCTAGTGACTGTGCCCTGAGTCCCCTCTGGGTCACATTCTGCAGTAATGAGCTTAGTGATGTGGCCTTTCAAATCTGGGATCCATCTGGCAACGTGCGCCCCCCCAAGAATGACACGTGTCACGTCACATGACAGTCCCCATTTTCTGCATCGTGACTGAAGTGACGTCTGACTGAATTAAAGGCCCTCTTCCTCTCCCGCAGAACCCAAGCGGCCTCTACACAGGCTTCATCAAGGTTCAGCTCGAGCTGCTGCGGCCAATCACGGTGCGGAGTGCGGCCGGGCTCACTGGGTCCTCCCGGACGCACGCCGTCAACAAAAACAATGGGGAGGAGGCCTTCTACATGCCCCGGGGCACCGTCAACACCCTCCACATCAGCAGCTCCAACACCGTGCGGCAGGTGATCGAGGCCCTGCTGCAGAAGTTCACCGTGGCAGACAACCCCGCCAAGTTCGCCCTGTTCAAGCGCTACTGCAGAGAGGACCAAGGTGAGTTGGGAAGGGGGAGGAAGCGTGCCTGCGTGCGAGAAAGCAAACTTTCAGTACACCGGTCCAGAGGTTCATGGAAGATTCAAGGAGTGAAGCTCTGTGCTTAGTTAGATTTTCAGTGAACATAATGGGCTAGGGCTGTCCTAATAGGCGGTAGTAGGGGATGTAATCCCACACCACCTCACAACCAGATGTGGTGTACAACAGACTGCTGCTTCAGGCATGTCAGGTATGCGGTAACTCGCATTCAGGGTCGTGTGTGTCTGCGTGCGTGTCTGCGTGTCTGCGTGCGTGCGTGCGTGCGTGCGTGCGTGTCAGTGCTCTTGTGTGTCAGTGCGGTGCTTGATGCCGCAGGCCTATCCTGGCACTCCCCAGTACACTGCCTGCTACCCTGAGCTATTAATACAGCGGTAGGGCCAGGAATGCCCCTCTGCACCAGGGCAACACCCAGAAGCAGCTGCCCTGCCTGCTGCCTGTGCTGAAAGACGCCTCTAACAGGTCTGTCTCTCCCTGACCCATACAGCCCTGATCTGGGGCAGGAACCACAGCAGGGCGTGGCCATGGCTCCACATAGGTCTCTCTCTGCTCACTCGGTGCATTGCATTACATTATCTCTTATCCACAGCGATGTAAACACCGCAGTGGAACTATTTATACTGTAAAAAGACCTCTGCTACTCCTAATTAAGTGCGCTCAAAGCAGCCCTAAAAAGACAGGCAGACGAAGGCACGGACAGAAGGACATATAGGTGTGGACATGTACTCCGTGCTCCACCTGGTGGAGTGATATTTATATTTCCAGTGAAATGGCAGCCACACATTTGCTTGAGGCTCTTTACCCTGAGTTATAGCAGTGAGTTTGGCTTTCTTAAATTTGCGACGATGTTTTAATTTACCCACATAGCAGGTAGATTGATTGTGCTCTTTTGCACCTTATGAGGTTTATATGCAGTATACTTCTTAATATAATCTGCGTTAGCTCTCTATAGCCCAGCAAAATAGTGTAGTGGTAAGGGAAGTAGATGATGCGGGTTCAAATTCTAGGTGGGGCAGTACCTTTGTACCTCTGCAAGTTATTTAACCTGAATTGCTTCATTAATGTCCAGCTGTATAAGTCGATAGTTTGAAAATATAAGCTTTAAGTCAAGTCACTCTTGATAAGGGTGACTGCTAAGTTAATGATCAAAAATACGACACCCAGAAACTATACGTGCAGAAGAGACCATATTGACTCAATGCCAGTGGCGTAACGTCGGCAGTAAAATAGGGCCTTCGGTAACCTTACCTTTATACGGATATTACTCTCAATCTGTTTCCACTTATAGTTCTTAATTATCAATCAAGCAATTTATTAACTGAATAACAAACATTGATGAATATATCAAGTTTTTGCAGTGCTAGTATTTTGTTTTGTATCATAAAATGGGTAGCACTTAAATATACGTAGGCTATGTAGCGATGGCCGGTGCATTGGAAAAAGTGGGGATTACTTGTATCCGTTTATTTAGCTTGAGTAGCCTAACAATCAAACAAAAATCTAAACCAATTATCTGAATCATCAAGACCAATTTGTAGCCTATAATGATTTAGAAATGATAATGAAAAAAAGACAACTTGAGATTGTTTAACAAGGATCAGGCAATAATCTGAACGCGTTAAAGAATGTAATTCACGACACTCAAATTAGTCAAAGCGATTTAAACATTAGAAAGCATAAATTCAAATTTAGCCTCTTAAGTGTATCGAACCGTTCAGAGCAACGCATTATTCAGGCTAGAAAAACTAATTTACGAAAATCTACGAAACATTGAACAGAGCCTTTAAAAGTCGAATCTTCGCATAATAACACGTCATCATAAATGTGGATATAGACAAATGCAACACAAGTTTGATACACAAAACAATAATGCTATCTCAAAATAACTTGGTAGCCTAATAATTTACTTATTGTTCTTGGTTATTGAGTGAATCAATTATTTGATTGGCAATCAGGCAAAGTAAACGGAAACAGATTGAGAGTGATCATCGGTTAAAGGTAAGTTTACAGAAGGCCTAGTTCTACTCCCACGGTACGCCACTGCTCAATGCTGAGAAACTACTTGAGTTGAAGAACTATTCATATTTGTTGTCTTGGTTGCACAGTGACGGTTTGGAATGAGAATAGATCCGTCTTCAGAAAGAACTGCTGTTAGAGTAATGAGCTCATTCTTGTGCATTGGTGGGGTTGTTAGGTTGTTCAGTCCAGAGGCCTGGTGAGCAATCATTGTGGATTGCACTGGCTGTCGTCTAAGCGAGGCTGATCAGTGATTACTGGAACACTTTAATGTCCAGCTAATTCCAGACTGCACACAACAGGGAAAAGTGCTCAACCCCCGGGTTTTCTTTCAAGTACCTGGTTTTGTTTTCTGTTCTGTAAAGCACTGCAGTTGTTTTACCTAGACTCATTACTGTCTGGCCAAAGTACTTTAGTCAAAAAATTGTGGAAAAGGTTCATTTCTTTCCTTGTCTGTCTCTGCTGAGCCTAAAGGAACTCTCCTGATTGGGTAGAGCAGTGATATATGGGTAGTTGTGTTATATTGGCCAAGATTAGTCTCTTCTGTAAACTCTCTACTTTTTCTTTGAAGAGAAGGCTGTTTTCGGCACACTAGTATACTTTCCACATTAATTCTTGTGACAAAGGATTACCTATTGCAGGTGTGTTATGGCCTGACCATTACACTCATGAATTGCTACTTGGTTGGTTGTTTATGTTTCAAGGCCTTTTCATTGTGCACTAATTGTAAGTCGCTCTGGATAAGAGCATCAGCTAATGCCTAAAATGTAAATGTAAAATGTTATGTTAGTTTGGGAGGCTGGGTGGGGTTATTAAAAGCTGTAACGGTGTTGCAGTGTTAAACGCTGATTCTGCTGTAAAAGTAGTTTTTTTTTATACCGTCTGAGTGTGCCCCAGTCTCCCTGAGAGTGCTGATGTGAGCCTTGGCGTGCCGTGGTCTGTGTGCTTCGTACTCTTCATTAAACAGAGGAGGGATTGAGCCCCTACTTAGAACAGGCTGTCTAGACGCCTAGACGGGGCTTTTTTTTGTGGGTAAAATGATATAAAATACGAGCCGCTGCGGCTGGCCTAAGGACGCGTAATGTATTGTTGATTCATAATATAGACGCATAACCCGTTGGATGGAAATTAAACCTCACTCCTCAGGACTAGAGCAGAGACCATGGGACGCCCTCTAGTTCCTCCTCTTGCTCACACAGCTCTGTCCTGGTGCAGTGCGCTGGTGGAACAGAATAAGGGCATGGCACGGCTGGAGGGGCGTGTGGCTCCGGACCTTCCGGCTGCACTGTAGGGAATTCTCCTAATGAACACATATCCTCTCAGTTTGGCTTGGGAAACCCTTTGAAGAGTAGATTTTTTTGGAATGTTTTTTTTTGTTTTGTTCTAGAACTCCCATTATTGACTACTCCAAAGGGGTATCCAGACCATCCAGACATGTTGCCTAGTAAACTGCATTCTCCTGCTGCAGCTGTAATTGTTCAGCTTTCCTCAATGTGCAGCTGAGTATGTGCTTGGCTGATGATCATACTGATGATTTTCTGGAAATGCAGGTCTTGGTGTTGAGGAATGTGCTTTTTTTAGCCTTACAGAGTAGAGTGTAGTGTTCCAGAGGAAGAACCCAGTGTGTGTTTGGCCCTAGAGTGTACTTGTGTAAGCTAATAACCCTGCATGTGTGTGTGTTTGGCCCCACAGTGTATGTGTGTAAACTTGCGGAAGAGGAACACCCCTTGTTTTTGCGCCTGGTGGCGGGACCCAACACAGACACCCTGAGCTTTGTCCTGAGGGAGCAGCAGACCGGAGAGGTCATGGTAAGGGCTGACCTTTTACCCGTGTGACTCCTTACTGAGGTCACACCTGACAGGAAGTGTCATAATGTCATACATGAAGGGATTATCTTCACTCTTTCTGGTGCATTGGGTGCAGCGTCCCAATACTCGAAAAATGCATCCTCCTTTCCTCCACTCCTCTGTTCCCCTGGAAACGGTTCTTTGTGTATGTATTGTTGCATATTACTTAATGTCTCAACATGAAACGCGATGTCAGGTACATTGTATACTGTACATGCAACTATTTGTACTTGAAACGTACAGGAAGTTTGCATACTTCTGGATAGGAGAACAGTGGTTGTGGGGGAGTGCAGGAAAGGAGGAGAGGAGTGAAGAATATTGGGACACACCCTTTGAGTCACTTGAAATGGTGACGAGCTTTGTTGATATCCAGCTCGATGAGTGTCAGTATTGCAGAATACACAGTGACCCCTCCCTCTCTTCTTATCCCCTCCCACAGTGGGATGCATTCTCTATCCCAGAGCTTCAGAACTTTCTGCGTATCCTGAACAAGGAGGAGGATGACCAGGTCCAGGTCCTGACCAAGCGCTACACCAACTACAGAGAGAAACTGGAGGAGGCGCTGAGGGCTGTGGGGAATCATGGGTAACGTGCCCACACAGAGAGAGAGGGCGAGGGTGAGAGGGCACGGCAGAACCTGAGCACGTGCGTGTGTGGGTCACTCACAAGGACTGGTGGGAGCAGATAGCTGGACTGCCTCATGATATGTGTGCAATACACAGGAAGAACACAAGAGGGAGCTGTTGCTGTGGTGGCAGGTCACTTCCGCCACTTGAGACTTATTTTTTGGGAGCACCCAGAGCACTGAGGTGTTACCTTTGAGACGTCACGCGCCTTACCGGAGTATACCCCGGCTTTCACTTTTACACATGCACCCTCTCTCTCTCTCTCTCTCTCTCTCTCTCTGCCTGTCAACTTTTTCTCAATTTATTTTAATTTTAATCAGTTACCTCTTTTAAACATGTGAATGATTCAAGAGGAACGTTGAATCAATTTTATATCACTTATTTAATTTGAACGCAATGGTTTGTAAATATTTCTGTTTCTTATTTTAATTTATGTGGTTGAAGCGATTATTTTATTTTCTTGGTTTTATTTTATTTTGGGTGGGGCATGGAAGCAATGTTTTAATTTGAAGGCAAAAAAGACATCCAGTCGTATCCAAATTAAGTCCTGGCAAAGTTTCATGTGGAATATGAGCTTTCACCTCTATAAAAGGGCAACATGGGCAACAGTTTCCCTTTGCAAGTGGGTTAGTAAAGGAATTAGCCATTTTAATATGAGCATGTTGGGTACATTTTGCCTGAAATTTGCCTGCAGTCAACAGAATTCCAGCTAAAATGAAAAGATTGAAGAAGAAGATATAACATTAAAATGATAGTGACAGTGGAGAAACTGCTAATGAGGAGAGAAAGAAAACCGAGACTAAGAGTTTGGCACCTCTAAAAGGTGAGGCAGCGTTAGGCATGGAACAGGTGTGTTTGGAAGGTCAGGATAAAAGATGGCGATGTGTTGGGTTGATTATTAAGCGGAGAGAGCCAGAGAATGACAATGAGGCAGAGGGATCTTTGGTTTGAAGAGATCAGTCAGTGGTGGTGAGAAGCTGAGTGCTTGATCTCTGTATTAATGACTGAAGCAACGTGACCTCATCTGAATACGGAGTTCAGTGGAGCGGAATACATGGGACAAATGGATCATGGGAAGTTGATAGATGGATGTACAGAAAGTTGAAAAGAAAGAAGGTTATGTCACCCCCCCATGTTGATCCTATGCCTGTCCCTCAGTAGCAGGTGTATGGTGTATATCGGGCTTAGAGCTTGGGGATTGTGGGGTCGGTTGGAGTGCACATGTTTTTAATCTATTTTATACTGTGCATTATCTTGTTACTCTGAGGTATGATTTGGGCCATACAGCAGCTGACTTTGATCTCAATTACTGTAACACAAGATGTGTAACCTCAGGGGCTAGAGCAAGCGTCAGTCCTTCCCCACTGATGTTTTGATAATGAGCAGGCTGTAAAGCAGGTGACTAAAGGGCCCCGTTGTACTGGAGGACATATGAGCCTATATGAAAGGCCAAAGGGGGCACTGCTGGAGTAAGTGGCCCTTTCCAGTCTGTAAGGCTGTTTGCTCTGGCCCTGGTCTATTAGATGGGGAAATTTGATCTCTCTGTCTCCTTTTAAATAATTTTCCCTTTAATTGCAGTATTGCAGGAACGAGTGTGATAAACCAGAACAAAAGACTCATGCGAGCTCATTTACATGGCTGCTGGCTGCAGGCAAAGAGAATTCCCCTTGCATGTCCTGGTTGCCCGGCTGTTTACCACTCCCTCTTTGCCTTAGTGGGGGTTTCTGGTTATGTTCTTTGTATAGTCATTCTTTCTCTAAAGCCAGCTGGTGTACTCTTGTATTTCTGTGTATAATAGAGTTGCCCAGTCCATTTTATACAAACTATTAAAAGTGCACTTTTGAGTAGACAATCTAACAATGGAAAATCGACGATGTCACAGCGTTACACACCAATTGGAATAAATTGTGCTAAACAGATGCTTCGTATACTGAAGGTGAATATGCACATGGTGGCATTTCACTTATTTCTGCTAGTACTGCATGATGATTCTCTGACTGGTACTGGATCAGTGTGAAGTCTGTACACTTGCCCCACAATCTTTCTGTAGACGATGCACTTTGTGGTTATATGGGGGCATCGAGTGGAGAACTGCTGTAATTGCACATTTTCTCTGCCATTTTCAATAGTCTTAACTATTCTTGCCTGTGAAAAGTTGTTGAGAATCTATTACTGTTATGTACTGTTCATTTCTCTTTTTTGGTGGAATTGTATAACCAAAGACTTTGTACAAATGCACACTAATTTAAGGTGACAAGTTTTGCCTGGTGCAAGCAGTTGCATTTCCCCTCCAGCTACGGGGTCGTTGGCATGCAGGCTTTTTCAAAGATCTACCCATGCATAGTTTTATTTACTCTTAAAGCACTGGGTAATGAATATACATTATGTTTAGTCAGATTTTAGCCGACTGTTCTTTTCCTTCCGTTGCCGATGTATGTCATTAAGCTATTAATATATTTTAATACCTGCTATTAAACAGTGGTGGGTGCAATTTAGATGCACTGTGAGTTGTAGACAACCACCACTCCTCTCGCAAGAGCAAATGTAAAAATAGCTTTAGCATATGAGACCCTCATTCTCGAAAAGCTTAGGCACTTTATTTCTTAATTCAGGGATGCCTACCCTCCCTCCGCCCCCTCCCTAAAACGCTTTGACACCTACATCCTGTATGAGTATGTCTTAACACACAGGTGTTCTAACATTTTCTTTGTCTCTAAAACATTCTTAAGAATTATACCAAAAAAATCTAAACTTATTGGATTTTAGTCATATGAAAGTTACACTGTGAAAGTCATTTGTTTTAAGGACAGGGAGATGATTCATGATTGAAATTGTCAGATTAAAATAGTCATATTTATGCATGCATTATATCTACTAATGCACATCCTGTGGAGCTGTTAAGGAAACACTTGGGCCAGTATTGTCCAGAAAGAAAATGATGATACTAAACTAAGACAGTATGATAAGGATGCATTTCTATTATTTGCCAAAAGTCTCAAGGTTTTCTTACTATGTACAAAATTTGTACTGGTAAAGGGAGAATCCACTGTGATAGAAGCCCCATGGCTTCTGCTTAGTTTCACACTGGGCCTAAATATGCGTTTATCACTCAGAATAGGGCTGTGTGGCTCGCAAAGGAGTGTTGGTTTCAGAGAGAGCAATTTTCTTCATAAATATTACCTAGTTTCTGGTACTGCTGACATTGAGATGGTGATGGTACAAGGAACGATCTGTAAGGTTGGCTTGCAAGAAACTAGAAGTACCTAAAGTTTGTGATAGAGATGTTGCTGTTCTATTTATACTGTTGATGCGAGTTGATGCAGATTTATTTTTGTAGGTAACTGATATTTCATTTGAAATTGTTACCAAATATGGCTTTTTGTAAAAGGCCTGGATTCATTTATTAAACTTGTGATTAAAAAATGTTTTGTATTCTGTGTATCTCATTTTTCTCTACCTAGTTTGTATCCCTGTCATTTTGTGTCCAAACTTGGCTGAAACGAACAGCGACTCTGAAGTGAATCTTTTACACAAATTAGTTTAGGTGATCAGATTATTATTATTTTTTAATTAAAAAATAATTATTTTTTTTGCTCACATATGCCAGCCTCCCTTCCCTTACTCAAAGTCAATGCAAGATGATAATGTATGTCTCCATCCTCCGCCTTTCTACTTGGTACTACTTCTTTCCAGACAGGCGGGAAGTACTCAAAGGACTTGACGATCTTCATTTCAATCATTTATCGTAAGTTAGGAGTGTTTGACTTTTGTATTCAAGCATATTTAACACCAGTGTCCCCAATGATATATTCGTTTCAATTGTTTCGACACATTTTTTTTTAGTTAAAACGAATTTCTCAAAACTATAAACACAAAACCCACACGGTCAACACTTTCTGCAAAACTTCATATACGTATCTCTTGTCAGAGATCTACCTCTTCTCATTTCTAAATGTTCGTCAGCCATTGTTCTCCACATACAGGAGAGATCACATTTTGCCCTTTTATTTGTGCTAAAGCTGATTGCTGATTGAAAAATTAAATCAACTAGTGTTTTACCTGTGAAGAATGGGTGTGTTAATTGATAACGGAGTTTATAGTTTTAAATGGCAGTGTATTTCATGTGAAAACAAGATACTTTTTGAAAATTGCCTAAAACAGGAGAATTGTGTTAAATGTGTTGAAAAAGTGTTAGAGACTGAAATTTGTGTTAAAACAAGCAAAATAGTGCTTATAATTTGTCTATACAAATATTGTCTGTTGGCACATAAACTTAATGTTTTATTTATAGGGTCATAATACAAATTTTAGTGTCTAAACAATTGAGAGAAACGAAACTATTTCAGTTGCTGTTTCAAGAGTTATTCAGTGTAGGCTACGTTTTCGAGTAGACTATATGGGTGCGCCTTTAGGCGTTCTTTTGAAAACGAACACATCCGTTTGATATCCCCTGCTGCATGAACCAAATTCACCCGCTGAGGAGTCGAAGCCAGCGCTTTCCTAGCGAGAAATTGCCAATTCGCCACAACACTGAGACGGGAGACAAAGGGCATGGCGAAAGTTCGCATATTATCTCGTACGTACAGCATTCTCACACACGCACACAGCTGCGATCGAGGTACACGTAGTCTTTTGCAGGACGAATTATGTAAGTAGGCTGCATTTACACGTTTGTTTTGTATTCTGTGTATCTCATTTTTCTCTACCCAGTTTGTATCACTGTCATTTTTTGTCCAAACTTGGCTGAAACGAACAGGGAACTCTGAAGTGAATCTTTTACACAAATTAGTTTAGGTGATCAGATTAGTCTTTTGCAGGACTAATTATGTAAGTAGGCTGCATTTACACGTTTGGCGTTTTTCGGTTGTTGTCCAATTTGGCTGAATTTAATGCGGTAAATTTGATAAAATAACTATCATCATTTGGCTCTTATTTAGGCTAACGTTACTTGGTAATTGTAGGCTAGGCTACTTGTAGGCTATTCAGTGATTAACATTAGACCTGTCCTTTATTTGTACATTATTCAACACGCCACAGATTAGTTTGTCATTCTCTTTCATGATTTTCAGAGATACTTATAGTTACAGGAAAACTTTACAGCTTATTTGTACGTTGATATTTAAACATGTAGGCTACATGTAGCCTAATCGACTCCCAAGTGTGACCCGTAAGTCGTAGCCTACAGCGTGGAGCGGAAATGGAATACCGTTACATGTAATGGTGCTTGTAAATAACGTTTCCTGTCGAAAATTTGTTTTGTAAGAGAGGAGTTTGTGGGAATTACACAACAATGCACAGAACGTGTTTCCGCGCCCCTGCTCGGCCCATGCCTTGTGTTGGCTGCTGTTCAGTCGGTTCGCCCTGAAGGGGGGCAAGGATCTCTGCAATCTGACAGCACTGAAGTTCTTCACCCTAGAGCCGCCCAGAGAAAATTAGGCCTACACACAAAGTAGGCTGAAGACCTTTCCTGGATAAAGTCAGTTTGTGTAAAAACGTTTTTCAAAACCTTTATTCCTACGATTTACTCAAATTATGACCTTCATCCAGAGTGATTTAGGGAACTTATGTTTTATGCTTATTATCTCTAAATGAAATGTATATTTTTTTCTTACCCATTTCTCTTTCTGATTTTGAAATAGCTGTATCTCTGCTCACCTTTGGCTCATAGATCCATGCAAGGTGCACCTGCAATCTGTGTAGGCTACTGCACCCAGATAAACTCACCACAACACCCAAATGGAAATGTAGCTACTGGCTGTGAGTGGTCTGTGGGCACCTGGGATGATATTACATTACATTACATTACAGTCATTTAGCAGACGCTTTTATCCAAAGCGACGTACAGTAAGTGCATATAGAAAGGTCATCGAAGTAACTACACAACAGATAGGAAAGCACATTCTTCCCATACAGTATCAGCTATCCCTAGTAACGAACACAGAGCAGTTCACAGTGAACTGGGTAAATCATCTCTACTACAATGCTATTCTAAATAGTATAAACTATTCAAAAACAGTTCAACAAGAAGACATACCATGAGGTCCTAGATAAGTATTAGTCCAGGTGGAGCCTGAAAAGGTGTGTTTTCAGGCCACGACGGAAAGCAGGCAGGGTTGGTATTGAGCGTAGGGGAATGGGAAGTTCGTTCCACCACTGGGGAGCTAGGGTGGAAAAGCTCCGCAGTCGGGGGGAGCGGGCGCCATTGACACGGAGGGGGGGAAGTGCGAGGCGCCCTGCTGTAGAAGAGCGAAGTGGTAGAGCAGGAACATAGGTCTGGATCAGGTCCTGCAGGTAGACGGGGCCTGTCCTATTAGCTGCAGTGTGGGCCAGGGTCAGAACTTTGAACCTGATCCTAGCTGCAACTGGCAGCCAGTGGAGTGACCTCAACAGGGGGGTGACATGTGAATATTTCGGGAGGTTGAACACAAGCCGGGCAGCTGCGTTCTGGATCAGTTGAAGAGGGAGTATGGCGCAGGCTGGTAAGCTTGCGAGCAGGGAGTTGCAGTAGTCCAGGCGTGAGGTGACCATAGTCTGGACCAGAAGCTGGGTGGAGTAGGTGGTCAGGTACGGTCGAATCCTCCTGATGTTGTACAGGAGGAACCTGCAGGACCGTGCCGTCGCCCTGATGTGGTCTTTGAAGTCCAGCTGGTCGTCTAGGACCACCCCCAGGTTCTTTGCAGAGCGGGAGGCAGCCACCACGGTCCCGTCAACGGTGATGGAGAGGTCGAGTAGCGGGGAGGTTTTGTACGGCATGAAGAGGAGCTCTGTCTTGTCGAGGTTGAGCTTCAGGTGATGGGTAGTCATCCACTCAGAGATGTCGGCCAGACAAGCAGATATCCTCTCCTTCACCTGTTGGGTAGAGGGAGGGAAAGAAAGGAAGAGTTGAGTATCGTCAGCATAACTATGGTATGAGAAGCCATGTGAATTGATTACTGAACCAAGAGACTTTGTATAAATGGAGAACAGCAGAGGACCAAGTACAGATCCCTGCGGGACTCCTGTAGACAGGGGATGGGGTGCAGAAACAGAACCCTTCCAAGAGACTTGGTAGGATCTATCAGTGAGGTACGATACAAACCAGGAGATGTAGCACTAACCTGACAAACGTACCCAAGAAGGGTATTAGGTGTGGGTGCAGATGTTTTTGTCTTCAATATACAGTTTTCTCTATAATGTTTGGGACAAAGACATATTTTTCTTGATTTGGCTCTGTACTCCACAATTTTCAAAAAATTCACGTGGTTAAAGTGCAGATTCTCAGCTTTTATTAAAGGGCATTTTTATACATTTTGTTTTCGCCATGTAGAAATTACAGCACTTTTATACATAGCTCCCCCATTTCTGTAGTTAATATTTCTTTGGGGTTGCGTTTTGAAGGCTGGATGGGGAGAGATATGAAAATTATAATTTATGAGAGCAGGCCATTCAGCCCTTCTAGGCTCATGATGTTGCTTCTGTCTAGAGAGTGCATTGCACTGTGTAATGCCATTCCATGCATTAACAATGCCATACAAAAAGGAATTCATGGTATATGTACAAAATTTACTTTTACCTAATTCCACTTACGATATGTCCCTTTGTTAAACTGACAGCGCTCATATTGCAATATCTATATCTAGTCCACCTTGTTTATCCCTTTAAAAAAACTTACTCAAATCTCCCCCGTAGTTTTTTTTTGCTCAGCCTGAAGAGATAAATTGTCTTAAGTCTGTCCCCATTACATTTCACACCTGAAACAAGTTCAGTTGCCCTTATTTGCACTTTTCCTACCATATTTTAAAGTACAGTGCCCAGAACTGGACACAATACTCTAAGGGCCTGATTTACTAATACCTTTAGCATGTGCAAAGCCTTTTAGCACACGCAAAACCAATAACATGACCAATGATTGGTCATGGTATTTGTTTTGGACTAATCATTGGTTGTGTTATTAGTTTTGCACCCGCTAAAGGTCTTAGTAAATCAGGCCCTTAAAGCGCAACTGAAGTTGTGTAGTTACCTGGCCATGATATGAGTCCAAATGGTGGCGAAATATGTTCGTTAGTTGCTCCGTGCTCCCCTGGGGTGATAATCCAGAATAGGGTATTTGTCGCTCTCCATTCACTTCTATGGGACAGCTAAAACGGTCTCAAAATGACACTTCTAGCACATATACGATCGCGAACTAAGAGGATTCTGTCAATAGAAAAAATAGCCAGTCCTCGTACATATTTTTTTGTGTAGGCTAATTTTAATTATTTATAAACTTTTATAATAATTTTTTTTCAATGTTGTTAGCAAGCTACCAGAAAAGACTACCAAAATGTCGGCAGGTCGGACCATTTGATAAAAAAAAAAAATATGTAAGAGAAATGCCTATTGCTTGTATTGATAGAATCCTCTTAGTTCGCGATCGTATATGTGCTAGAAGTGCCATTTTGAGACCGTTTTTGCTTCCCTATAGAAGTGAATGGAGAGTGACAAATACCCTATTCTGGATTATCACCCCAGGGGAGCACAGAGCAACTAACAAACATATTTTGCCACCATTTGGACTCATATCATGGCCAGGTAACTACACAACCCAAAGCTCTACCAAATTTCAGTTGTGCTTTAAGTGTGATCTTTTATTTTGACTGCAAGAGTAACACAGATACCTCCTACTTCTGGGTCACTATCTCCCTGGGGCTAGAGGGGAGATTGTCAGGGTCACGGAGAGTTTAGACATGAGTGGGTTCAGATGCAATTGTTTTCCCCATCTTGCTGCCTCATCAGTCATTGACTGGAAGCTAAGCAGTGCCGGTTCAGACTGGTTTTGTATTGGTTTGATGGTTTGCTTCTGTTATGTGTGGCTTAACCATGATGTCTGTCCTCACAGGATACAGTGGTATTTTCTATTTGTTGCGGCTCTTGCTGTGATCGTGGGGGTGTACCTCATGCCCTCTCCCATTGACCCTGAGCCATTGAAGTGAGTCCAGCTAATGCAGTGATTGCCTCATCTTTGTTCAGTGTTCACATGTAGAACCTTCAGATATAGATTGACCGACCTGTCGCATGTACCTTCGGTTTCATTTCTCTGTTTTGTTCCCGGTTGGCTTTCTCCATGTATTTCAGTCAAACTTTTGTACCTGTGAGACTAAGAGCACCCGTGAAGTACTTCAATAAGGGGTCTCCACATAGTACACAGTAATGTTTATGTACATACTTGAAGTCCTTAAGATTTGAGAGCTTAAGATTCATACATGGAACCATAAGTTCAGCCTTTTTAATGAGTATCTGTTACGAATAGAAATAAATAGAAATTAAGCTCTTTCTGAGAGAACTCAGTCAGGAAAGAGTATGCATGATTGGGGTCAGTACCATTTAAATGGACTCAATCCTGGAAATGAACTGTAATTCAATTAATTCATTTTTAAAAAATTCATCAAACATTATGTGCATTTTTCAAGTCCTTAATTGAATTTCTGTTAATTTTCTGATTGGACCTTAATATAAATGGAATTGACCCAGCCTTGCCATGACGATGGAGAGATGTTCCCTTTCTCACTGCTTTGTGTTGTCTTCTGTCTCTTGCAGATTTGAGGGTCCCCCACCGGCCCTTGAAGGTCCCTTGAAGGTGAACAACAGGCTTCAGCAGGGTCACAGGCTCTTCTCTGGCCAGCTTAAGGGGCCTGAATCATTTACTGCTGATGAAGAGGGTGAGTTGTATGTGTTTCAGAGTGACCCATGGGGAAAACAGCCTTTAACAGATGCCTGTGACTTGATCTGCAGAGGGAATCTCCAGGGTTTTTAACAATCAGTTTCTATTTAGTCTTTTTAGAGTTTTGCCATATTATATTTATCCTTTTAATCCACAATTAAATGATAATATTTTTTCTATCCAGTTTTCCTCTCTTCCTGCTCTCTTGAAGCAGTGTCCTAATTTCATTCAAAGTTGACATACTCATTAGTTTTTGTTAGTTCATGTAAAAGTACTTGTCTGAGGCCCATAGCCATGGTCAGTAACTTCTCAAACATAGACTAGAAAGAATGCACTCAGTAGAGTGCAGACCTCCACCAAGGCACAACAATGTCTTCTCGCATGAATGTGCACTGCAAATATCTTGGCAATCTGGTTATTACTTTTTGAGATATGTTTGGCCTGATGCTGGTGCTAGAGGAAAGGTCATGGGTCACCAAAATCAATGAGTTTTTTACTCTTTGGAACATGAATGTGCACAGTGAATTTCATGGCAATCCGGCCATTACTTTTCGAGATATGTTGATCACAAAATGAAAGTTTGGTCTGATGGTGGCGCTAGGTGATACAGGAAAGGGCTTGGAGTCACCAAAATCAATAGGTTTATTATTTTTGGGAACATGAATGTGCACAGCAAATTTTATGGCAATCTAGCCATTAATTTTCCAGATATGTACTGTATGTCACAGATGGACGGACAGTCGTGATTACATAATCTCCTTGGTGGAGCTAATCATTTTGCTCAAGTTTGGTACATTAATCTTGTCTAGATGTTGGTAAAATATTTAATTTATAAGCCACGGATATAATGGTTACCAAATAAATTTTTTCACACATCAGTTTCACACAACTGTAAATTCACATTTGACTTAATCATCATCAGACATATGCAAACATACTGGTCATGGTTCAATGTCTCTGCCGATGCTTTGCTATCCAAAAATAAGGTGAACAATGGTACCGTTGTTCCCTGATGTACATAATTTAATTTTCTAAATTAAAAAAGGTTTTCTCTAGATGTTTTGTACTTTTGACCACACCTCAAAATCACCAGCCTGTGGTAGACCGTATCCTCCTGTCATTGGTACTTGTCATTTCCAAATGTGCCAGAATGAGAGCCGCTGTCAGACCACCCTGGAACATTATGACCATGAGGATGTGAATAGCTGTGAACAGTTGTTTATTCAGCTTCTGCAGAGTGCTTTCAGTATCTGTTACTGTGCGCCTTTTTCTTAACATACTGTCACATCCCACATCCCATTTATTTTTGCATCCACAGGGAACATATACACCGGAACGCTGGATGGAAAGCTGTGGAGAATCCGCCAGGATCAGCTGTACTTCATCGCACAAATGGGGAAGAACATCCCACAATGCGGTCAGTAGAGAAAAAGCATGGAGAATAGCTCGTTAAGAAGGAAGAAATAGAATGGTAGAGGATGGCTGCCTGTATAGGGAATAAAAGAAGTATGATTTCTGTGACGATGATTATAGTAGTGGTGAAGATTATGATGATCAATCGATGAACATTTTTAATATGCATTCATTTGTGTTACTGTTAATTTTATGCACTTTTTAAACTGTTTTAAGCTGTTATTTATGGCTTTCTCTTGTGTGGTTGCAATACTTTGAATCTTGAATTGAAGTATTGAAACATGCTGAAGCAAACACATTGGAAGTAAGGTAGTATAGTAATCTCTTCAGGAAATACTATAGTTGTAATCCCTTGTATCAGATCAAATAGAATTAAACTATTTACTTTTTTAGGTAGCTGTATTTACAGTTTAGACTGTTAAGTAATCCTCAATGAACATGGTTGTTCTTTTTTTAAAGGGATGGCATTTCAAAGGAACACGATGCCATTCTTATGCTCCTTAACACTGAGATAAAAAATCAGCAGGTTTCACAAATATATCTTCAGTCAGCACACTTCAGCCTGAATTACACATGCTTACATCCGAATGTGCTCAGTGAGCCTCAGTGGTCATGTGCAGTTGCTCTTTATCAGGATCTTTTGTTTTTTGACCATTTAAAAATGTTTTTATCGACAGCACCCCCCCCGTTCTGAATTAGGTATTGGATAGGTTTAATCTATCCCATCACTGCAACATCCTCTTTCAGTTCAGGAGAGCCCAGGTAAGCATGCATTCTCTTCCGAAATGCAGTCTCGAGAAGCAGCCGCTGCTTCACGTGCAGCTGGTGGAGGAGTTGCTTTTGTGCAATGAGATATGAGGTCACCATGCCTACTGAAGTCCCTCCCTGCCTGGTGCAGTCAGGATCAGACACCTGATCACAGACAGTGCCACCGCAGTGGATCCCAGTGCTACTAATGTCGTGTTCAACCTCTCTTCCATAGGCTTATGAGTTTTCCACTCTGCTGTACATATTGAGCATTAGCCATGTGTTTGTAGGGACCAGTACAGACTATGAGCCAGTGTGTGGCCGTCCTCACGGGTTGAGACTGGACAGGCAGGGACAGCTTATTGTGGCAGACTCCTACCTGGGTCTGTTCCGGGTCGACCCACGGAGTGGGGAGAAGACCCTGCTGCTGTCCAGCAAGGAAGGTATGCAAATCTGCACAAAACCCTTTCTCTCCCCTCGCCCCACCACACACAACTGAAGATCTGTAGCATCAGAACGTTGCAGCTACTAATCTTAGCCAAAACATATTCCAGGCCAGAGGTATTATTACCTTGTCATTCTTGTCTTTACGATGTTTACGTAAAGTTATTAACGTGTAATTGTTGGATGACATATTGAAATTACTGCATGGATCCAGGTGCTGACGGGATCCCGTTTGGCTTTCTGAATGGTTTGGAAATCTCTCAGAATGGCACGGTGTTCTTCACCGACTCCAGCAGCAGGTGGGGCAGGAGGCACGTGCGTTATGAGGTGAGAGACTCGGGGGTGAGCGCAGCTTCTATTCATGGTGTCTACTGAGCATTGCTTAGCAACAGTATGCCACTGTTGATCACTATGTCCTCCACTTTGCCCTGACTCTTAGCCTAAATCTTTCCAGAGGCCTTGAATTTGGAGTTATCTAAAGACCGTGAGTGTGTTACTTTATGCCCTAAATGCACACGCTCACACACGCACAAACACACACAAACACACACACGCTCACACACATACAAACACACACGTTCACACACATGCGTACAAACACACACACGTTCACACACATACGTACAAACACACACACGCTCACACACATACAAACACACACGCTCACACACATACAAACACACACACGCTCACACACATACAAACACACACACGCTCACACACGTACAAACACACACACGGTCACACACATACAAACACACACACGCTCACACACGCTCACACACATACAAACACACACACGCTCGCACACATACAAACACACACACTCATACACATACAAACACACACACTCACACACATACAAACACACACGCTCACACACATACAAACACACACACGCTCACACACATACAAACACACACACGCTCACACACATACAAACACACACACGCTCACACACATACAAACACACACGCTCACACACATACATACACACACGCTCACACACATACAAACACACACACGCTCACACACATACAAACACACACACGCTCACACACATACAAACACACACACGCTCACACACATACAAACACACACGCTCACACACATACAAACACACACTCTCACACACATACACACACACACGCTCACACACATACAAACACACACACACTCACACACATACAAACACACACACGCTCACACACACACACACACACACGCTCACACACATACAAACACACACGCTCACACACATACAAACGCACACACGCTCACACACATACAAACACACACACTCACACACATACGCTCACACACGTACAAACACACACACGCACACACACATACAAACACACACACGCTCACATACATACAAACACACACACACTCACACACACACAAACACACACACACATACAAACACACACACACACACACACACATACAAACACACACACGCTCACACACACGTACAAACACACACACGGTCACACACATACAAACACACACACGCTCACACACGCTGACACACATACAAACACACACACTCACACACATACAAACACACACACGCTCACACACATACAAACACACACACGCTCACACACATACAAACACACGCTCACACACATACATACACACACGCTCACACACATACAAACACACACACGCTCACACACATACAAACACACACACGCTCACACACAAACACACACACGCTCACACACATACAAACACACACGCTCACACACATACAAACACACACACGCTCACACACATACAAACACACACACTCACACACATACGCTCACACACGTACAAACACACACGCACACACACATACGCTCACACACACGCTCACATACATACAAACACACACACACTCACACACATACAAACACACACACATACAAACACACACACGCTCACACACACACAAACACACACACACTCACACACACAAATCAGCAAAAAGGCCTGAATAAGACTAATGAAACAGAAATTATATGTGGCAATACAACTTGGGTGCAAAGATTCCTTCTTAAGGTAATAAAACTTAAACTCAAAATAAAAAGTTTTTTTGTTTTTTTCTCATTTCTTGGGTGAAATTTCCATTTATCATTCTTTAATCCAGACTGTTCTGACAAGTGTGTTTTTGTTGTCCTGTTTCCTTTGGTTTTTATGCTCTTTTCAATTTAAGATCTGCCTCTTGCAGGTGATTGAGACCAACCACCTGGGGCGTCTGCTGTCTTATGACCCTGAGACAGGACTTGTAAAGACGCTTCTTGACTCCCTCTACATGCCCAACGGCATCGCCTTGTCACCTGAAGAGGACTTCCTGCTGATGGCTGAGACCAGCATTGGCCGAATAATCAGGTAAGGAACAGATCAGGGGGGTCTGGGTTGAGGGAATCTGAATTGCATACTCCACATGGTGTGCTTTTGTAACTTTATCATATCTACACACGTTTCATTTTCAGTTCCACTCACGCAGACAAAAATTATGTCACACATCCCTTTGGTTCCCTACAGCGTTCAATTGATAAATTTCTCCAATAAATGGGAAAAAAGCTAGTACAACCTTTTGTAAAGGGGCAGTTATGTTTGTTTATTCAAACATACATGTTCATCATCTGTTGGCTGTCCTGTGTATGGGAAGTGTAAATCTATCTCTTTCAAGATGAAGACAACTGTATTAGTGCAACTCTATTAAGTATTCAGTTATAGACAGTTATGAATAGACAGTACTTGCTTCAATTCATGTTATCTTTGTGTAATGTAGTGTAACCCTGTGTCTTTGCACCTGCTGCTGTAGGTTTTGGTTGAAGGGGGCCAAGGCTGGCGCCAAGGAGGTTCTCTTAAACAACATGCCTGGTTACCCTGACAACATCCGGGCTAGTGACCGTGGCACGTTCCTCGTGGGAATCAACACCATCCGATTTCGTGGCCGGCTCCTCCCCCCCTTCTTGGATCTAATCGGGCCCTATCCAGCCATAAAGCGCTTCATAACCAAGGTAAAAAAAAACAATACTGTTGTTTTGAAAAAAATAAACAAATAGACAAATTACCTGTATAAAAATGTAATGTCATCATCATCATAACCATTTTACCCCTTGGTAGACATATGTAAATTTTTTTACAGCGTATACTTTCCTATTTCTACATAACGACACTAAAAGCTACTCTATAAGAAGGGCTGAGATCTGCTCTCTGTGTGTGATTCTCACCCTTCATTCTTACTGACGGTACATGCAGCAGTGTCCCTTCTCATGTGACCTCTGACCCCAGCTCACTCAGTGTGCGGGGCCCGAATTAAGGGTCCAGCAAAAAGGGACAGCGCGTCTCTGTTCTGGTCCTCCTCCTAAGCTGCAAGCTGACGCAGTGTGTAATTCCATATGTCAGCAGGATAGCCATCTGTGTTTTTGGAGGGTTTGAGGTGGCCTTTCTGCGTGGTTTTCTTTTTTGCTTGGAGCCAGGGAACACAAAGAGGTCCTCCCTAAAAGGGGTCTCTGTTCATAATTTTGGGGCTGAGTCAACCCCAGTACACAATAAGTACACATTCAGCAAGGAATTCAGTTGCCTCTGGTGCACACGCCTTCATACAGTGCACACGTTTTTATTTCAATTTGTTCCACCTCACAGCAGGAACTATTAATACTGGAACAATATTTTTTGTAATAAATTTCCCAATTGCTGTTACACACAAATATCTTTACTGCCACAATTACATTTTTGACTTTTTTCTTTTGCTATGCTATGCATACCACAGGGAACGTGCTCACATAGACGGTTTGATTCGATTTTCCAGTTACAGTTCAGGAAGTGAAAGTGAACCATTGCGCTTTCCCAACTTAAGTTTGTAAAAAGGATTTAGTTGGTGCGTTGCTCTCAAATGACAACAAACATTTGTGAGGTTCGCACTGCAAGAAAAATTCTTAAAGTTTTTTATAATTTCCGTTTGCTTTATTATGCAGCAGGGGAAAATGTATACTGAAGAAGAATTTTTCTTGGAGTGCGAACCTCACAATTTTTTGATTGTCCAGTTGCACCCTGAAAATACCCATACAAAAATTGTATTTTTTTTCTCCCAATTTTCCAAGCTCACAGAACCTAATAGTCAGTTTCCTGTGTTCCAGGTGGTACCACTGAGCTGGTACAGCATGCTGCTGCCCAGATATGGTCTGGTTCTGGAGCTGGGCCAGAATGGGGAGGTGTTGGACAGTCTGCACGACCCCAACGGCAGCCTGACGTGGGCGGTCAGCGACGTCTTCCAGCATGGAGGCCGAGTCTACCTGGGAAGCACTGAACTGCCCTTCCTGCCTGTCCTAGAGGAGGCCAGATAACGTTGGCTCTTGAGGGGGGGTACACATGGAGGTGGTGGTGGGGGTTAATGCAGAGGGCCTAAGGGCCTGGACACAGTCAGATACTGCTACTCGCTGGTGGGACATTAATGTACCTTAGTTATTAATCAAAGGGTTTGGCAGTTCCAGAACTGGCCATCCAATCATCAAAAATAACCCATCCCCTCTGCCTCAGCCGACGTGTGAGGAAACGGCCACTGTGTTGGGGGAGGGGTGATTGCTGAGTTTCTCTGCCTTTCTCCCTCCGCACCTTCATTATAAAGAGCTCTGAGATCCTTGAAAGGTGCTACATAAATGCCACTAATCATCATAATACTTGCTGCCAACAGCTAGTTTGGTCTCAATTCAAGTAGCCAGTAGGGTTGTTTTAAATTTGTTACAGATGCTCAGACTGGACTGCAGGAAAACAAATTAAATGCACGGTTAGCTTGGGACCACTTGTAGGGACTTACACATGATAGCAAAGATCCCAGATCCCAGGTGTAAACATGTGCAATGTTTATGCAGCGGCAACCCATTTAAATATATTTGTTTCCAAAACATTACCTTAGAACACTGTAGATATGTTGTGAAGATGTAACACTGTGGTTATATTTACCGACCTCAATTTGCATTTTAATAAAATATAATAAAACAAAAATTGCATGTGGTGATACCCATTAATACAGAAGCAGAGTGTGGAGCAAAATGCATGCATCTCTTAAAGACATGAAAACTAGGTGAATAGTCCAGTGTTGATTAATTATAAGCAACATTAATATTCATTCATGGTAAAGTGGTCTTGTTGAATCACCTAGCCTGAGCACTGACAAGCATTAGCAAATAGAGATACTGACAGTGCAGCTGCGTAGCTACACACTAAACACACAACGCAGCCAGAACAATTAGGGACCTTCAAAATGTCTTTATTGAACAGACAAGCAAACCAGTAAATTACATTTCCCTCTAACAAAAACAGCATTGCTTAAAAGGAAATTAAATGTGCAACAAAAAAAAGTCATATCGATTGAAAGGTGCATTGACTAATTGCTCAGCTTAGATATCTCACTGTTTGAGGTAAAGGAGAAAGCGGTGAACATAATGCCCTGTATGTGCATGCACAAAACAAATTCTAATTCACCATAGACATTCTCTGTAACTGTAACCCTTCTCAACTTTAACCCTGGCCATTTTACAGTCTGGAATCTCAGGTTAACATAGAAAGAACCAATCAGGTTGGCCAAGCCGTGTTTGAAAATAAACAGCTCGTCTCAGAACCTACTGCTCTTCATTACTGAAGAGCAGGTGTGCTGAACTGGAGACAGTTGAATAACACACTGATTCTATGCTGTGTTTATATTCATAGTGTCTAATGGGAGTAGAAGTTCTGACCGAAGAAGAGGTTTCCTTGTCCATGTTATAACCGTATCCAATATGAGTTAAAAGGCAAAACTGATCCTAGATCAGCATTCCTACACTGAAATGTTTTTATGAATGGTCACCCTCCATCCAGCACATCCCAGTGGTTAATATCAGTACAAAGCCAATGTGAATGAGTGACATATTCAGCATCTATTACTCATGTAGCCAGGAAGCAAAATGATACAGTATAATGCCAGAAACTGATGTATGGCAGTTAACGAGCAACTACATAGAATTTCCCATGAACATATAGTGTTAATTCACTAGCAGCGTTTTGGATGAAGATAACAAGTTGGAATTCACAGTTTATGTAGTAAAACATCACAGCGATTTCCCTTACACTTAGAAAATTGAGTATGTTATGACGGGTCTACATGACTGTTGACGGGGTGTGTGTTTCTCTGTACAAATAAGTCAGTCCAAGTTAGGCATAGCTGAGATCACACCTCTCCCCTTTGCTCAAAGCAGACCATAGCTCCCACCAGTTCCCCTTCACAGTTCGTACTAAAATAGTCCATTTTATTATGTGGTGAAGAAATAATATATAGATTGAAAAAAATAAAAATAAAAATAATAATTGGATTCATGCTTTATGAATGAATGCCAATTTTTTTATGAACAATAATTAATTTTATAATCTAATTTTGGTAGCATTAAACCTTTGATCAGAAAAAGTCTTCCAAGTCCTGAAATGTCAGGTCCATTCTTTGCTATAGAGGCCTGTGTGGTGTACATCCACACTCATGGCCAAAAAAACTGAATATACCTTCACCTGTTGAGCTGCACAAATTTCCCCACTCTAATGTGACCCGCACAATCGGTTATGTCAACCATCAGATTCCGTGATTTACAGAAATGAAAATAGAACATTGTTTGCATCTCACAGGTTAAAATATGCTTTCTGGGATTTATTAAGCGGTCTTGTTAATATTATTCCAGTATTATGTTTGTATTGTATCTGCAATTTCTGGGCCTTGGAAGTGCATTTCAACATAGGCACTTTTACACCACTTTTTCAGTAGATATGTCAAAGGACATCACATGATTAAAACATAGAAATTTTAGTGTAATTGATTCAGAGCTTTTTGTCACTTTCACCTCAAAAAGTGTTCTATAAATAGCTGTAGAAAATAGGCATAAAGTGAATCATTTTGGATTCATAAAAGACTGCTTTGGAAGGAACCATCATAACGGACACTTCCCCAGAATGGGAACGGTTCAATATCTCAACATATAAAAACGTGCTTCAGCCATAAAAAGGCCCAAACCTGCTGTGACCATTCATCTCTAAAAATAATACTATGTGCATTTGTGGTGATAAACCAAATAAATCTTCTTAGTAACTTAAATCTGATTTCACTTTGATACAGATGATTTTTCTTTTTGTAACAAAGCAATAAACTAAACTACCGCACAAACATTACCGCCATTTTGACATCTGAATATAAAGGCAGATGAACATAAATCATCAATTCAACCCATTACAAAAGAAACAGCAAAAAGTTCTTTCTGAATTAAAGAGAAAAACATTTAGAATTGGACACTAAACTACACCTATAGTACACACGCATACCTCGTGTTTTTCAGACAGTTGTTGTTGTTGCTGCTTATTCTTTTCTTGCAGACCAAAAGTGAACTTCTGTCACACATGAAGGCAACCATGTTTTAAAAAGTAAAAGTGGCTGTAGTGATGGCTGGCCTCGTCTCCATTTGCGAATTCCCTCCATCCCAGTGTTAGGCCCCACCCACCTCCACCAGGGGGCATGGTGACAAGAGGTGTTGGCAGGGGGTTACTCTGGAAACAAGCTGTAGATGGGACAGGCTGGCTGGCTGGGCCCCCTCACCCCTCACCTTACTTCAGCGTCTGTCTCAGTCTGCTGATCCGGGGATCCTGGCTGCCGAACATCATCCGGGGGTCGAATTTGTACCTGCAGCAAAAAGAGGTGGGGGTGGGGAGGGATTGACCAGGAGTCCTTACGGAAACATATACATTATTCCATTACCCACACATAGATAATTGGTGTGTATTGGCCCTCATCTGCTTACAACCTTTGACCTCATTCTCAACTGACACTTTTCAAACTGGACCATTTAAAATCTAATGCACATGTCCAACTGACCGTGAATCATATACCCCTGGGGTGCGACAAGAAGGACCAGAGCAGGACTGTAGCATCATCAATCTGTGGTTCATCTTCTCCAAAACCTCCTGGTCAATGGTCTTGGCTATGTTGGTCAGCTGGAAGGGGTCTGCAGTCAAATTGTACACCTCCACAAACACCTGGGCAGGTTAGGAACAGGAAGGAAGTGTTTTCAGGAGGCATCTCACACTCGTCTAGTTTTGTCACAAGGAATCTTTTCCTCAAGCAATGCTTCCATGAAGAGTGTGTATGGTGGTAATGTGCTTCTTTTACCTCGTTGTCATCAAACTCGCAGTACTGCAGGTTGGCAGTGGAGGAGAGTGTCCGCACACAGGCGTATGTGTTGTTGATGGCGTCCTCGCACACGCAGTCCGGGAAGCACCCCTAACCAAAAAGACAAGTAAGCACGGGTGACTTGCGTTAGCCACAGTAACACTGACAAATGTGATTTAATGAGAGGAAATGCTGCAGTAGAACAGAGGCTCACCCATACTCCAGGTCCCAGGAGAGGGCAGGAGGGGTCCGAGATGTTCAGGCCCTCGCCCTCGTACTCCACCACCATGTCTGTCCGCCAGGTCACGTTCTGACTCTTACCGTTCTGAGAGACAAACCACACCTGTCTTATACTGACCCCGGTATTCACCAGTTCATTACAAATCACAGCCCAGTTCTGGTATCAGCATAGGGGGATACTCAAATCTGTCCCTCAAGGCCAGTAGTACCACTGGTTTTCTCTTTTACCTGATAGATTAATGCCACTGATTGGTCAGAGATTTAACTGACCTGATGACCCAGGTTTAAATCAGTCCTGGTTAGAGGGGAAGAATAAAAATCAGCAGTACTACTGGCCTCCAGGTCCAAATTTGACTATCCCTGGTCATCACACACCATCACTCAGCATTGAAATCAGCCTTGCAGACAGCGCTGTTAGCGCGAATGCTAACATCACACACCATCACTCAGCATTGAAATCAGCCTTGCAGACAGTGCTGTTAGCGCGAATGCTAACATCACACACCATCACTCAGCATTGAAATCAGCCTTGCAGACAGTGCTGTTAGCGCGAATGCTAACATCACACACCGTGCTTCACTAAATTCTTGCCGCTGCAAGTCTTACCATGAGAGGCAGGAAGGACATGCCGTCCATCTGAGTCTTGTTGACGTCAAAGCCGGCGATGTCCAGGATGGTGGGACCCAAGTCCACGTTGGTCACAAGCATCTGGTGATAATTTTTTTGGGTGAACATTTATTGAATTGATTTCCCTTCAGGAGTCCTTACAGTACAGTGAACTATGTACAAAAGCTGGAATAGATATGATTTTACACTGCATAATGCTATAAATATTCACTTAACTGTATATAAACACACCACAAAAAAATAGGTGATTGTTTGATATCCAGGCTTTTCTCCTCAAGCCAATGCATTCTTAATATGATGCTTGTACATCCAGCTGATTTGTTGTATGATTGTGTGTACAACTGATTTTTTTTTCCCTCAGTGGAAATATGCTGGCTGTAGGGGGGGTGGAGCTCACCTGGCTTTTTTGGTTGGGACTGATGTTTGGTCCTCTGACCAGTAGAGGCACTCTGATGTCAAACTCGTAGAGTTGCCGCTTGTCCAGGGGCAGGGAGAACTGGCCTGGGGGGAAAGAGAGGACGAACAGAATCACGTTGAGGAAACCTGAGATTGGAGGATGGTGGTAGGATTAAACTTCCTGCTCTACACCAGACTAACTCACTCCAGTTCCACACTCCAGGTCTGGGCTTTGCCTGGTGCTACTGCTCAGCAGCCCGTTTCACATATAGAAGGCCCAACTACATTGACCACAGCATCAGAAAAGATTTATTCCCAGACCTCAAAAGTCTCTGTGTGGACCAAATTGAGCTAACTTGATTGCCATAAAGAAATGTTTGGTGAAAATGAAATCAAGCAACTTGAGCAAATATTGACTGGGAGGGAGTAACTCTCCTGAGAGGAGAACAGAGAACCCCACACAGCTAGAAGTGTCTGTGCCCAGTCCCTTGGGTACCTGTGTGATAGCCGTTGTCAGAGGTGAAGATGATGTAGGTGTTCTCCAGCTCGCCCCGTACTTCCAGCTTCTTCACCACTTTCTCAACCAGATCATCAACAGACAACAGAGTTCGCCATCTAGTGGAGTGGAGGCATTAACAGACAAAGTCATTAATGGATTACATATCCCAAACCAACAAAATGTTTTGAAGAGAAGTGTATAGCCTTCTTTCTTCAGGCACTGAATTTAAAATCAGAGGTTATATATATTATGTAGTTACTGAAAAAGTAGGATAGACATGAGGAGAGTTTTCTTTTTTTGCTATACCGTTTTCGGAAAGCGTCGTCCAGGAACTGCACAGAGGAGTTTGACATGGGTGTCTTAGCTTGTCTTATTAGCCAGTGTTTGTCCTTGAACAACCAAAAAGAAAAAAGAAAAAAAAAGCAATGGTGTTATTTAAGTATTCTCTCTATATTTTGTTTGTTTCTCAGTTGAATCCACATCACACCAGGTGTGGCCCCCTACCTTGCCGTGCACGTTGAAGTTAGGGTCCCGGGGTGCTTTGACATCGGCGAAGCGGCCCTCATACTGCGGAGCAGCAGTCCAGGGGGCATGCGGGGCGGGCGTGGACACCATCATGAAGAAGGGCCTATAGTTGGACTTATACTGCAGGAACTCGAGAGACCGGTTCGCCTGAAGCAGAGAGACCATGTGAGTAGCTGGTCTTACCACATTACAAGTGCACATTTCTGACAACATCACATTGAATCACTGAAGTAAGATTCTCAGATCCACCCACGTGACGAGGGCATCGTTATTTGGCTTTGCACGTGACGGCAGTATTTGGAATAACTTAACTCGACAGCTCAAAATGAAAGCCGCCACTGTAATGCTTCCGCGTGTACGTGCGCACACAAAGACGGACAGCATTTCATTTCACAAAGAGCTTCAAAAAGGACCTCAGTCACTCAGCAGCACTAGAGCCATCGTTTTAAAATCAGCTTGTTTGCAAGCTGTGCAAAGCAGGTTTGCAGGACCCACCCTGTGCCCTTACCAGTACGTCTGTCAGGTAGTCCTCGCTGTAATTCTGTCCATGCTTCTGTGCCTTCCCATTAACAGACAGGGTGTAGTTGTAGTACTTTGAGTTCCTCTCCTGCAAAGTCACATGCATCACTAGTAGCAACGGGAATGTGGCAAAGATGATAAACCGATTTGGCTAATAACTCTTTGTGAAGCCAGACGTATATCAAAAAATGTGAGAAAATGCTTGTGTTATGAAGAAACAGCCCTATGGGCAGGCTCTAGGGCCTTCGGCACTGCCCACTTGAAAAAACACTATCTCAAGCGCTGGGAGTCCGTTTCTTTAAATAGGCTCCTGCTCGTGACACCGGCACAGCAACTCAAATCAGTTCCCAAGGGTGAAGTAGGGCAGGCAGCAGTGAAAGTCTCTAGCAACTGTTCCCCAGGGAAACAGTCTTTCATTTCAAAAGCGCAGGCTGTTCAGGGCCAGTCCACAGTGCTGCAGTCCCCAGACAGTCTTCCCACGCCAGACAGAATCTCTTGTTTTTAGCTCTTTAGAGTTTATTCCATACTATATATACTGGTCCTTGAGGAATATATACAAAAAGGACCAAATTAACTGTTCTATCCTTACAGGGTTTCAGCTCTATACACAAAAATATGGTTATATTGTGCCCGGGATCAAAGTTCCTGAACAATTATGTCCACAACATGTCCAAAAACATTTAAGAAGCAACATCTGAAGAAGCAACTGGGAATCGTTGTGGGGACCGTCTTTCAACTGGGAATGATGTTTTCAACTTATTAGGATGAAATGATTGTTCCGTTTTGCCTGAAACTGTATGTAGTGACATCAGTAACACATCTGAGGGGTTTTTCTCACCAGAGCAAACCAGTAGTCCCAGCCTGGAGGAACATGCTCCACTCCCCCTGCCTCTGTGGATCCATACTGAAACAGCCAGGACAGAGAGACAGAGAGACAGAGACAGAGACAGACAGACAGAGACAGACAGACAGACAGACAGACAGACAGACAGACAGAGAGAGAGAGAGAGAGAGAGAGAGAGAGAGAGAGTAAGGCCACGGCACAGATGACAGGCTCAGTAAAAAAACACTAGCGTGAGTCTGACCCTCAGATGAATTCTGGGACAGAAACGACACTTAATCTCTCTTCAAAGGCACACTTAATCTTCTCTTCACTGTATTCTAGCATGTTTGCAAGAACCCTTATTTGAATGGAAATAAATGGAATTGGAATGTATTACTCTCTGTAGAATTTCACATGTTGATGTCATGGCATTGTGTGACATCAAACTGTGCATCAGGTCAAATGACTAAAGTGCAGACATAGTCTCCCCTGCAAATTAGCATTCTATCCAAGTTGTTATTTTTGTTTTGAGGCCTATGGTGACAGCAGCATATTTTTTATTCAAATTGCATAATTCAGGAGTCAACACCACGAGAATAAGCAGCCAGATCTTGTAAATCCAGCTAATGACACGGTTTCTAGTTATAATTATGGAAGTAGTGCCGTTTTGTACAGAGCAGGCCTCGACGTGTATTTTTCCGACTTTGCTCACTGACACAAATCTCAGTTACATTTGGGATAGACTACTTGGCCTGGATTATCTGTGAAACATTTTGGCCTACTGGTCGTTAGAGGCTGCGTAAGCAGGAGTACCCTACCTCGTTAAGGTACTTCCCAGCGAAGAACGTCTGGTAGCCCGCATAGTGCTGAAGCAGGACGGGGAAGGTGCTGGCCTCCTGGCTCTTCTGCCAGGCCAGGCTGCTGCAGTTGCCCTCCAGGGTGTTGTTGATCACATGGTGGTTGTGGGGGTACTTTCCAGTCAGGATGCTAGCACGGCTGGGGCAGCACAGGGGACTGGCCACAAACTGCAGGAGCGCAGAAGAGCACAGCAGATTCTAGTCTTGTTCTGCATCACATCCTTTGGTTTGTGCCAGTTCACTAAATACATTATACAACAGTAGTCATAAACGAATGCAGGGGATTACTAGAAAGTGGAGGTTGAGGCTTGAGCACTTGTTAGAAGTCATAAAACTATCATTAACAATGAGTGTTGCATACAGTTCAAATAAGCAAGGACATCAAGATGTGTAATGTCTAAATTTTAAAAACAACAGCACTCTACCCCAACACTTTAGTAGGTTATGCACACTTACTTGTGTTGACCAAGAGGATTTTTGGTATAAAATAAAAAAAATCCTTTCTGTGTCTTTTATTAAATTATTTATTAAAACTTGACATTTTGGTTCTTGCCTTTTCGAGAGGTTGACATTAGTGTGCCAAGTTTGTTTTTTGTGTTACCAGTTCTCACTTCAATCTGACATGACATTCATTGAGAGATACTTAAAAGCCTATGCTCCCTGCTAACATATCAAAGCTTATACAATAGTCCCAGGCTGTGTCTGAATCAGAGCCCTATCTACTGCGCCCAGTCTCCTGCGTACAGTGCAGGCAGAAGTGTGCTGTTTAATGTGCACTGTTTAGCAGTCCGCGAAAAATATCCGCCATACTATTTTCCAACCGTACTGTGGAAGTGTCGTAAGCAGGTCATAAGACGTCCCACCAGTGTTGCCATGTCCACGGTTTTACAGCTAAATTGGGATACTTTCAACGTGCAGTCACAGGTAAAAATTAAACGTCGCAAAGCACGCACTTATTTAAAAAAGTAAAAATATGATAATTTATATATAAAATACATTGATTTCGGTTAAAAATATATTTTGGCCTAGTTTTGAGTCACCATTTGGCTGGAAAGTTTCTGCCAAAATCTGGCAACCCTGCGTCCCACCCTTGCGCTGCCATGTCACGTGTAATTTTTGTTGTATTTGAAGGAAAACGTCTGCGAAGCTGCACCTCAAAACAAAGCTTCACGTCATATTTACGTGACCAAAATGTTTGTGTACTTCTTGAAGTGTGCTCCCGAATGTACTCCGCGAAACCCCGGAAGTAAGTGTGTCATCCGGGTGTTTCAAATATACTGCAATTTGAAAAACTTTCGCCTACTCTAGACTTTCTCATCATATCTACTCACCAAGGCTACTCAATACTGTGGAAGAGTGCTGATGCTTTTGGTACTGTGTAGCAACAAACCTACATGATCACTTTCAGAACAATCAGCTTTGGTTTTCTGGTTATTCTCACAACCAGAAAAAAACTTGTCAGGACAATTTAAGGGGTCTAAAAATGAACATGACAACCAGCTGATCTGTCATCTGGTCAGATGGGTTAAATGGACCACTCCCAGTTCTAATCTAACATAGCTTTCTTCCCTCCCTCCTGTAAGACACAGTACCCTTTTTTTAGCTCACTCCTGAAAAATTACCATCTGAACAAACCTGTTGTTCCTGTCTATGTAAGGCTAATCAATAAACTGCACCAATCCCATTTCACTGCAGCATTGCCTGCAGAAAGACCTGCTGACCCTTCCACAAATATAACCCCCTGAGTGCACTTTAAATGCTGACCCTTCCACAAATATAACCCCCTGGGTGGACTTTAAAGCGGTTGTATAGCCATGACAGAGTTGTTGCTCTAATGTGTCAAAAATGTCCTGGGCATATTGTTACTTTTTCTGAAAAGACAGGTAATCTGAAATAGCTTGCCAACTTGGATTGCTCTATCAGCAGTCTTCACCTTGACAACAGAATTGCGTAGAAAAATACTATGGAGCCCTATGCAGTACATAAAGGAGAAGAGAATACTTACCGTATTTGTAAATGATATTCCTGCCTCTCCAATAAGTTTTTTTGTCTTGTTCAATGGAATCTGTAAGAAAGAAATTAGCCCAAGTTGAGAATAAATGGGAGCATATATGAGATAAAGACTATTACAAATACACAAGTCTTGATCTTTCCAAGCACAGAACCTGTAAGCCGCATCTGTATAGTAGAATAATTTCCAAATGTCTCAATGCAACCATTTCTATAATAGACAGATGAACTAGCTGGACAGAAGTGCTTTTGATGAAGAAACTGGGACAAATTAAGTTAACACATATATTGTCATAACGCACATATCTTAGCCCACTCATACTGTACGTGCAGGGCCAGAGGACTGCATTAACTGATGTCTTACTATTGAATCATCTAAATCAGGATTCAAACATATATAGTAATGTCCCTTTCCATGAACTTCGTTTAAGGGATGCGAGACGTGTAGATTGGCCCCTAAGGATTCCATAGATGATCACTCAAAACGGGGAACTGGGCTAAAGGCGAAGAAGTAGCATATAACCTTGCAAACTTTACCTGACAGTTGCACAATAAATAGGAAATGAATGATGAACAACCACATCAGATGGCTAGCTAGCAGCTCGCATAACCAGAAATAAGGTATAGCCTATTTATTGGCTAACGTTATTTTGGATAATGAGGCTACAGATGTAACCTTGCTAGCAAAGAGGTCCATGTTCTATTATTTGCTTCTTATAGTCTGCTTAAATGAGTAGCCTACTTAGCAAGCTAGCAGCTAGGTAACGGTAGTTAAGATTTTAAATAAGAATAAAAACGCAATCGACCTTGTTAAATCGAATGATGGGGAACTTACCATGCCACCGATGGAAACGTCCAAATCGTCGGTGAGGATCAAAACTATATTCGGTCTGCGGTTAATGCCCAAAACTGCCATGTTATTGGCCAACAAAGTGACGCAGATAACAATAAAATTCACTAAGGGCCTGGGATATAATCTAATTGTTCTCATTTTCGCTTTGAATTAACGAACAGACTCCGCAATGTCCACCAACGGGGGTCCTAAATATATATAAAACCGTAAAATATAGTTAGGCGGCTAGGTAAAATGGTCTGTTTCGAGAAGGGGTGAGAATAAACAAGATCCTTCAGCTCCAAGACGAACTTCCCTGTTTGTTTTCTCGTCCTGTGCGGCTTGGTAGCGGAAGTCCCGGTCAGCTGACGCCCACCGCGTGTTCTGCGCACTGTTTGGTTCTTATAGAGTTCAGTGTTTGTTTTCAATGTCATTTGAAGCAATTTTGTTTTGGCGATTCAGCGTTTACAATCTGGCGTCACACATGCACTTTTGCATGTAATTAACACGCCCTAAACACAACTTCTCATGTTTTTTTCCCGCCACAGGCTATTAGAATTGAACTAACGTAGCCTAGTAATCTCTCTGTTAATGTTATTGGGATGCTTGTGCACAGCTGCTTAGATTTCAGTAAAAAGAAATGTAGGCCTCAATACATTTGGATATATTTGAACATATAGGCTTAGGTCCTAAATTCTATCTAGACTTTATTACATTGTGCTGTCTGGGTTCTTTATTTGGCTCAAGCTGAAACGACTGACATGCATAGGCTAATAACATGTGGGAGGCAATACATATGCGCAAGTGGAAGGCATGCAAACTTCCCAAGAAACAAATATTTTATTAATTGTTCATGTTCGACTTCTATAGCCAGCCATGCTTTTCTGTTAACACACCTCCCTCTTTGTAATAGTTATACAGACGTAGGCTACAGCCAGTGTTGGGGAGTAGTGAACTACATGTAATTTAACTAGTAGTTTAATTACATTTTGCAGTAGCTTGCTGGTAGTTCAACTACATTCATATTTGCATGGTGATTCAAGTAGTTAAATTACTTTTTTGCCATTTTTTGTGTAGTTAACTACTGAAACTACAACTTGCAATTTTGTCCTTGTGAAAAGCCCAGATGGGATTATTTTGTTTAGGACAGGTTTAGGTCTCAGGAGTATTCTAGGAAGCTGGATTGTCAGCTCACCTGTGAAAAATATTTGGCTATAGTTTTTAATGTTTTGAATCTGAATTTGTAAAACTAAACTTATATATTAGGTGTCAATTAGTCAGAAGTATTGATTATTGTTATCTATTAACAAATGTTGCATGCTATTTTAGAAGTTACCTGGCTAATTGAGTAATCCTGCTTGGTGCAATACCCCTACCTGGACTAGTTTCTGGAAGGCAGGTGTCTGACTGATGGACATTGTATACAAAACCAAAGCTGACATTCCTTGCACTTTCCCATGATTAGTGAGGTATTTAATTTTTTTGTTTTATGTATGACCTGTGAACAAGTGGGCACTTTTTGCAATAAACTCAATTGAGAGGCATTTTTTGCTGGCATGTGACTTTTTTGTATTATATTTTGTTATAATTTCGTATCACATGTACATTGTCATTTTGATCAGTAGTTTGAACTAGTTTTTCTAAGTAGCTTTAGTTAACCAAACTAGATTTCTTCCTGGGGTAGCTTTGCTGCAGTTCAACTTCTTCCAGTGTGAAGTAATTGGTAGCTTTCAAAGTAGCTTCCCCAACACTGGCTACAGCTACTGCACAGACATTACATTAGACTACATTAGTTTAGGCCTACAGTCCCAAAACGAAGATTGCAGAAATGTAATATCTTTAATTACAGGCATGAGTTATGTAAATTCATTGGCATTTTGACTAAATACTAATCCCTCATATATATATTCTCACAAAATAAATTCTCAGAAAAAATCTCAATCTCAAGAGTTTTCTACTTGAATTTATTCTTCCCATCCTTAAAGATTCTTTAAGTGTTACTCCGAGGAATGGTGTCTCGTCTCAAGCATGGCCAAGCTCACTACCCACCCGAGTGACGCACAGCAACCATTTTGTACCAGAACACTCATTGTTAGAGGTGGAAAGTCCAGGTTCAGAAAGTAAAAGTCCTCTCCAATATTTTGTTCCAATCACCTGGATTTGCTAATTAGCACAATTCTTCAACCAGGATGTAGAACTAATTAGTTAAATTAGCATTCATGGTTGGAAGAAACACATGGCAGGACTTCCCACCTTTGCCTCATTGCACATTATTGTTGAGGTTGTGAGGAAGTGATGCATTCATTCAATTTAACGTGGGAATTGAAGGCGATTTATAATATAGGCTACCCAGTTTAAAAGGAGCTAGGCTTGAAGTTTGGCAGTGTTGGGAGCTCCTGAGTAGGCTACTCATTGCCACAATTGTCACTGGATCATTGATAGGCACAGTCTGTCTGATCCACAATACTGTATTTTGGTCTGATCACACCTACCATCTGATAGAAAAACTGAAAATTCACCATTTCTGTCATTTAAGCGGGGCTCTGGTTTCTTACTTGATCGAGAGGAAAGACTGCCACCTACCGGGTAACCAAGTACCAGTAGGAAATATGCCAGAGAAAGACATTCTGAACAAGCCTACAATTTCAAGATGTTAGTCTATCCTACGAAAACGGGTAGGCCTACGCGTTTAAACATTTTTGTAAACATCACATTTCTAAAATGTATTATTCCTTATTCCTTTCAAACATGTTTAATCAACCTGTAGCCTATCATTAAAGTCCACTGGGAATAATAAAATAAAAACAAAAAAATGTCCTGCCATAGCCTATCCTAAACAGACGGAAATTGAAAATAGAGAGCAGACAGAAAATAGAAAAATAAGTCACACTATCGAAATGACCACATTTTATCTAGACTTTCAAAAAACAACGTTAAACTGTTAACATCAACATAAATGAAAAAATAACTATCCTATAATGCACAACTAATGTGGACATGGATGAGAAAAAATGCTCTTTTTTCTTCTTCAAATTTTGCGGTAAAACAATTCAAGGGCACCTCGTGTGTGCTACCGATGCAGTGAAGTGTTTGCCTCTACATAGGCTACGTTCAACAGATTACAGTGGTAACGGGTGCACCTGTTGAGAGGTGGGGCCAAACTTTGAATCGCGCGTTAAAACTTCCAAAGTGAGGTGTAGTTTTCGTTTCAGAAGGGGCGTATAGGCCTATCAAGCTCGTGGAGTTCCAGGAAGGAAACGAGTAGTCTAACTCCGCTCGCTCACCCTACTCCGAGGAATGGAATGCACCCGGAACTTCGGATCCTCCTTACGGCCTCATCAGAGGCAGATCTCCGATTCAGTGTAGCCTACCTGTGTGCTGCTTGTCTCAGTTTTTACAAGTGAACGGTCCAGTCTACCAGCCCCGAACTATGTGAGAATTATTAGACAGAACACTGTCTGGAAAATGGCGTCTGAGGTAGAATTTGGACAGAGCGAACTTTTGGAAATAGACATATGTTACGATGGCATCTGCTCTGAAGAGGAGAGCGGTGTTTTTGTTAACTCAGGTGCGTCATACACAGATGGGTTCTCCGAGTTTCACCAATGGGTTCCCGCAAGCAAAGGCGGCCTGTCGGATATAACGAACTTGGAAAATAATACCAACTACGTAAGTGGAACTAAACCTCCTGTTTCCAGTTGCACGCAGATCCCAAATGGCACTACCAGTGCAAACTGCAGGAAAAGCGTGGCTTCTGTGGGCAGTGCCAGTGACTATTTGGAAGATGAACCAAGAACCATATCCCGTGCTTCTATAGTTGACTGTCTCCTCGTTGAACTCTATGACACCTACAGCAGCCACAACAGAAAAAGCGTGGATAGCCTTGACAGTTCTACTGAAGCATCCAGTTCGGATGCCTTTTTTGGGAGAAGCAACACGGGGTCCAATTTTCTGCAAGAACTTCAAGAGAAACATACCAAACGACATCAAATGAACTATCTGGCACAAAAAGGTACGCCGATGTTAATTAGTTTTGTTACAATGAGATACAGCTAAATTAAATCGAACAAGGGGACGTGTTTTATGCGCTTATTCATTTCTCTCCTGATAACATGCAGTAGGCTGAGGCTAGATTAGAACTAAACTGTAGGCTACTGCACAGCTGGACAGGCGCCGTGAATGGTTGCTATGTATGACGTGTACAGTTCTCTTATAATAAACGATTAGGGTACACTTGATCTCGTGCATAAAGTGTATTTTGAGAAACTGTAGGCTACTTGAGGTTACAACCGCAAGAGTAGCGGAAACAGTCCCTTCCAGTTGAGAGAGTGCCGAAGCGGCTCACTTGTAGTTAAATTAGTAAGAAATGGCCCATGATTATTAATCTCACGTTGATTAGGTAGCCTAATCATGGTATGGGTGTTGTGTAGGTTTTATAAAAAGTAAAATTGTTAATGTTTATTACAGTAAGCACAGAAATATCCACATATTTAGGCTTTAATTGCAATCTAACATCATTTCACCCTTTCCCTATTTTATAAGAAATTAGGCTAAAATCTCCAGAAAGACCCAAAGGTCCTTGAGAATTTTGGACACAGTGTTAGTTCTAGCCTACTGCTCTTTTGTGTGTGGAAAGGATTTCTTCCCTCTAGCTTATTGCTCTCATAGGCTATGCATCTTTTAATTACCCAGGCGGGCTTTTGTGCAGCCCAGCCCTTAATCTCTAGTTAATTCAACCAGGCCTAGTATTTAGCTCTTTTTAATTAATTTATTTTTTGAACTGGCATTGTTTTCTGTATTTAAACAGGACTGGGAAGTTAAACTAAGTGCTTCATTAAGTAGTCATCAGCTTAGTTGTAATGACCTCAGAACAAAGACAGCTGTCTCACTAGACACAATTTCCTGCCAAATTGGTATGTTCTTTAGTAACATAACTGTGAACGCTGTGGACAGTATAGAAGATTTAACTATTTAGTATATTGCATTTATAAACATGATGAACACATATGCACGACAAACTAAAAGTAACACCATAAAATCTGCAACTATTCACACACAATACACTTTACACAAAGTGCCGAATACACCAGTATGTCTTTTACACCGTGTAATAATCTACAAATACTTTGTGGAGTACAGGCCCCTTCACATGTAGACTATGTTTATTGCTCAAGTCAATGTCAATGTTTGCAGGAGACTGATACCTCCTTTATCCATAAATGTAAAACATTCTGTTTAAATTCAAAACGCCCAGAGACGGGTGTTGCAAATTCGTTCAAGTTAGGTAAACTGGTACAACGGATTTGATCATTGTGAACTCAGTAGGTGGCTGTGCCTTTGTATCTGTCTGCATTTATAAAAGAAACTTAATTACAAAACGTATATAAACGAGCATTATTTAGGGGGTTCTGCACCACACCTGTATCTTATGTGTGTACCAAGACCTTTTAGTGGCATGCTCCTCTAACAATAAAGATACACGCTGGTTTTCACTTTTTGTTCCTGATCAGATTCCGAGGAGCTGAAGTGGATTATACAGGAAGTCAACTACCGCATTGCCATCCAGTCGGCCAAGCTTGTGCGCCAGGTCAAGAGGAAAGATCGTTCGTATAATAAAGTTCAGAAGAACTTTGACATTGTGACGGCCTGCTTGCAAGCGGTGTCCCAGAAAAGACGTAAGTGCAAGAGGTCTTATTCTTTGTTGTATTATTTTTATTTCTGGTGTGAAATGGGGGTCTGGTTAGACTTTTTATCTCTTAAGACAGGAAGTGGATGGATACTTTGTGATTATCGCCAGATGGTTGTGAAATGAGTTTTTTCCATTGATGCTTATTCTATTTGTTACAACTAAAACATTTCTTACGTCAGTTTTTCTTGCTTTAAAACATTTTGAAAACCATTTTTAATTCATGAATCATGCACTGTACTAAATTAAGAGACACAGTTGAAGATTTGGGTAATTATGCATGACACATTAACAAATTATGCATTACATGGTACATAATTAATTAAGTTGTCCTGGGATTATTTTACATTCTGCACAATGAATGTTGTGGAAGCTATAGCAGCATGTGAGACGGCCCACGGGTAACTGTAATGAACAAACTTAATGTGGCTTTTTAGTGGTCACCTTCACATTATGAAGCATGTGACTCTGGAGACATAGCATTAAGAGCTCATAGTTTCATTATATTCACCAAGCAAAAAGTAGTGGTTCGGCCTTCAGGTCTGATGGGCATTAATGATGTAAGGTTTATAAACATGACGGTAGGCAGAATTTGTCTCCAACCTTATTTGGATATAGTGGTGTCATTTCAGTTTGAGTGACTGACATCTCTGTATAAATTACAGAGCTATGAAGGTGGCTACACTGTCCCATCAGTACATCTTGTAAGGTCCTTTGGGTATATCTTGTAATATAGGTCATTTTGATGTCTCTGTCTTTCCATTATAGGGTAGAGGTGGTTGCTTCCTGTTGTATGTTTTGCTGCCTTGAATGATTGGGATCACATGTAAGGAATGCTCATACATTCCTTGTTACACAACAATAACCAAACAGCAAAGACCACTACACCTTCAGCACTGTAAGGGGTTTCCTCAGTTTAACAACAATAACCAAACAGCAAAGACCACTACACCTTCAGCACTGTAGGGGGTTTCCTCAGTTTAACAACAATAACCAAACAGCAAAGACCACTACACCTTCAGCACTGTAAGGGGTTTCCTCAGTTTAACAACAATAACCAAACAGCAAAGACCACTACACCTTCAGCACTGTAAGGGGTTTCCTCAGTTTAACACAACAATAACCAAACAGCAAAGACCACTACACCTTCAGCACTGTAAGGGGTTTCCTCAGTTTAACAACAATAACCAAACAGCAAAGACCACTACACCTTCAGCACTGTAGGGGGTTTCCTCAGTTTAACAACAATAACCAAACAGCAAAGACCACTACACCTTCAGCACTGTAAGGGGTTTCCTCAGTTTAACACAACAATAACCAAACAGCAAAGACCACTACACCTTCAGCACTGTAAGGGGTTTCCTCAGTTTAACACAACAATAACCAAACAGCAAAGACCACTACACATTCAGCACTGTAAGGGGTTTCCTCAGTTTAACACAACAATAACCAAACAGCAAAGACCACTACACCTTCAGCACTGTAAGGGGTTTCCTCAGTTTAACAACAATAACCAAACAGCAAAGACCACTACACCTTCAGCACTGTAAGGGGTTTCCTCAGTTTAACACAACAATAACCAAACAGCAAAGACCACTACACCTTCAGCACTGTAAGGGGTTTCCTCAGTTTAACAACAATAACTAAACAGCAAAGACCACTACACCTTCAGCACTGTAAGGGGTTTCCTCAGTTTAACACAACAATAACCAAACAGCAAAGACCACTACACCTTCAGCACTGTAAGGGGTTTCCTCAGTTTAACACAACAATAACCAAACAGCAAAGACCACTACACCTTCAGCACTGTAAGGGGTTTCCTCAGTTTAACAACAATAACCAAACAGCAAAGACCACTACACCTTCAGCACTGTAAGGGGTTTCCTCAGTTTAACACAACAATAACTAAACAGCAAAGACCACTACACCTTCAGCACTGTAAGGGGTTTACTCAGTTTAACACAACAATAACCAAACAGCAAAGACCACTACACCTTCAGCACTGTAAGGGGTTTCCTCAGTTTAACACAACAATAACTAAACAGCAAAGACCACTACACCTTCAGCACTGTAAGGGGTTTCCTCAGTTTAACACAACAATAACCAAACAGCAAAGACCACTACACATTCAGCACTGTAGGGGGTTTCCTCAGTTTAACAACAATAACCAAACAGCAAAGACCACTACACCTTCAGCACTGTAAGGGGTTTACTCAGTTTAACACAACAATAACCAAACAGCAAAGACCACTACACATTCAGCACTGTAGGGGGTTTCCTCAGTTTAACAACAATAACCAAACAGCAAAGACCACTACACCTTCAGCACTGTAAGGGGTTTCCTCAGTTTAACAACAATAACCAAACAGCAAAGACCACTACACCTTCAGCACTGTAAGGGGTTTCCTCAGTTTAACACAACAATAACCAAACAGCAAAGACCACTACACCTTCAGCACTGTAAGGGGTTTACTCAGTTTAACACAACAATAACCAAACAGCAAAGACCACTACACCTTCAGCACTGTAAGGGGTTTCCTCAGTTTAACACAACAATAACCAAACAGCAAAGACCACTACACCTTCAGCACTGTAAGGGGTTTACTCAGTTTAACACAACAATAACCAAACAGCAAAGACCACTACACCTTCAGCACTGTAAGGGGTTTCCTCAGTTTAACACAACAATAACCAAACAGCAAAGACCACTACACCTTCAGCACTGTAAGGGGTTTCCTCAGTTTAACACAACAATAACCAAACAGCAAAGACCACTACACCTTCAGCACTGTAAGGGGTTTCCTCAGTTTAACACAACAATAACCAAACAGCAAAGACCACTACACCTTCAGCACTGTAAGGGGTTTCCTCAGTTTAACACAACAATAACCAAACAGCAAAGACCACTACACCTTCAGCACTGTAAGGGGTTTCCTCAGTTTAACACAACAATAACCAAACAGCAAAGACCACTACACCTTCAGCACTGTAAGGGGTTTCCTCAGTTTAACACAACAATAACCAAACAGCAAAGACCACTACACCTTCAGCACTGTAATGGGTTTCCTCAGTTTAACACAACAATAACCAAACAGCAAAGACCACTACACCTTCAGCATTGTAAGGGGTTTCCTCAGTTTAACACAACAATAACCAAACAGCAAAGACCACTACACCTTCAGCACTTTTAGAGGTTTTCTCAGTTTAATTGGAAATGCAGATTTAATATCCTGTTGTGTGAAAGTCCAGATTGTTCAGAGCGTTACCCCATCTGTTGAAAATGGAATGATGTGAAAGACTGATACAGCTGGCTGAACTGCAAAATGTTCCTGTTTCAGTCAAAAAATCTGATTTCTTTAACAGCTTCTAACATTTGTTAAACAACATTAAACGCACAGGACGTAACCATGCATGCATATCCAACCTACATATAGAATATAATACGATACTATAAAGTTTGTATAAATTAAAATACGAAATTTGTTCAAACATTATTAAGTGGTCAGAGGAATTATGAGAATTGCATTTCCTGAATTTCAAATTCTGTGTTATAAGTAGTCTCTCTCTTTCACACACAGTTCACAAGATCCTGGTGCACTTTCAACTTAATGTGTTTTTTTTTAAATTTAGGGTTGCATTTTCTCCTACTGGGAAAATTCCTCCAAACTTGAGTTACTTGTATGAATAATATATCAGAAAAATGAATCGGATACTGAATTAGTCCATTTGTTGCTACGTGTGAATCTGAATTGAACCTGTTGCATGTTCTATAGGTATTATGGTAGAATGCAGCTACAATACTTACTGTGCTCTTGCTTTTCCTGTGTTTTCTGTGGTGATACGTTCACCAAATAACTGCAGTGCAAACAGGAAATACTGTAAGAATTTGCAAATATAGAAAGAATGAAATGTCGAATTTTTTATTTTTCTTAGAATAAAAGCAACTTCAGGAGACAGACACCATGCTGTGTTTTGGTACACTTTATAATCAGTTTTCCCTTCTTATTGAACTTGAATGTGTTTTTGGTTTATATAACACTTTTTTGCAGCACCAAGATTGAAAAAACAATTTCAGTTGTTCCAAATAGCTTGAAACCAACCCTCCACAGTGGGCTTTTAAAAAGGATTAAAATTAAAATTCTAGTCCGATACAAATTTGTTTATGGTCACTGAAATGCATGCTGTTAAACTCGTTTTACTAAAAAAACACTTTATGGTATGACACAGGCGCACACAATCATTTTTAAATTCCTTAAACAATGTCAGCATAAATGTACAAATATGAATTGTATATATGTATTCCCTCGGCTGTTCATACCAGTCATGGCATGTCCACTAGCCCTGAAGGCTAGTGGGCCTCTGCTGAGGGTTCATATGAGATTATATTAATTGGTTTTATTTTTCTTGTCAACATGCAGCATTGTGGCTACAGACCAGCAGGTATGGCATGCACAGTAACCATTCTGATAAAGTGTGACTGAACTATGACCTTTCAAACCCATAGAAGTGGTGTTTCAATTGGTTAAGGATGCCTGTTGATGTAAACTCACCCAGGCAGCTGTAATTAGCATGATGTTCTCAATTGAGTACGGATCTGGGGACTGGGAAAGCTATGACTTTAATAACATCAATAACATGTCATGCTGGACAAACCACTGAGCAACTACTCATGCTCTGCGTACAGTAACCATTTTGACCGTCATTATCTGCAGGAAAGAAATGCTTCATCATCGCGTGAAGATGATCACTTATTACCATTAAATAAAGCCGTTAACCTGACCTAATCAGGGTATAAATGAACACAAACAATGCCAGGGCAATGTTTCCCACACCATAATGGAACCACAAGAACCCTTCACATTTCAAATGCAACTTTCCATTTATTTTCACTGCCTGTATACAGGTGCAGCTCAAAAAATTTGAATATCGTGAAAAAGTTCTATATTTTTTGTCACTCATTTCAGAGAGTGAAACTCATATATAGATTCATTACACATAGAATGAAATATTTCAAGCCTTTATTTCTTGTAATTTTGATGATTATGGCTTACAGCTAATGAAACCCAAAATTCAGTGTCTCAGAAAATTAGAATATTTAGCTTTAACATATTTTTAAAGTGTCATATTTAATATTTGGTCGCATATCCTTTGCAAGCTGTTACTTCCTGAAGTCTGTGACCAATCAACATCAAAAGACTCTCAATATCTTATTTTCAGGTACTGTTACAAGCGATACTATAACCTCTTTGCATTTGAACTGATCTCTATGAGAATTGGGGGGTAAGACTAGATTCAGCTGTAAATTAAGCTGGTACAGTATGGAACACATGACTGGCGAAATGGCTGTACGTCATCAAGGGTCTAAGGCAGGGGTGGCCAATTCCAGGCCTCGCGGGCCGGTGTGTATGCAGGTTTTTGCTGCCGCCAGTTAACAATTATTTAATTAGCCCAATCGTTTACACGATCTGATATTTTAATCTACATATCCGCGATATGAAAAGCAGCTGATGAATGTTCTTGTGCCGGTATGCGTCAATGCGTGTATTGTAGCATTTTATCGTTCTGTAATTTACAAGTGAATCGGTGATTGTGTGTATGACTAATTAGCTGATTGAACCGTGGTAACTGGTGGCAGTAAAAACATGCATACACACCGGCCCGCGAGGCCTGGAATTGGCCACCCCTGGTCTAAGGTATCAAACGAGCCCCAAACCATCACTCTGCGGCCAGATATGGAGTAGATGTGGATGGATCCCTTTAAGGGTTGTTTCTCCTGACTTTTTTTCCCCATAGAGTTCTATCGGAAAATGAGTCAGGAGAAATAACCCTTGCAGTGATCCATCCACATCTACTCCATATCTGGCAGCAGAGTGATGGTTTGGGGCTCGTTCGATAGCTCAGACCCTTGATGACTTACAGCCATTTAGCCAGCCATGTGTTCCATACTGTACCAGTGTAATTTACAGCTGAATCTAGTCTCACCCCCCAATTCCCATAGAGATCAGTTCAAATGTCAAATGCAGAGAGGTTATAGTATCGCTTGTAACAGTACCTGAAAATAAGATATCGAGAGTCTTTTGATGTTGATGGGTCACAGACTTCAAGAAGTAACAGCATGCAAAGGATATGCAACCAAATATTAAATATGATACTTTAAAAATATGTTAAAGCTAAATATTCTAATTTTCTGAGACACTGAATTTTGGGTTTCATTAGCTGTAAGCCATAATCATCAAAATTACAAGAAATAAAGGCTTGAAATATTTCACTATGTGTAATGAATCTATATAATATATGAGTTTCACTTTCTGAAATGAGTGACAAAAAATATTGAACTTTTTCACGATATTCTAATTCTTTGAGCTGCACCTGTATGTGTGTGCATGTATGGAGTTGGATCTATTGTGCATTATTACAACTATGATCTTCTTGGTTTTTGTTACATATACTTGAAAATACATTTAATCTGGCAGGGCTGCTAATTTAGAGTCTGATTTACTAAGACCTTTAGCACGTGCAAAACCAATAACATGACAAATGATTGGTCATGCTATTTGTTTAGCACCAATCATTGGTTGTGTTATTAGCTTTGCGTGTGCTAAAAGTTTTTTGGTTTTAGTAAATCAGGCCCTTACTCTTTTGCCAAGTAAAGGACACACGATTGAATGTAACCGTTTCAGATGTGTAAAAAAAGAACAGGGGTAGTGCATTCTCTCTCTCTCTGCAGTCTTCATAAGTTCTGCCTGTGGGTAAACATTAGGAGGCAGCAATACAATCAGTTCAGTCAGTGTGTTCCTGTATTTGTCTCTCTGCTCCTCTCTGGCTTGGGTTAATGCTTATCGATTAAATCATCAGTTTAGTATGCAATTTTTTTTCCCCAAATACTATTTTGATATTCATTTGTCACTTATGGGTTTTCGCATGAGCTGCTCTGGCTCTTCTTCAGTGAGATGGGGGTTTAAAAAAAAAAAAAAAAAAGGTCATTATGGCTTAAATGGGGCCACCTTTTTTGATGAGGTAGAATACCTAATAGACCTTAAATTAATACACTTCCTGGACATGGAAGGCTTCGTTATGAGGCTACAAATCCCACTGATCAACTGCCAGATGCAGAAGGCCAAGTTCATTTTTCGACTTCATAATCAATATAATAAAACATACCACTAAATTGATTTTCTGGAATATGCCGAAATATATAACGTGCGTTTCATAACTTTGCTCTAATTGTACATTATGTTACATGTGGTTCTTGTGTTTCATTGTCTTTTATATAATGTGACGAATAGATGATTGTAGAAATACGTGATCGTCTTAGGCTGATGATAATGTCTGAAAACATTATTGAAGAATGAATGATTCCCTTTTTTAGGCTTGAGAAATGGCTGATTTTCGTGCCAGTTGATGGCTTTCTGAATGAATCGCGAGCTTATTCAAATGCATCACGACGCTGTTCCTATTATTAGTTCTGGTATATTCGCACTTCACTCCTCTACTCTGTTTACCTTCTCTCCTCATTTCCCCTTTACCCCTTATTTCGGTTTCTTGTCCTCTCTGTGCTCCCACCCATCATCTGCATCTCCCCGTGTGACGCCGCGTATGTGTGTGTGTGTGTGTGTGTGAGATCACCATGGGATCCCGCTGCAGCAGCGGCATTGCAGATTGCAGAAGCTCCACTGGAAACAAGGATCTTCGTTTGTTGTGGTTGACACGCCTCGTTTTCGGTAGTCGAGCTACATTTTATCGTAGAATTTTTTATTGTGGGTCTTATCGTCCTGATTTGATAGGCTGAAAAGAACATCCGTCTTGTTTCATTTTTAGAAAATTATGTCGAGGTGAGAGACATGTATTCGATTGGAATCGTTGGACTCGAACGTTAGCCAACCTAGTGATTAATTGTTTTTTCACCATTTTGCAACAATTTCGGAGCTGATCATGGGCGTATGACTGGGGTATAAAATAGCTTTACCGGAGCAGTAGCAAAATCATACTGACAGGGTGGACGACAGTGGGAAAATAACAACATTATTTAATTAATGACGGAATCAGCACGTAGTCTACTTGGTGTTTTTTTACACCGCTGATTTTCCCCCCAATGAAGCAAGATAGGTTTACTGCTTCTAAAAGGTCTAGAATCTGTCTTAAACGACAAAGTGCCGGAGGGGTAAGCAACATCATCAGTAATGTCCTCAAGAAGCGGAACGGCATCTCCAGGAGCGCCCCACGACTGCTGTGCACGCTCGAACCAGGTGACATTAACACTTAGTCGTCACATTCATCGGGGTGATATGGTGATTATGAATTAAGTCCGAAAAGAGAGATCGAGGGAAAATACTAAGTTTAGTACAATGGTAGGCTATAGGCTGTTTATTGATCGCTGCTGCTGACATGCTGGTCGCGACATAGGCTATTCTGTGTGCTGTGTCACTTGTCACGTTTTTAAAATCTCCACATATGTTGACTTTTGCTTTTAAACATTATATAGGCCTAATTAGGTTTAGTAGCCTAATTGTAATGATATGTTTCTTATTTATAGTAGGCCATTGTTAACATGTAATAATTTCCCCTACTGTTTCTGAGACTCCCACGTAGACTAGTAGCCTATACACCCGCGTTATGTGTTAAGTGTTTAATTCGTTTAATCTTTTCAAAGGGGAAGTAGGAGGGATCCAGAGATAATAATCGTGTAGACTAATCCTTTTCAGCCCGTGCGGGAAGAGGGAAAGGTCGAAAAGTAAACATGCTCGCAACGTTACATTGCGTCTACATGTTAGTGGATTCTACAGAGAAACATGGCTGAAACGGAAGCAGGTTGTATTGTGTTTATCGATACATAGAACCGATTCGTGAAATGAAGACAGAACAAGCGAATATGGTTAGGAAAGACCGCCATAGCCATTGAGGAAACTCGTAATGGCTGCTGTTGTGGTCGCTGCGCTGGAGTGCAGCCCGAGACGGCCGTGCATTTTGAATATTTTAACGAATCCAATGTTGATTAATCTGCGGGGGAGACTTGACGGGGGGATATGCAGAAATAGTTAGAATTCTTTGTACTGTGTCTTCCGCTGCACCGGTTAATTTACCCTGTAGAGGTTTTGAAGATCGATGTGGTAATAGGAGACTATGGTATCAGCACCATGCTGCGTGGGACAGCGACTCCAAAGAAATATCACGGAAGTCCGGTATCTCATTTATTGTTGTGTTATTTGTTCGTTAATTTTTGCTTATATAGCTATAAAATACACTTGCAATTAAGAGTAGGTTAACCATTTTGTATCACAAAAATGATTGCTCTAGTGTTTTACACATCAGAGGGCGATGGTCTGACACGAGGACGCATTAGGTAATCATACATTGTACAGAGAAGGCCTGGTGGTGAGCGCGCACTGCACGGGGAGATTTTTTTCTCTTTTTTTTTTGCTATGATTTTTATGTCCAAGTAAAAGCCAGTCTCGGTGTTTTTCACAGTGAATCAGGACACAAGAATATTGGAGTTTATGCCTAAGAGGCAGTGCAGCAGTTAGCTAGTTTTCGTTTTATATCGTGTTTTGTGTTTCCATATAATATCATATATTATTTCAAAATCATAGCTGTTTTGCTCGTGTTTAAAGAAAGCCATTTTCTATATTTGTATATAGAGCCGTCTACTGACTGTTTCTGCATCCTTTGCTCGCTAGGAGTTGACACAAGATTGAAGTTCACTCTTGAACCTTCTCTGGGCAAAAATGGTTTCCAGCAGGTAAGTGGGTTTTTAAGTAGATATCCATATATTGTCTTCATATAGATAAGTGTGTTATAAATGCCACTCTTGAATAATGACAAAGATAAAGTAAAAAAACGTTATTTTCACCGAATGACACTTTTTTTTATTGAACTATATTGTTAAAATTGTTATATTGCTAAACTGACCTAAAAATAACTTGATCACACACACAACACAGTAGTGAAAATATACACTTTTAAAATGCTGTGTTAATACACACAAGCTGCCATTGTCTATATCACAGATGTCACCCTTTTTACTTTAGACAATAAGGCAAATATATTATTATATTATGAACACATTCAATAATGAATGCCTCTTCAAGCCTATGCCCTACAAAAACAAAGCCACAGAATGTGTTCCGACACTGTTCTGGTTCCTCCCTGTCAACTCGGAAAACACTAATTTCTGCATCCAGCCATGTGTTTTATGTTCCTAACTAATAGCCTATTAGATGTAGGGGGATGTTTCAAGTGGCCATATGTAGAATGCCAGTTTTGTGGGAATTTGATCAAGACAATACGATAAACAGCCCTCATTTAAACTGTTTTAATTGAGCTCTTTGTGTTTTAATTGACTGTTTGTTGCCTTGCCTTTGCCTCACAGTGGTACGATGCCCTCAAATCAGTTGCCAGGCTTCCCACTGGTATCCCCAAGGAGTGGAGGAAGAGGGTAGGTCAGTTTTGCAGTCCTCCAGGGACCCCACACACTATGTATAGGCGCAGTACTAGTTATATATGGTCAGGTTAGTTGAATTCATTAGGATAAGTTCTCTATGCTAATTGTGCAGTTAATTTCTATCCACTTGCTAAACTGTTCTCAGATTTGCTGATCCTATTATGTAGTACTAGTGCTTATATATAACATATTTGAATGTACTGTAAATATACAGTAAAAAGGACAACAATGCAGAGGAAGATATGGTTTTAGCATATGCCCATTGACTCTGATGTTGTTGTCTGCAGGTATGGTTGACTTTGGCTGACCAGTACCTTCACAGCATCTCTATAGACTGGGAGAAGACCCTGAGGTTTGCTTTCAATGACCGTAGCAATCCTGACGATGATTCGCTGGGAATCCAGATCGTCAAGGTACAGGTGTTGGATGGCAGTATCATTATGGCCGGTCAATTCCTGCTGTGATATAACATCATTCTGTTGAATCTTTTGAGACAATCTTTAAGAGGGGAGGTGGGTATCCTTCTATAGGAATACACAGCATTACTTGTAATACTGTACGATTAGGGTTGTTACCTGTTGAGATAATATCAAAGAAAGGCATTATATGTGAGCAGCTAGAGCGGACGTATCGCAGTGTGGCGTAAGCCGCTCAGCCCTCGCTTTTTTCACAGTGTGTGGCTAATGGCGGAACGGTGGCAGGAAGTTTACTCTTGCTGCTATGTCAACAGTAAGTGGATAATGGAAAAGATGTCTGAGGTTTTTTTTTTTGTTTTTTTTTCTTCCTGCCCCATCCTCATGCGTTTGCACACAATGAGTCAGGATATGTGTGTTTTTCCCAACTGGACCAAGTCCAGGCCACTCCCATTTTTTGCTCTCTGGTGTTCTGCCTGGACACCCAATCCTATCGCTGCCATGGTGATATGTAGGGGAAAAAAAGGAACATCTCTCAAACTTGATGAAAATGTTGTTTGATTATAAGAATGGCAGTTTGGATTCAGCCGAGTTCATCTGAATAACCATGTGCACCATGGATCGCTACAAATACCTCTTCTGAGTCCTTTGTTCCCAAAAGCAGGGAACATAAGTGTGTATTCTACATTATATGTTTAACTTTGACGTCTGACTTAGTTATCTGAATGAACTAACCTCCACTTCCTTTTGCCTACTGTGGGGGTCTGACACTCATTCATCTGCTGGAGGTCTAGCCAGGTAGTTTATTGCAGTGTTAATCAGCTCTTCTTGTTTGGAATAATTCTTGATGACCCACTCCCAGTCACTATTCTATAATTGAGTACTATGCCGCCAATTAGTTGCGACAAGTTGTCTCTTATACTTATAACTTGCAATGTTCTTATGATAAGTTGCCCGAAACTATGCGGGCAGCAGGCATGGTTGATGCCTGAGACTTTGGATCACATATGTTACAGGGTATTACTGATGGCAAGAATGAAAGAGAGGTCTGAGCCGCACTAGTAGATATTGTCTGACACTTGTTCTGAGACATGTCCACCAATCTTTGACAGAGGATTGGCCCTGTATACATAATAATTTTTTATTTTTAATTTTTTCCCTTCAGGACCTGCACAGGACGGGCTGCAGTTCTTACTGCGGCCAAGAGGGGGAGCAAGACCGAGTGGTGCTGAAACGGGTGCTGTTGGCATATGCACGCTGGAACAAGGCTGTGGGTTACTGCCAGGGCTTCAACGTGCTGGCTGCCCTCATTTTGGAAGTTACTGAGGGAAATGAGGGGGATGCACTCAAGGTACATTTCTTTATGTCCGTTCTCATGTAGCCTGCTGTATGTTGCCATGTAGTGACGTTACAGAGATCTGCAGTCCTGGATAGCGTGTTCATCAGGGAAGTGGTGTTATCTGCTGATGGCAATCTTCTATATCTCTTATGTACATTTATCTGCAGGTGATGATCTACCTGATTGACAAGGTGCTTCCTGACAGCTACTTTGCCAACAACCTGCGAGCGCTGTCTGTGGATATGGCGGTCTTCAGAGACCTGCTGAGGCTGAAGCTGCCAGAGCTCTCCCAGCACCTGCACAACCTGCAGAAGGCGGCCAATCGAGAGGGTGGGGGTGTGTGACCGTCCTCCCACTTTCAATGCTCTTTTCAACACAATGGAGCGGGTTCAATATTTGTGAAATTGACCTCTTTATATGGTGTAATCATATTTCCCTATGAAGAATAATAAAGTTTAACTAAGTAACTGGAGGAAGTATATATATATAAAAAAAGCTTCTTAGGAAAAAACAACGTCACCCATGCATGTGTTTTCATTGACATTATTATGATATTACTGTTATCACCGTAACTGGTCTGTGCCCTTTTCTCTGTCATGTGTGCATGCAGGCAGCTACGAGCCCCCTCTCACCAACGTGTTCACCATGCAGTGGTTCCTCACCATGTTTGCCACTTGCCTCCCCCACCATACCGTGCTGAAGATCTGGGACTCCGTCTTCTTCGAGGGGTCCGAAGTACTGCTGCGTGTCGCCCTGGCCATCTGGGCCAAGTTGGGGGAGTGAGTGGACCAGTTTCCTCTTACACGTCATACTCCAACCAGCACCAGGCAGCCTAATTAGTCCCCTTATCTCTCCGAAAAGTTAAATGAATGGTTCTTTCTTGGTATAATAACCAAGAAAATGTGCTTTCTTTTTGAGGCTATGATATAGCTCCAGTTATAGCCCAGCTGAGACGGTGTAGAAGCAAAAGTGCCTTAAGCAATAAACTCTTTTGCCATGGCGCAGTAGACGAGTGCTCTTTGTGTGATTGATAGGCTCCATTTGGATGTGGCTGGGCTGAGCGGTCTGGAGAGCATCTGTACTGGAGGTGCTCTGCTACATTAGCAATAAAACACCGTGAAATTGATTTAGAGTGAACGGAATGGAGAGCGAGAGGAGAGGCCAGGAAAAGAGTTTTGCCGTTTATACAGCCAAAGACCGGGGGCTTCGGGAGACCTGGAGTTTATCAATGTGCATGTCGTTTCTGCGCATGTGTGTTCCTGTTCTGCATGTTTTTAATGCCGTCAGGATGGCAAAAGATGGGGATTCTGTCTCGGGCTCACATGTTCAGTCACCATGGCAACACCAGACATATCGCTCAGTGTACAGTATGTGGAGACTGTCAAGAATTAATATCTAACATGTTCTCTATCTCTCCCACTCGTTTTTTCTCTCTCCGTTTGCCTGTCTTCCTCTTAGACGGATTGAATACTGTCAGAGTGCGGATGAGTTCTACAGTACCATGGGCTGCCTAACCCAGGAGATGCTGGAGCATGACCTAATCGACTCTAATGAGCTCATGCAGGTGAGTCTGTGAGACCAAACCCCTGTGTATTGATTCCAGGCACACCAGGAATGCAACCCCCCCCCCCCCCCACTGATAGCAATCGATTAATAATTTTCTCTTTAGGGAACTTAAATTGTAGCCACCAGTATCAACAAAAAAGATATAGACAGTGAGGTAGACCCACAACACACAAACAAACATATCAAATAAAGAAATTCAATAGAATCATTGCATTAATAAAACTAATTAAGTGAATTAAAGTGGAATACAGCCATGCTTAAAAATAGCTCCCGCTGTCCTGGGATGTCCAGTGTCATTAAGCAGTCCAACACGCAAACTCCGCCTCCACGACTTTCCTCCACACACGCAGTGTTGCAGGCTCTGTACACTGTCGAAACGGAGCACTGAACTGCGTCAGCCTTCCCACTCGTCGCCTCGCTCCTCCCCCGCATTATCTTCTTCTTCCCTGGTTGCCATTTGGAGATTGCCTGCACTCCCGGATTAGTCCCGACATCTTCAACTCCGGTGAAGAGCGATGGTAAACTTTGTTGCTGCAGATCCAACGGGCATTCCCAAGCATATTTTGCAAATGCATCTCCATGGTGACCACCACAAACAAAATTATCCCGACTAGACTAATTCATCAATATTATCAAAACAAGCAGCCGGAGTGCCTTGAAAAATCTCCAGCCCGCTTCCCCGCACCACAACAGACACACAGCGCATGAAAAAAACAAAAGACAAAAGCCAGACACAACTAAATACATTCAAATTAACAAACACGAACAAGAGAGACAGCTGGACTACATGTCGCCATTACAGCGCCACATGACGTCTAGTTTAGTGTTGTAACCTGCTGGTATGACTTAATATCACTAAACAAGTTTGACAGAATCATACAAAATGCATATATCTTTAGCAGGTTTTTGGAAAATCCCAAACCATTGTCAATTTATAAAAGATAAAAGTGCTTGAAATGTATCAGTTATGCATTCTAACAATACACAACGCCTGCTCAAGCTAAAATTTGAGAGCACTTTTAAAATGTGGTACCCATACAAATTTTGTCACATATTATTCATAACATTAATATAAATATTTTAGCTGTGCTAGACAGCTGTTTTAAATACAGCATGGTGTGCATTTCCTTGTTTTTTCAAACAATTCAGCACAATTCAGGTGTAGTAAACACCTGTACTTCCTCATCTACAGTAAGTACTGATTATACGTTTCTGGTATAATGAACACTTGTATCATCTGTACCTACATTGATTACCAAATACTGACTGTCTTTGATACAGTAAAAATCTGTATTATCCATACCTACTGAATATAGGGTGAGGGTGCTTGCCTGCGGTCAATCAACATTTGTCCAAACTTTCACTTGCAACTCAACATAAGTTAAATACAGTCCGGTGATTTCCGTACTTGCCATGTTGGTGAAGTAAATTACCATTCACATTTAATCATTAAAGACTATTAAGGACAAATATGAATAGAATGTTTGCCAGTGCATCAGGTTTATTGGGCACCGATATGTAACTTTAGTGAGTATGAAGTGTATTTCTCAGGTGCCCTGCCTTGCATCTCATGTGATTTGTGATGCGGTTTTTTTACGTGCGCGTCTCTGTTGTTCCGTGACAGACCGTGTACTCCGTGGCTGAATTTCCCTTCCCTCAGCTGGCCGAGTTAAGGGAGAAGTACACTTATAACATCACGCCATTCCCCGCCCCCGTCAAGCCCAGCTCCAGGTGAGCAAAACCTGTCGTGTGAAACCTTGTTTCAGTATGCTTATGTCTGCATAGCATTCCCTATCCCTCTCAGAAGTGTCAATAGACAGACACTATGCTTATTTCAAGGTTTAGTTTAAAAAAAAAATCCAGCTGACACTTTAGTGTCTTTTTAAATGATTGTGCCCTGAATAGACCTCATCTTTTGTTTTTGTGAGGCTGTGTGCTGGAGATCAGGTTTACAAATATTGCCTAATCTGAGAGTCTTCTCTGGCAGTGGCAGATACTATGGTAATTTGACTAAAACACTCATTTAGTTACAGTTAGTTGTAACACACTCTGGAGTGACATGAAGGCAATAAACCACTTGCACTTGACCACTTGGGTCAGGAAGTAAAACCAGCTCCGACTCTACGTGAGGATTATTTTGTGCAATTTGACCGTTTGTGTATTTTGAACAGTCAGGGGGGTCGTGGACGGGACAGTGACGAGGAGGTGGACATGGATGATGAGGACTCCTTGGTCAGTGCCCTTGGATGCCTGGGCCCCATTGGTGGGCTCCTGGCCCCAGAGCTGCAGAGGTACCAGAAGCACCTGAAAGGTACAGCCCCCTCACCGACACCCTGTCTCACTCAAAACCTGCCTGTCACACTCGTCCCATACCTCTCCGCTATATGCTTGGTGAAAGCAGTGAAATCGCTTAGCAGACTCTATTATCCGTAGCAATGTACATTGTAGAAAAAAAAGATTAATTTATTATTATATTTGTTTTTAAAGCAGTTTCAAATTCATCAATTGCAATTCACAAATTAAGAGCGACGAACCACCGACATGTTGGAGATGTAACTCATTATCACAGCATCTCAGTGAGGGCAGGTCTAAAGGAGATTCAAACTGCCGATTTAAACTGGTCAAGAAGGCACAAGTATGCTTGCGGCATATCTCTGAAAGAGCCGACTCAAATTTTTGGCAGTCCCCACTTCATAGTGTATTCAACAAGCACTGCAGCTGTGCTAGCTTGCCAAGCAATAATGTCACTTGGGGAACATAAACTGTGAGGAACAGGGAAGTTGATGTATAGCAAGAGGAGGCATGTGTCAGATATGTCACACTTCTGTGAACAGCCTTTCTGAGAATCTGCTTCTGCCTCTCCGGCAATCGCTACTGCTGGAAATGCTGTTCCTAGATGGTAAATGCAGAATCTCTGCCTGTGGTCTGGGACTACTCATCCCCTCGCTGATTCCCTGCCGTACTTATTCTAAAGCTGTCTTTTCCTAACATGTAACATGGATTGTAGGAACATGACAGCAATGTTCTGGGATTTTTAGCAAGGCTTACCCTGCAGGGATGAGGGTAAACCATTGTAAGTGAGAAAACACGTGCATTTGTGGGATAGCAAATGATTAAGATAAAATAACTTTTTTCATGTCTAGGTGACAATTTGAAGTAAATGTAAATGTGGTGGAGACATTGCTATTTGTAAACAGTTTATTTTGATAGATTCTTATGTATTTAATTTGCTAAGAAACACAAGGGATGCAGAGCCTCATTATCCAGATACTGTATTTTTGAATAAATTTGTGTACTGTATGTGATATTGTGGATTCAAAGTATACGTGCGCAGACCAGTTGTGTTACATGGTTGCGGCCCCTATCAGGCCCACATCCTCTGTATGGGGACACTCCCAGCCCAATATCCTGCTCTATCCTGCTCACTCTCAAACAGAACAGGAAGTGCCAGTCTCAAGTTGCATTAGGCGCCCACTGCTTTATAGATATAATTAGTTATTTTCATGAAATTCAAGATGAAGTATTATCGCAAAAGCTCTAAAATCCACTAAAAACTGAGGACAGACAAAATCCTTTGTTAACCTTAGGAAGGAGTCTTATTTTGTCTGTGCTGTTGTCATGGTTACTTATTTTCATGAGACTCTTCTCCTGTTGCCTCTAACATGGCAGTGAGGCCAGTGTTGCTTTCAAAATCAGCCCCTTTTGTGCATTTCTATTGTACATGTGTGCAGAAACCCCCTTTAATGGAACAGTATTTAAAGAGAATATTCATTTTTCAAGTAAGATTAATTGCAACTCAAATCAACTGGGGATATGTTTATCCATCTACAATTTCAGATGGGGGCCAAATCAAGGACCTTCTTTAATTATAGCCCTCAGATGAAATGAATGGAAATTGTGGGAATTTGAGCTTTTTGTATAAGCTACATTTAACACTGGCAAGGACTTCAGGACTTTCCATTTCTAAACACGTCAGCATTAAGTGCATCTCATCGTTTTTTCATCTGACGTTCTCTTTCTCGTTCTCTTGCTCATTTGATGCCCCCCTCTCTCTCTCTTGCCTTCTCTCGCTATTTTCCCCCTCTTGTTTCTCTCTCTCTCTCTCTCTCTTTTTTCTGCTCTCTACCTCCCCCTGTAGATCAGCGTGGGGAACAGGCCCTGCGGTGCAGTAACATTGCGGAGCTGAGTCCCGGGGCCGTGGGGGCAGGCCGGGCCGAGCACCAGGCTGCCATCAACAGCATGATGCAGGAGCGCATGAGCACGGACATCAGCGCCCTGAAGAAGCAGTACTCGCGCATTAAGAGACGGCAGCAGCAGCAGGCCAGCCTGGTCTACATCCACACCGGTACGGCGGGCAGGACGCACTCACACGCTGCTGTTCTGAGTAACGCCACTACTACCATGCCGGTTTCTAGTATTCCTATTTTGAAACTATGCCACTAAAAAAATAAAAATAAATAAAAAGGCAGGGTTCACATACAGAAATGGGCGCCTACGTGTAGGGAATGTAGTATATCTATCATTCATGCAACAGAGACGGATGAGCAGAAAACGTTACTGGCAAAGCCATTCTTCAGACCAGCACTTCTTTGAGAGACTTTCCCCGTATCTTGTGCTTGGTCCTGGTACAGCGCTGTTATATTGATCATTTATGGAATTGTGTAATATTTTCTCTGCACACTAGGTTTATATGGATGAAATAAATGCATAGAAATGAAATAATAAATAAAATCTCTTAAAAACAGTGAAAATGATGATGAGTAAGTATGAACATTATATCATGAAACATGCATGTGTGTTCTGTTGGTTATCGGTCCCAGCATGTCCCATTTCTCCTTCAGGGCCGGATGTAGCCACAGCTCCTGGGATCCCCTCTGATCCCATGGACCAGAAGAGTCATGGTAGATGTCTGAGGAGGCAGGCTGGGATTAAGGAGGATTGTGTAGCAGTGTGGGGCTCCGTTGGGGGTGGGGGTGGGGTTGGGGGTGAGGGCGGTTGGGTTGGGGTTGGGGGTGAGGGCGGTTGGGTTGGGGTTGGGGGTGAGGGGGGTGAGGGGGTGCTGCTCGGGGCTCTGTTTGGGAATATGAGGCATTCCGCTTCTCTGTGCTCTGCTCTGCGGTGCTTGCTTGCTTCTGTGTAGAAACAGTAAATAAACTTGTATAATCAGTTAAAAATGGGTTAACATTGGATTTTATAGCTCAGCTTTTTCAGATTGGGATTGCTTCTCCAAGAAATTTGCACAGAATTGGTATTTTTGATTCATGAATTAAGTCCCATGTGCAATTGATTGATGCTAAAAGACTCATTAAATCACTTTTACATAACGGTATGTAATATAGCATGATGAATGGAGCCAGGCTTATGGCATATTACAGGTCCTCACCTCTGGTCTTGCTGGCCTGGCTTTTCTCCTCTTTCAGAAATGGGGACACTATCCTGATTGTGCTCACGGTTGCGGGGCTGCCAGCTACATTAACAGCTCACACTTGTTCGAGTTAATGAATGTGTGGTGATTCTTTTTGTCTTCTCTCAGATAAATGCCCGGCCACCAGCCTTCTGGCTTCCCAGCTCCACTCGTCCCCAGTGGTAAACCACCTCCTTCTGGGAAAGAAATTAAAGGCGGTGCAGAGGGGCTCCCCAAACAGCGTGGTCCATGCCCCGGTCGCTCACACCACACCCCTCCCCCAAGCCCAGTCCTCCCCGGCCCAGGGCGATGCCATGAGGAGCAAGCTAAACTCCCCTTGGCGCACCCATGTCCGCACCCACAGGAAGAATGCGGCGCGGGCCCGAGCGCAGCTGGGGTACGGTGACACCGAGGGGCTTATTGAGGAGTTGGGGCTGGCCGAAATGAGCGGGAAAGACCTACAGGAGGAGACGGTGCAGGAGGAGGTGATGGGGACGGGGGAGGAGGAAAATGTGCAAGAAGAGAAGGCAGGGATTGAGGAAGAGGAGGAGCAGGAGAGCGATAGTGTGGAGTTAAAGGACACTCAGTCTGAGGTGGAGGAGGGGATGGGCCAGGTCCAGCAGCAGATGGCCTCCCTCGAGCTGGATTATGGATCAGAACTGCCATCTCTGACCGAGGAGGAGTCGACGCCAGAACCCGACGCCTCCGTCCCGGGGCTCCCCCCTCTGCCCCCGCCCTGCTGCCGCAAAGAGTCCGACTCCTCCAGCTCTGAGAGCAGCGGCTCCCTCCGGCGAACGGCCTCCACCTCCTCCACCCCCACCACCCCGGTGGGGCCACCCAGGGCCCAGCACACCTTCTCCCCCTTCCCCATCGTCAAACCCCCCCGGAAATCTGCTGCTGCCAGGAACTTGGGCCTGTACGGCCCCACCCCTCGGACTCCCACGGTGCACTTCCCCCAGATGAGCAAGAGCGTGAACCGTACAGCAGGGGGCTCCACCAGCTCCACCAGAAGGCGATGACAAGCCAGGCCAGACTCTGAGACTCCACTGCTCCCCCTGCCCTTCTCTTGAGCACCTTTGTACTAGCTCCTGTAATAAGTGCTCAGCATGGGATTTTGGAAAGTATTAACACCAGGTTTGTGGGAGACTGGGGGATGCGTGCAACGATTTGTAGCTGCTAGTGAAGACAGTGATTATTCATTCAGTGCTCTGAGCTGAGATGTAACAATGTGATTGATGTGCTCTTTGTGACTGGGAAGACTTGGTGTGTATCTGGGAAGACTGGTGGATAGGTCGGCTACTATTATACAGTGGTTAAACCAATCCATTAAGGGCCTTGTGGCTTGAATGTTTTTCTTACGCAAATTTGCAAATCCCATACAATCCTGCACTGAATGAAGACGATCTCTCCTCTCTAGTTATAGCAACGTCAAAAAACACAGAGACCGAATAAGAACGCCGTCAGCATAAAACGTCGCTCGTCTGGGGATTGTAAAACTTGTATATGCAACAACGCTGCATGTTGAGGTCCCATCTAAACTCTGTCCCTGTCTGTTTGCTGTTAGCTGGCATCATACGTATGGGAGTAATCCTGCAGCTTTCCGCCGTTTTTGATCATTAGAGAGTGCATTCCCTGCGCCGAGCACAATATATTGAAGTGATGTGGTGCCTCGCTCTTCTCTAGCATATGGATTAATTCCCGTCGCAGAGAACTCGGCGGTGCATATGGACACATAAATACGTGTTACCTTAACGTGTGCCTTAGAAAGTGTACTGCAGAAACCAGATAAAATGCTGAAAGGATAAAATAGATTTTCTTTACTCGCGATTGCTTCCCTCACTCGAATACTTTCGCAGTCATGAAGCATCTGAAATGTGGGCCTTGTATGTTGCGCCCAGCTCGTTGCCCGCCACGTAATCCCGACATCAGATTAATTAAATCACCGCTATGACAACATTCTTATTTTCTCAGCATCGAAAAAGAGCGTCACTCATGTGTTCTTGCCAGTGTTCAATTTTCCGGGACCAGGCATTCGCCGTTTGCTTTTTTGTAAACGTGTTCCATACGTTGCGTGACGGCTGCGGTGTTGGATGTCAAGTCTTTGACTGTATTTCTCTTGCTGGTAGTTCCCGTTCTTATGTCTGGATGTCTCATGTTTTGAGCTGTTTGCATGTGTACTCTACTCAGTTTGGTTACTTGTCGCTTATAATTCACCTTCAAGGTTTAAAGTAGGCTAAATAATCCTATATTTATGTTTTTTGTATCTTATTTTTTTTTTGCCTGCAGGGGGCAACAAAATATGCCATAAATTATTTGTTCTTATTCGCAAGGCTGTCAGAGGGATCACATTAGGTCTGGTAGCTGAATGCCATTCCGTAATTATGTCTGGTGAGAATGAAGTAGCACTTTCTGTTACACTGATGTACACCCTTTAAGGTACAAATTGAGACCTTTTTGGTTTCCACTTATACAAGTAAACTGCACATTGCACCTGGTTAAATAACAATCAAGAATATTGCACTGCATCAACTTAAATGGTAGTGCTATCATATTGGCCACAAAATGGTGAGAGTTGTGTTTTACACCATGTTAATGATGTTATTTGTTGTATGGATTTTTGATGAAAGACTGTTAGTTTTGGTTTTTTCATTCTGTGGCATAGTGTACTGTAAGCATGTTGTCATTGTTCTTTGCCAAGATACCCCACCCACCAAAAAAGTTCTGCATCCTACTAAAATAAAAATATGAAGTAGTTGAAATGAAAAAAATATATAATAGAATTTTCAGGTGTCAGCCTTTACACACTTTATCCTATTTAGCCCTCCCTAAAATGTACCTTATGAGTGGGTAAAATATATATTGGCTGTACTGCTGAATACTATATAGATGAGACTTTAAAAGTCCAGGTGACTCTAATGGAACTTGGTGTATTCCAGAGATGAACATTACAAAAGCTTTAACTTGTCAAAACATTGTTATGAAAAAAAATAACCCAAGGTGCACTTGTTTCATTGTTCTAAATAAAATGAATGAGTATCAGGTGTGTAGTTGTTGTAAAAGCTCTGGTGAAAACGTTTCTGACTGGAACACTTTGTATTCTGCTATTAATTATTATTTTTTTACCCTTGAAACCCCCGTTTGAGGAAGTCAATCTACATGTTAATTATATTGAACTAATAATTTCCAGTTACAAAGTAGCAGTGTAATCAGCCTGTAGTTTAGTTCTTTCCCTCAGTATTTAAAATGGGCAAAGCACCCTTTTCCTGCTTCTACCACTGAATCTGTTATAGTTGTGTGGCAGTTGGAAGACCCACACCTAACCTCCAGCTGCTTCTTCGTCATAATCTGTAGAGAAAGGACCTTTCAATCTGACTGGGAGATACCAGCAGCGAGGCAGTACTTACTTTCTGATCCCAGAACACATTGCTCCAGTCTGTCTACACCATGAGTGTAAATTAGGAAACATTGTCAAAGGTTTGGCAGTGTGTTTATGTACATGGGGTGTGAACAAGAGTTAGATTTCATAAGTATAATAATAGTCAGCATAGCAACCTTAGTTGTGGAAGGACTACATGTATGCAGGGAGGGATATGCATAGGTCTATCACAGAGGGCTGAACAAGCAGAAATGGAGTTTAAGATTGTGGGATGCAGGAATGGAAGAATGGTTTCAGTATTGTGTCGGGTTTGCGTCATTATGGTGGTGCTTTGAATATAGACTTTATCACTTTTGTAATGGGGCTGACTTTCTGACCTTTAGCTTGGTGAGGTCAGTCTTTCTGCTTCATGAAGAAGGAAGGATTACATCACTGTAAAGCAGAGTGGCAGCAGTGAACGGTGATTATTCTTGCTCTATTTCTGCTGACAGCTGGCTGTCAGTAATAACGCCATCTGGGACCTTGCAACACCTGCCCTGCTGGAATCAAATGCCACTAAGTAAAATGTCTGAACTAATCTTCTTTGACATGAATTGTATTTGTAAATGTTTTTGGTTTAACCTTTATTCAACCTGGAGCATTAACTGCTATATTATATTTGCCATGAGGGCCTGGGCAGTCATGCTGGGCAGTGTATAGCCAATCAGATGTTGAGGGAAAGTTCAGGTGGCCAGATAAAGACAAGGTGGGATTATCAGGGAACGATTGCTAATGTCCCGTGACCCCATCCTTTTTCATATTTCAAGAGTCATGGGATCTTTATCCTTTAAGTGATGTTCTGATTTAAAGACAAGGTCTTGGATTAATGTCCGCTGCACTGGGAATTTGATTTTTAACTGGTCCATAGAGAAGAGTGCCCTCCTAATGATCGAAACGGCACCCCCTTAATGCCATTAAAGTAACTGATAACTTTCAAATGCCAAAGGCCTTTTGACTTGAATTGGTTACACCTGCAGCACTGGCTCAGTCTCAAACTTATGACATTACCACACTGTACTTCAAGGACATTTGAAGTATAAAAATAAAATAATAATTTTTAAAAAGCAAAGAATGGAAGTGCAAAAAAAAAGTTCTGATAAACCAAACTCTAACCATGCATTTCTAACTCATTGCCTCCGGGTCACCATGAACGTGAGCGTGATTCTAAAGGAAGCTTGTGGAGAGACGGGCGTTGAGCTGAATTTGTACCTATGCCAAGTGAGTTAATACAAAAACATTTCAGACATATTATTGGCATTCCATGAATGGCACATTTTTCGACAAATTGAAAACAGAAACACAGGATACGGAGTCTGAATAAAACTAAACAATGAAAGAGGAGCAGTCTGATCTTGAATGAGCGGTCGCATATTGAAAGCGTGTTTGATGGATTGGGACTGGAGATGCACATGCGAACGCTTGCTGAAGCAATGTAAACTACCTCGGGGGAAATTACAGATAAAGAGCATGAAATTATGTTCAAGCAAAACTAATGATTTAATAACTATATCCATACTAATATTCTCCAGGACCTTGCTTTCGCTGAATATGTTCCAGGAAAAACATATTCTCTTTGAAAATGTAAATTCAGTTTTAGCTGAGAATTGACATGCTAGGTCTAGATCTTGGCACTAGGTGGAGCTAAAAAGCTTGTGAAATTCTTTCAGAATGGTTGAAGGTGAACATCCGGTGACTTTAGAAAACAAACACTTCCTGGTTACTTTATGGTCATTGTGATTTCATAAAATAAGATAAATATACCAACCCAATAAGAAAGAATCCCTGAGGGATTATATTTATACACAGAATCCATAAAAAATAGCCAACAATAATCACCGGGGCCAGCTCACACAGATCTAAAGCTTACCGTCCACCCGTACATGCCACTCTTTATTTACATTACCGAATAATGGATCTGCAGAAATCACACCCCCCCACCCCCACACACAAAGGAATTACCCACAGCTATATCAGTCACCCAATAATATAAATCTTTTTAGTAATGAAGCCCTTTTAATATAACCTCTGTGTAATATAAATAAAAGCAGCTGTGGAATGGGTCTGCTGTCCCCCTTCTTGGCAAATACAATTGGCATTCCAACCTGGGAATGAATAAAAAAATAAATAAAAAAAAACAGTTTAGTAGTTGGATAGATGGGGTTTTCCATTAAGGAACACTTCTGTCCATGCTTTATTTCCACATCCTGCACTGCCAAGTCTGAGACCTGAGTCATGTGACCTGATCTGCGCAGGCTACAAGCGGTTTGATATCAAAACCACAAGGTGCGCACGACACTTAACAATATAATGCAGTTATAGAGATTGAATTAGACGTGGGTGTGGAACCAATAGGCAATTTTTATATTTTATGTAAAAGAAAACCGAAACCCCCCCCAAAACAAAAAAATATATAGGGAGACCAATACAAGGTGAATTATTCTCTCAGAGTTTAATGTACACTATTAGAGTTTATTAAACATGATCCGGACTACACATTTAAAACAAATCTGTCTGTGTCCATTAGAAGTTTCCCACTGTACAGTGACTGACTATATGGTATAGAGACCCCACCCTACTGTTGTTCTAATATTAGAATGAAAAACAATAATTGTAATTCTACTAATGACAATAATAATATACTGTAATGCAGCTCCAGGATTGGGTTTCCCTCGGGGTACAAATAATATACTGAAGTAAATGTATACATGCTCTATTGGGTTCACATGTACTCAGATCTTGTTTGGATTTGGCAGGATCTTCTGGTCCTGTCCTTTTGCCAAATGACTCCTCAAAGTTATGTCGTGGGAGCAAAAACACACACAAGAGCAGCATCACGATTGACTGGGATTTTGGGGAGCTGGGTTACAGTGTCACTGTGGGTAAAGTCCTGAGCCTATATTCATAAAGTATCTCAAAGTCAAATGTCATAACGAATCTCCTGTCCAAATCCTAACCTTATCTATTACAAGGTAAAGGTATAACTGATCTGAGATCAGCACAACTACTCTGCTTCATCATTACAGGCCTTGGCCTCTCTTTTTTAGGTGATGGCTGGTGAAATACGGTCACCGGGCCACAGACCGTCACTGGCCATACCTCCTAAACCAATATGGCAATATGCAGCCAAGGAACACAAGACAAAGTGAAGCAGTGAAAACAAAGGGGCTGAAATTCAGTCCGGCGGTTTTTAAAAAACTTTTTTAACAGAAGGACTTCCAATGTTAACACAAATTTTTAGTTTATGCTGGGAAAAAAACAACAAATAATGAAGGTCAGATCCTGTTAAAGCAAATTTGATATATTTTCATATCATGGCAGGGGGTGGGGGGTCACTATTGATTGACTCGTCAGCCTGTTTTTATGATGGCACTGTTCCGCTTGCGAGGACAAAATGTAACCCCCTGTCCTAGGAAAAATTTTCTTTGGACAAAGAATTAGAATTCACTTGTGACAGAACACTCAAAACAAGCTTGCCATATTTTATTGAATGGTCTGCCTTTAGGGACCAGACGAAATGTGGAGAAAAACACATGAAATACATCAATCCTGGGGGGCTGGGTTTGTTGGAGGGTCCCATTGAAATAGATTGAAAACAGGTGCTTGTTGGGAACTTAAAAATACCTGAAATTAATTGTATTGTTAGGATATCTCTCTGTCCTCATGAATTTCAGCTAAAAAGTTTCCTTGACTGAAAGTGTACATTGTGGCTTAAATATGGGTCCCAGGGCACTCGATATCCTAAATACACTGCCTGCTATGTTCCCTGCCTCCTACTACTGAGCAGCTGGAGTCAAAAAGAGTTCAGAGGAAAAGTAACTTAAAAAAAATAAAAATAAAATCTGCCTGACAGAGAGGGTGAAATGATGAGTCAGTGTCCTGCTATATTTCAATAGACTTTGGCTCAACCACATCAGTCATATCCATATGCCCTCTTTAGACATCAAAGACTGTCATTCTGACTCCAGGCATAGGCAGTCCTGCTCTTTGAGTGAAGGTCTCTCATTATTTGGCTGGGTCAATCTCTCTAGATGTCATATTGACTGAACTTTGAGACAAAAGACTAGATATTAAAAAAAAAAAAAATTAATAAATAAATGTTTTAATCAACTGTGCTGTATATGATATGGGTAAATTAAACTGCAACCTCAAAAGACTTTGAGTTTATTAGTGCCTGGCAACACACTGTAATGATCCTTTCCTTTAATTTTATGCAATATTAATCAATTAATTGAATCCGTCCTGCACGGTGCCTGCACTGTAATTATTTTCCCGACAGCATGAGGACACGTGGAGAGGATAAACCGTTCGCTATGTGACCCTGAAAGTATCCGCTGTCATATCAGAGCAGAGACTCACAGAACAGTTTAGACCAGCAGGTTGTGCTTGGTCTGGTTCTGACCAGGTTGGAGAACGGCTCGGATATCAAATGGATGGCATATGGTTCACCTTTGATGGGGTTTTTCTTCTTACTCTAACACAGGCAGCCTGGAGCAAGCCAGAGGGCAAGAGTCTTTGATCAGAGAACAGTGTGGTAACACAGAGGAAAGCGAATCTGTGGGAAGGTGCAAACCGCATCCATATAAAGAAAGGCAGCACATCCTTCACAGCACAATCTCTTTTTGGGTCCGGCCTTTACCATACTTGGGCATTTTGCGACGATACGTTCACATAGATGCATTATTACTGTTCTTAGTTTGCAGCCTCTTTGTTTATCTTATGGGTTTTTGAAAATAAATTGGTAGCATTTTTTCCCATTATTAAGTTCATTCAGAGAGAGATACAAGAGCCATCATCACTGCCAGAACAAACTGCATTTAGTTGAGTATAAGACTAACGAAAACATATGACTAGACAAACAGGCAATATTTCTTTTTTTTCTTCTTTTTTTTCGAGCAGCAATTCCTCAGTGATGACAGTCAAAAGAAACAGATTTTTGCTGTTTGCCAACTATCCTAAAGCAAATACATTTTTCCGACTTTTTTCCGATTGTTATGTCCAGTCCAATATTTGTAACATGATAGAATTGAGTGTTTTTTTGCCATCCCGTGACCCAAATTGGCCAGAATGGCACTTGGCACTAAAGGGTAAAATATATCCTAATATCTTCCCTCACAAAACACTATTGGATACAACTCAGTAGTTATCTTTATGAAGGGAGTGCACAAAGTGCTGAAAACAAGGGTGTGAATAATTTTTGAGTTTTGTTTTAAGCAAAATCTTTTTGTCTGAGCAAATGTATATGTTATAATATAATATATGTTTTAATTTTTGAGAAGCATACATACACAGCTCATTACCGATATTGTTTATTTTCTACAGTTTTCTTTGCTCATCTTTATAAAGGCTGTGAATAATTTTGGAGTGCATTGTACTGTATATACATAAGAAATACAATCATAATTGTGGCAATAACGGTTGCTTTGCAGGTGCCAGAGAGGTGTAAACCACACACACACAAAATAGACAAGTAACCCATGTTACATAAAATACAGGGGTTGTAAGAAATTATGGAAACACCTAAAAATGTATGAATTCTAAGTAAGTAATAGAGAGTAGGACCACCCTTCCACTTCAGTCCTCAGAATACTGCCATACAAGTTCAATGATGTTTACATTTGCTGATTGTGGAGGCCATGGAAAATGTTTGACTTCATCCTGTTCATGAAACCACTCTTGATTTTGTTTAGAAGTGTTTATGGGGTGTTATTATCTTGGAATATCGGGAAATCAAGAAGGAAGTGATAGCGCCATAGGGTGTACCTGGTCTTGCAATTTGGCTTCATATTCCTTGGCCATTACACGACCATGCAGAACAATCATCGCATACAATGGGTCCCACGAGATGGCTGCCCATACCATTACAGATCCACAACCATGTTTAACAGTTGGCAACAGACAGTGTGGGTTGAAGGCTTTTTTGTGAAGCTCATGATGTACAGTTTTTGTTGAGAATGGGTCACAGAGGTGTTTGTTCATTTATGTGGTCAGTTTTGGGGAATGTCCATCTGTCCCTGTCAATGAGCTTTGACTTGAGACCATCATTCCTCTTTGCAGATACAGTTTGTTCATGTTTGGCATATGTTGTCAACATTTTTAAACTCCTCTTCCTTGCTACATTAAATAATTCTGCAGTATTTTGTGACCGATGCACCTGCAATTCTATTGCCACTAACCTAAAACATACCACTGGCTAAACACTATTAAAACCAGTTAGATTACAGGAAATGTATCTCACAAACTGTAACATCCCTCTCCAAAAGCTCTGTCAGTCAGTCAGCAGCTCCACGATGCAGCAGAAGTGATAGTATGAACATTTGCCTGAACTACACCAGAGAAGCACATAGAAGCACAAAGAGGATGGCCTTTCTATACTGGGAAACAACACCCTGCTATTCAGCTGGAGGCTGAGCAACGATCTCCTGGGAAATCAGACCAGAGTCTTTGTTACACATGGAGGAGCCAGTGGAGCAACAGGCTAGTTGCCATGGTGCCTCAGAGTTTAAAGGCAATATGTACATGCTTTAAGTGCCACAGGTGTCTTGGCACAAAGGTAAATACAAAGAGTGTGACAGAATTCCCACATACTGTTAGTGGTTATATCCTTAACTTTGATACTGTGATATCCGTTTCATTTCAAATGGTTTCAGTGTTGCTTGGTGGATATTTGTTACTTTAAATGTGTGGGGTGCCAACTATAGTCAAGAGTCTCACAGTAATGATATGTAATTGGCTGTAACATCATCCAAAGATAAAAGGTTCCTGTCCAGGTTAACCACCATTTCTTTGATTACTAGCAACAACTCTGGTTGTTTGGGTGCCTGTACCTGTTTGTGACACTTATATAACGTGAGCTGTGTGATGAGTCCCTGCAGCTGCTTCACTTCCTGAAAAAAGCTGTCCTTGTTGAGTCATTTCTTTGATCACCCCGGTAGCCTAGAATTATGAAATATAAAGGAAGGGAGTGGCCAGGATCGTGGATGTTGCTGTCTTAGATAAAAATCTTTGGCATTTGCAAGAAGATAAAAGTCTAATATGCAAACGTACACAGGAGTGCATCGGGACCAGCCAATGAGACTGCTGCACCACACCCTCTTCTGAATCAAGTTTCTTGTGAGACACAAAGGTGAGAGCCCTAGGGACAGCCAGCGCTGTAAGTGTAAGGCTCAGAGGGTCACATAGCCCCATTGTTTGCTTCTGCACTACTCTTCTTACAGTACTATGACAGTCACACATCTATAAAGCTTTAGCCAGCTTCTCTGGAAGACATAAAAGTATATAAATTTAATGTTGTCGTTCCCTTGTTTGATACCAACTACTTTACAATGAAAATGTGCCATTGAAAAAAAACAAGAGTCAGTATAAGGGATAGCTCTGCCCACTCTTTGGTACTTCAATTTCTATTAATAGTCGCTATGCCTAAAAAATACAATTATGCTGAAACGCAATATGATCATCTACTGTACACAGAGAAGCCCATTCATCCTGTCAGAACAATCGGTATCAATTTAAAACAATAATCACATATTGGTATGGTGTAATGTGACAAACACACACACACACACACACACACACACACACACACACACACACATCGTCAGCGTATAGTGAAATTTTATGAGTAACCCCACCTATCTGTTTTCCTTTGATTAGTGGGTGTGATCTAATCGCTACCGCTAGGGGTTCAATGGCGAGCGCAAAGAGCAAGGGAGAGAGTCCGCAACCTTGTCGTGTAGAGCGTGAGAGGAGGAGTTTAGGAGAAATATCATTATTTGTTTGAATTTGGGCCATTGGGTGTCTATATAGCATTCTAACTAATTTGCAGTAATTGGGGCCGATATTCATTCTTCTCATTACATCGAATAGATAGGGCCATTCTACACGGTCGAAGGCTTTTTCCGCGTCCAAAGACACGACGACTGTTGGACAATTGTCTACTTCAGAGGCATGTATGATGTTGAACAACCTTCTGGTATTGTCAAATGAGGAGCGATTCTGGATAAACCCAGTTTGGTATAAATTAATTAAATCAGGGATATACTTTTCTAGTCTTAGCGAGAGCATCTTAGAAAATATTTTATAATCGGTTGATAAAATTGAGATTGGTCTATACGAGCTGCATAATTTAGGATCTTTCCCTGGTTTGGGTAGGACTATTATTAATGCTAATTCTAATGACTCAGGAAGTTTACCTATCTCCCAAGCATGGTTATACATCAAGAGCAAAGGTTTGATCAATGTAGAACAAAAAGCTTTAAAGAATTCTATGGGGAAACCGTCCAAACCAGGGGACTTCCCTGAAATGATTTTGGAGATGGCCTCTAATATTTCGTTTCCTGTTATAGCTCCCTCTAAATCGTCCTTAACTTTTTAAAGTCATATTTATCTAAAAAGTATTTTGTTTTCTCTGGGAAGTCACCCTGGGAGGTATAAAGTGTTTCATAAAACTCTTTAAATGTACTGTTTATTTCCTTTGGGTCGGTAGTTGCATTGGAACCTGACTTTAGAATATGTATTTCTCTTTGGGCCTCCTCCCTACGAATCTGCCATGCCAGAAGCTTACCGGCTTTGTCGCCCTGTTCATAAAATCTCTGTCTTGTCCTCCTAATTGCGTTTTCTGTTTTCCGAGTGGTTGTAGTGTTGTATTCTAATTGCTTTGACCTAAGTTTTCGTTGTACTTCTTTGTTTTGTGATATTAGATGTTCCCTTTCAAGTTGTTTGATATCCTTTTCTAGGGATTCCACTTTTAATCTATACATTTTACGCTTGCCTGAAGTATAAGATATAATTTGACCTCTAATGTAGGCTTTCATTGATTCCCAGACCATGTCAGGAGAAGCAGATTTTTGGTTTTCCTTAAAGAAAAGATCTAAATGAGTATTGATAAACACTGTAAACTCAGGGTCATTAAGTAGGTAAGAGATAAAGCGCCACCTCTTGGGGGGGTCCGAAGAAACATTGGTAGGTATTGTGATCAATAATCCTGAGTGATCAGAAACAGTTTTCGCTAAATATTCACATGGAGGAATTGTGCATGCTATAGCCAATGGTACCAAAAAAAGTTCTATTCTGGAATAGCTCTTGTGCACAGGAGAATAAAAGGAGTATTCCCATGTTAGTTGGTTCTGGGTACGCCATATATCACAAAGGCCAAAGTTTTGAAGTTCTCTTTTTAATGCTTTTGCTGCCTGAGTTGGAGTTTTCTGCTTGGATGAGGACCTGTCCAGAATGGGATCGAGTACTAGGTTAAAATCACCTCCAATAAATGTCTCACAAGGGGGGCTTGATAAGTTAAAGAAAATATTGTGAAAAAACTGGGGATCATCATAGTTAGGTGCATATATATTTACCAAAGTGATGGATTGAGAATAAATTGAGCCTTGAATGATAACATATCTCCCTCCTTTATTTTTAAAAGTAGAAGTTAACTGGAAAGGGATTTATTTTGCTGATTAATGTAGCCACTCCTCTAGCCCTTGAGGTAAATGACGAGTAAAACACCTGGTTATAGCCCCCTTGCTTTAGTTTAACATGTTCTGTATCTGTTAAGTGGGTCTCTTGTAATAAGGCGATATCAACTCTGTGTTGTTTTAAATAATTTATAATACGCTTTCTTTTTATGTAGTGATTGATACCTTTGACATTAAGGGTCAAGCACCTATACTGCATGGTTGTATTTATCATATTTTAAGTAATAGGGTCATGAAAATGGAGCAGCCCATACCTATATCCCTGTGTCCCTGTCACCAACATGTTGCAAGTAAAGAGATAAATGAAATATACAGAAGGAAAAAAGTAAACAAAAAAAAGAACCATTCTAAAGGCAAACCAGTTCCTACCTCCTAATACAATGACCTCTATCCCTACTAAGGTCTTCTTACCAACTGTGAACTTACCAAGTTATAGCCTCGTCAACTAAAACATTGCCCCTCCGGTGCAAATAAATGTAGGCTAATGAAGTCTCAGAAAGAGTAGACTCAATTTCGAGGTAGTATATGAACACAGGAAATGAAACCCTCGACGTTAACACAATGAGAAGTATCAATTAACTATATTATATAGGCTCCAGCAGTCTAGCTGCTTATGGCATCCTTAAGGATTAGCGCAATACAAATGACCCGTTACTGAGTCTGCCGTCCTCAGAGTCCCCCAGCAACAGCTGCTCCGAGGTCCAGTTGCAAAATAAAATAAAACTTTCTCTGACAGGCAGTCCTCTAAAGCAACAGTTAAAGTGTCCTCAAAACAAAATTCGGCCCCAGTTCGGGTAATAGGTTACGGTTGCCTCGTTCAAGAGGGTGGGGAGATCACCTCCGGGTACTCTCTCCTTAGAAACGAAAATGCTGCATCCGCTGACTCAAACGACTTGGGCCCCCTCGAACGCGTATCCAATCTACTGTATATCTGGCAGCAGAGTGATGGTTTGAGGCTCGTTTCATACCTCAGACCCTTGATGACTTACAGCCATTTTACCAATCATGTATTCCATACTGTTCCAGTGTAATTTACAGCTAAATCTAGCTAAATCTAGTCCCACCCCCCCTCCCAATTCCCATAGAGATCCATTCAAATGCAGAGACGTTATAGCATTGCTTGTAAGAGTACCAGAAAATAAGATATATAGAGTCTTTTGATGTTATTGGGTCACAAACATCAGGAAGTCATGGCATGTAAATACGCGACCAAATTATTATTTTTTTATTTAAAGGCACAGTCAACTTAGTGTATGTAAACTAGTGTATGTATTGTGATATAGTGAATTAAAAGTGAAAAAATCTGTCTGTAAACAATTTTTGGAAAAATTACTTGTGTCATGCACAAATTAGATGTCCTAACTGACTTGCCAACACTATAGTTTGCTAACATGAAATTTGTGGAGTGGTTAAAAATAAGTTTTAATGACTTTGTTACTTTTGTCACAGTGCTTTTGTTGTACAGTTACATTTTAAAGTCTCTGTTACTGCATTCTCTTTTCCTACCATATCATTCTTATGCTGTGATATGCAATGACTAAGTGTATGCAAACATCCGACTTCTATTGTACATGCAAATGCACAACTCACCTGACCAGAAACGCATTGTTTCATGAGGTATGTAATGTTATTGTGGCGGAATATAATTGTAGGCATAAATACTTTCACCAATCTTAATGTTTTGTGAAGTGAAATGTCATACCAATATCACATAATAGAGAACTCCACAATCCCAATAGGAATTTAAAAAATAACATACACGTAAGGCCACATGGATAATTAAACTTTAAAGTATGATAAATAATGTATTCTATGGCATACTGTTACCCTCAGATTTTACTGAAACATTTAATTTTACGCATGACAGAAAATCTTGAATATTGTAAAAACCTCATTAAAACCTTTTAATAACAGTAAAATAAATAAACAAAAAACCTCAACCAAATAAAAAAAACAAAATGACAAGAAGGCAAGAGTTTAGTTCTTTGTGGATTTTTTTTCTAAGGTATTCTTCTTTATCGTAATACATATTTTCATAACTTTACAACTGAACCTGTGAAAAAATGTAATGACAAGAAACAAAAAAAGACCGCCAGTTTTTTTCAGTGAGAATGCTTTGGGTGAAATGTGATTAGAGTTGGACCACTGCTGGTCAGCAGTGGTCACCATGTGGCCAGAGAAAGATGATCAACTGCATCGTGTCAGTGGTCAACAATGATGTCATTGGAGGTCATTGAAAACAGGGGCTAGAGTATGACTGTGTGTGGACTCCTTTGCAGCTGATCATTGCACACACACCATAGACTTCCTCATAGAAAAAATCATGCAGAGGTATAATGCAGTCAAACAACTGTTATGCAAACCTGTGTGACAAACCTCTCGATGAGCTCAGAGTTCATTATTTTTCAGAGCCATGTATAGGGAGTGATGTCATTGCGATAGGCTTAGGACACTCCGCCTAAAATAACTTCAGCATAGTAGGCTGCATCTTGCGCACGTGTATGAGGGGCCGTTTAGGCCATAATTCATACTCTCTCTCACATACATATATACTCTCTCTCACATACATATATACTTTCTCTCACATACATATATACTCTCTCACATACATATACTCTCTCTCACATACATATATACTCTCTCACATACATATATACTCTCTCACACATACATACATACTCTCTCACACATACATATATACTCTCTCTCACATACATATATACTCTCTCTCACATACATACATACTCTCTCACACATACATACATACTCTCTCATACATACATATATACTCTCTCTCACATACATACATACTCTCTCACACATACATATATACTCTCTCTTACATACATATATACTCTCTCACACATACATATATACTCTCTCTCACATACATATATACTCACTCTCATATACATATATACTCTCTCACATACTCTCTCACACATACATACTCTCTCTCACATACATATATACTCTCTCTCACATACATATATACTCTCTCACACATACATACATACTCTCTCACACATACATACATACTCTCTTACACATACATATATACTCTCACACACACATATTCTCACTCTAACATACATATATTACCACTTCCACATAAAAATATTTATGTATGTATGAAATAAAAAGTATAGTGGAAACGGAAGGCACTTACATGAAAAGGAAGTCACTTACATGAAATGGAAAGATTGTGATTGGCTCAGAAGCTGGCCGGTACCATAGATAATTGTATTACAAACAGATCCTCAGTTGCCCTAAGCAAATCTGCACGGCCGTGATCTGCGTTTTAACAGCCTTGTGTTGTGGGTATTATCTGCCATTTTTGCAGAAGCAAACTATAAACATTAACGGTAACGTTAACGTTAGCTGTTATGTTAAGGTGATACCTTATGTTATGTTATGTTAAAGTGTAACCACCTTGGTTGTGTTGGACTCATGCACCTGCTGCAAATGGCCGCTGGTTTTGTCACAAATGCAAACAACAGTGGAACAGAACTGTAACCGACAGTGAAGCCTTAAAGAAAGACTGACCACGTATGTTCTATGTTGTGCCTATTTAAGCACTTATTTGTTTTGGGGCGTTTTCAGCTCTTAATCAATTCAACATTGATTCAATGTTTCCTTGCTATCTGGGCTACTACCAGTTGCACTGTGAACTTCATTGTACTACTTCCCAAAACAAATTATATTATCCATTTGTACATTTCATGCAAGTAATTTCTTTTTTGCTAAATAAAGACATTCAGAATTGTACATCGTTTATTGCATTTTACACAGCATTACACTCTAAGCACACTTGTGGTTTTACATTAGAATCTACTATGCTCATTGTCATATTATGTATATGCGGTGAGCACACCTTCGTGGAAATGTAATATTTTGCACGTCTTCCAGCCGATACCCATGTCATACGACGCCTTGTTAGCTGGGCGATCTGACTTCCACCACTTTGCTTCCAAGCTGGAAAATCGCTCTCCATTTGTGATTCAAACTACATCCAAGATTTGCAGCTGGCCTAATACAGTTATAATAATCAGAGCTACCAAGCTAATAATTAAGAACCACCCTCTACTGCTTTCTAGCAGCTTTAAACAATACAATCATCCTTAGCTCTGACAACATTTTGACAACTTTAGCATAATAGTTCAAAGGGCGTTTTACAAATAAGTATATGTTGTGAGACATTTGGAATTCAGGTTAACATGTGTTATGCAGACATTTATCATGTTTATAAAATGTTTCAAATTAGTTGCGAATTAAGCGAGTTACAGTCAATTTTATCGGAGGAAGTCTGCATCCGTCAATACACTACCATTTGTTTACGTGAATCTTGACCGCCCGACGGTGGCCAGGCTATTTAACTCATTCCAGAATGTGGACACTTTCACACAACTAAAAAAAAGTAATGAATGATTGTTTCTTTTTACATAGCCTACATAGTTCTTCAATATTAGTATCGCTGAAACGTTACACAGCGGCTGATGCCATAGATCTACGTTTTTATATCCACGGCTGGTAGGCTGTTGTCCAGCGTCCGAGCACCATGGAGGGGGCAGACCAGTAAAGTTATTAGCCTCCAACCGGCAATCCATAAATATTATCATCACCTGAAACAGTCAGTGCTTCTTGAGAGACCAGCATCAGCCCTGTAGCTTAGCCTACTGGAAAAGGTAACAACTAACGTTAGCTTGCTACTAAGTTCATTCACTGCGCAAACAGACAAGTGAACCGTTATAATTTGGTAATCATGTACTAGCTAATGATAAAAAAATAATCACATCACTTTCTAACGTCAGCTTGTTTAATGCAAATCTAAGTAGCCAAGGCCGTTTTGCTTTTGTTGGTTAGTTAGCTAACGTTAGCAAGTGGTGTGATTATCTTTTAGCATTACTACGTGATTACGAAATGATAACGGTTCATTTGTCTGTTTGCACAGTGATTAAACTTGGTAGCAAGCTAACGTTAGTTGATACCTTTTCCTCGACCGAGAGTCAGTTGCCAAAGTGTTGTAGAGTGTTATATCGTGCAGGACTGCAGACTGTCTCCGAGCATGTCCAAGCTGGCCTGCTGAGGATTCTTGAGGTAGCTACACTAGCGTTAATGCTAGCGCTCTCATCTCGCTGTGAGAAAGCGCTAATGATACAGCACTGACCTGGCCTCAAGAGATGAGGACAATACACTGCCTGTTTTAGGCAGCGATAGTATATTATGCACTACTCCAATTTCCTGTTGTAATACATGTCTCTGGTCTTCCCTCTCCATGGTGCGTGGGAACTAGACAAGAGTCTGTATGGCATATTATGGTAGCAGTGCAGACGTAACTTAACAGGGCGAATTATGAATCTAGTAGTTGTTTATATCTATGGTACCAGCCAGCTTCTGAGCCAATCACAATCTTTCCATTTCATGTAAGTGACTTCCTTTTCATGTAAGTGCCTTCCGTTTCCACTATACTTTTTATTTCATACATAAATATTTTTATGTGGAAGTGGTAATATATGTATGTGAGAGTGAGAATATGTATGTGTGAGAGTATATATGTATGTGTAAGAGAGTATGTATGTATGTGTAAGAGAGTATGTATGTATGTGTGAGAGAGTATGTATGTATGTGAGAGAGAGTATATATGTATGTGTGAGAGAGTATGTATGTATGTGTGAGAGAGTATGTATGTATGTGAGAGAGTATATATGTATATGAGAGTGAGTATATATGTATGTGAGAGAGAGTATGTATGTATGTGAGAGAGAGTATATATGCATGTGTGAGAGAGTATGTATGTATGTGTGAGAGTATGTATGTATGTGAGAGAGAGTATGTATGTATGTGAGAGAGAGTATATATGTATGTGAGAGTGAGTATATATGTATGTGAGAGAGAGTATATATGTATATGAGAGTGAGTATATATGTATATGAGAGTGAGTATATATGTATGTGAGAGAGAGTATATATGTATGTGAGAGAGAGTATGAATTATGGCCTAAACGGCCCCTCATACACGTGCACACTCACATGCACGCACGCACGCACGCACCACTAGGGTTCTTGCACACAAACAAGTATAGACAAACACATGAACACAAACACATGTTTGAGACAGGATTGTGTGAGACAATCCTGATGATAACCTCAGATTTACCCCTGGTCTCTCTCTGCTGGAAGGCAGACATAGCCCCCGTCTCCATAATGATGATCCTTTTATGTGTTTATCGAAGCCTTGCTTTTGAAGTACTGAGGAATTCAGTTTGAAAGTTTAGGGTGTATTTGCAGTTATCGTTAATCTTCATAATCTCAGTTTATCTGCACCTCCCTATGCCTTTCCCTCTGTGTCCTTTTCTCTCTCTCTCTCTCTCTCTCTCTCTCTCTCTCTCTTTAAAATAATTACAGAAGAAGATTTGTAGTGACACACTAATCCAAAACTACATAAAAAACAAGGAGCCAAATCATTACAGATTTAAAAAAAGATTTTTAAAAAGTCTATTATTTAACACAAAGATCCAAGGTCAATTTATCAATTGCAGTTGCTGGAACCCTATTGTTTTTGTTCGGATTCTTTCCCCCCCTGCCTCTTGACCTTAAATAACTTTTATCTGGTATGTCTGAGGTTTACCAAACTTGGTAGGGTAGTTTGCCTGACGGAATACTTTGGTCCTGTTAAATATGTTGCTGATTAGACCTCTGGTGGTGCTATAGTACACTATAACTATTTTTTGACGTTCAAGGCCAGCCCCCATGCCCTATTTGGTACACATGCCCTCATGAGGAATACATTTGCATTAAAGACCAAAAAACTGTGTCTGAGTAGATTTTCTGCCATTTTGAATAAAAAACACTTAAAATGCTACTCTTCCTACAAAACTTGACTTATTTCCACAAAATTTGAAATAGAGCGTCTTTAGACAAAGCTCCAAAAAAGTTTTAAACAGAAATGAGATAAATATGGCTGAATGAGAAGCCAATTGGGGCATAGCTTTTTACAAATATGCATATAAATCCCAAACCGTTTGAGATGAAGTCAGGAAACCTGGCATGCATGTTGGCAACCATATCGAGAGTCCAGTGATAAATAATGAAATAAATAAAACCATGGTGGTGCTATAGGGCTCAAAAAATCAAAATAATAATAACAATTTAAAAATCACCTTTGGAAAAATGACAAACTTGGAACCTAGAAGTGACCAAACCCCTGATTAGAAAAAGGCAGACAGGTTCCCAAACTCAGTCCTGGAGTACCCCTGTGTATGCTGGTTTTCATTACAAACACAGTTGAAATCCTAGAATTTGAATACATTTTTATTAATTAGCTACTTCTCATGTTTTGAAGAATTATTTACCCTCTTGAATTGAATTGAAATCTTTATTTCGAACATGTAAACAATGAAATCAAAACAAAACAAAACAAACAGAATATCAATAATGATAAATAAAAGGTTAATTAGTAAACAAAATAAAAATAAAAGTAAAATAAAATAAAACATGCTCGAAAAGGAGTAGGAAGAAGTAAAAACTTATATATATACTCCTACCCCCAGTCTCTATTCCTTATGATCACTATATAAATAATAGCAATTATTATTTTATATGAATATCAATATAATAATAATAATAATAACAATAATAATAATAATAATATAACACATCCTTATTCCAATATACACTGTTATAATAATAGCCATTTACAAATTATCATATCAGTATCAGCAATATCTCAGATATTAATAACAACTAAAAACAATCAAGCAAACAAAAAACCCACTTATACATATATAATATAAATACATATAATTTTCTATATTGTCCTATATAGTAATATAGAAATAATATATTCATATACATCCATATTTAAACTAGATATTGACAATACATATGTGGCAGAGCCCCACCCAGAAAACAACCGGATTCCCCCCCTCAAGCCCCCTCCTCTCTGTATTTTGTAAAAATAATTTGTTTGTATTTGTTTTTAAACTGTTTGATGTTTGGACATTGTTTTAGCTCCACACTCAGTCTGTTCCATAGTTTTACACCATTATTTGATATACAGAATCTTTTCTTCGTGGTTCGACATCTTTGGATCTTAAGATTTGTCATTTCCCTTAACTTATACCCTCCCTCTCTTTCACGAAACATTTTCTGTAAATGGCTTGGTAATAAATTGTTTCTGGCTTTGTACAGAAATTGTGCTGTTTGGAATTCGACCATATCATTAATTTTTATTATTTTAGACTTTACAAATAATGAATTGGTGTGTTCAAGATAACCTACATTATGAATTATTCTGATGGCTCTTTTTTGAAGTATGAATAGTGGATCTAGTGAGCTTTTATATGTATTGCCCCACACCTCTGTGCAGTAAGCCACATTATGCCAGAAATAGCTAAGCATGCCATGAAGAATAAAAGTCCTATGCTCATATTGTATTAGTTGTGCTATATTGTAAACAATTACATAAAAAGAGTAACAAAACTTTTTAACTGATCAAATTAAAGACAGGTGAGCCAATACGTTTCTAATTAGGTTGTTGAACACACGTGTTTACATTCTTTCATCATTTTTATTTTAAATGTATTAACACAATGCAGGTTTGGATCGTTTTCATTTGCATTGTTTTTGAATTAATTTACCTAATGGATAGTTATTGTGGCCATGTCCACACCTTCACCAATCAGGAGCCTATTGATTCACCTCGTTCTTTCATTTTATCAGTTAAACTCTTTTTAGAACCTCTTTTTATATAATTGTTTGCAATATAACACATTAAGCACAGCGCTAACACGGGATGTCTTTATGGCATGCATAGCTATTGCTGACATAATGGTGTGGTTGGCTGTTCCCAAGTTTGGCTCACCTTCTGAGTTTCTTGCATATGCCAAACAATACCATTGGCATGCAAACCAATTCAATTGAACAGATCTTTATTGTCCCTGAGGGGGCAATCTGGTTGTGGTTAAATATAGACACACAAAAATCCATACAATACAAACAATGATGGAGAGTAAAGTAATTGAAAATACAGTACTTTAAAATGCTTTGGGATATTATCTAATGTGAAATTTTGTGACATTATTTGGGACAATTTGAGCTTCAATCATGCCGCAGTGGGAGGAGAGTGCTTTTGTTGTACAGTTACATTTAAAAGTTTCTGTTACTGCATTCTCTTTTCCTACCATATCATTCTTATGCTGTGACATGCAAGGATTTTCCTAGATGCATGGTGAGTTCACCATTTTGTTGCTTACCCCTTGATGCATATTGAACAGGCTTGTACCGGATGGGTTGGCATTTTTTATTGTTAAAACCTTTGAAAATTCTATTTCTGGTACCTATTTAACAGTCATGTAATAACAATTTTTATAATTTTAATAATGAAATTCCATCACATTCATCCTCAGTGTTCCAGTGTTCAGTCAGAATTGTCCTACACCTCCTCAGTTAATCACTCTCGACCCCATTAGCTGAATCTCTGATCATTCCTCTGTCCCAGGACTGGAATCCAGCCCCACTGAGCCTGAATGTGTTTGGAACAGACCACTGATTACTGACTATTGGGAATCCTGTGGGATGCGGGGAGTGGGCGTGTCAGCGAGGAGTGTACGGTGACAAACCGGGTCAGAGGATGAAGGGGATGAACTGGGCCAGTTGAAGTCAACTGGCTGTCTGGTTACCATGGCGAAAGAGAGCAAGTTTCTTCAGTCGACAAACACAGTACATAATCACTTTCCTCTGGTCCAGAACCCCCCCTGTGGCCCACATTACCCACTGACCACTCTGGCCACTACCTGCACATGTTAGTGCAGAGGGAAAGGGAAGCAGCCCTCCAGTGTTATTATTAGCTGTTATTAGTCTCCTATTCACAATCTAATTGTCGCTCTGTACCAACAACAAGTGAAAGAAAATCTTTGGGAAGCAGGCACTTCCCCTCATTTACACATTAGGGGAGTGTCCGATGCAGCACAAAGCAAGGCGGACAGGTTAACTCCCAGTCTATCAGGAGAGATGGAGTGGGAAAGAAGCATTCCCATTACTAGCCGTGAAAGCTAGGATGAAAATGGTTACCTTTTGTGAGTAACTGATTTGAGGATGTTGGTACTTGACGGCAGCTCAGCTGGGCAGCAGCTAGGGCAGCTAGGCTTTTTGTGTTAACTCGAGGAATGCATCATCAATGCAATGGGCCATGCTTTTGTAGTTAACCAGCTGATTTCACTAATTAGTTCTACCGTCATGACTGAAGAAGTGTGCAAATTTGCAAATCCAGGCGATTTGAGGACTTTTACTTTCTGAACCTGGACTTTCCACCTCTCAAGAAAATGTATTTGAAGTAATTAATTATGAGAAATGTATGTCACTGAAAAAATACCACAAAACATAATGCCCTAGGAGGCATCTTATATGTGAGATGTTCCTTAAAATATGGATGAAAAAACTTATGTTAGGAAGAATGTATTTCATAAAAAAATATGAAATAGCATAAGATTAAAGTATTATGTCCAAAAAGTGAAAACATTTGGATCATCAGGACTAATGTTTAATATGAGATTTTTCTTTCAAGATGGATGAAAAGGCGTTTTAAAGCTGCAGTAAGCAAGTTTGAGAATATACAAGGCAAAAAAAACTTTTGCTCTCCTCCCTCTTATCTCTCTCTTAAGCCCCTCCCACCAAATGATGCTCCAGTGCATGCCGCGGGGACATGTAAATAGTTGCTCTGATTGGTTTTTAGATTAAAATTTTTTTGACGGCCTAATACAGAGCCCAGAACAGTCACAGAACACTTGATTTAGTGATAGCTGCTGGAATATAATGAGTAAATTTAATAAATTTCGCCAAAATTATATCGAAAATCTTGCCTACTGCACCTTTAACCCAAACTGTGATTGTAACACTAAACCCTATTTCTAGCCCTAGGAGTGATCTTAAATATCGGATTTCTCCTCCAATCAGACAAAACTTTAATAATTGTCATACTGTGATTAATTTAGGTATATTTGGTATATTTTCCATATTTACAGTGGTGTTCAAAGGTGTTCACAGTTCCTGTGAATTTTTGGGTTTTGCTTCAGAAACTGCATTTTTAATGTCACCCCACAAGCTTTCAATGGGGTTGAGGTCGGGGGATTGAGCTGGCTCCATTACCTCAATCCTTTTTGTCTGGAACCAAGATGTTGCTCGCTTACTCGTGTGTTTGGGGTCGTTGTCTTGTTGAAACACCCATTTCAGGGGCATTTTTTCTTCGGCATATGGCAACATAATCTCTTCAAGTATTTTGATGTATTGAAACTGATCCATGATCCCTGGTATATGATAAATAGGCCCCATAGTGTCCCCATACCATGATTTTTGCGCCACCATGCTTCACTGTCTTCACAGTGTACTGTGGCTTGAATACAGTACCCGGGGTCGTCTGAGTACCCGAAAAGAACAATTTTACTCTCATCAGTCCACAGAATGTTACGCCATTTCTCTTTGGGCCAATTGATGTGTTCCTTGGCAAATGTTAACCGATTCTGCACATGCCTTTTCTTCAACAATGGTGCTTTACAGGGGCTTCTTGCTGATAGCTTAGCTTCAATCAAACGTTTTTTGACTGTAACAGCACTTTCAGGTAATTTTAGATCATCTTTAATCTTTCTGGAGGTGATGATTGGCTGAATCTTTGCCATTTTGACTATTCTTTGATCCGTTTTAACAGTAGTTGCTCATTTTCTTCTGCGTGTTTCGGGATTTTGTTGCCATTTTAAAGCATTTGAGATCTTTTTAGCTGAGCATCCTATAATTTGCTGCACTTCTTTATACGTTTTTCCCTCTCCAATCAACTTTTTAATCAAATTACGTTGTTCCTCCGAACAATATTTGGAACGGCTCATTTTACTTCGCAAATTCAGAAGGAAATATATTTTATAACAATGCGTGAAACATTCGCTTCCCTTCTTCCGTAATAAAGGACAATTAATGACACCTGTTTTTTCACAAAATGAATTCATTCTCTAATTAAACTCCACACTGCTATTATTTTGAACACACCCCTTTCAATGAATGAGTCAATTACTCAGAACAAGCAGCGTGCATGTCGTGACAGTTGGGTCTGTTGTTTTTCGATTACACTACTATATCTACAAGTAAATTATTTGCCATGGCACAAACTGACAGAAGTCTATTCTTTCTCTTTTTCTCTCCTTTTCTAACGTGACCCTGCTAAAGTGTGTATCGGACATTTATCTTCTGTTCTTCTGCATCAAAAATGGGAACCAGTGAAAAATACGTACATCCTTTTCAATTAAAGTTTTATGAACAACAGATTTTTTCAGATGAATGGAATGTGCCTATTTCGTCTTTGACATGCCGCCAGCTGTGATTTTCTGGATTCAAAATTTCTGAAAAGTGAATTTATTTACGCTGACGGACACTGATGAGTCACTATGAGTACACTCAGAGTTTTCCCTCTCACTCACACGCTAAGCCTCATGTAACCTTGTTACTGCTGTGTACACTCAGAGAAAAGGCACCTGCGGTTCAGTTACTCAGATTTCACTCTTGGGTTATTGGTACACGCATATTTATGGGATTCTCCCTGGCTAGTCTGACATACCATTGAAATACTTTGTGGTCAGTGGGAGTTATTTTCATGTCTTGAAAAAAATATAGCTGGTTGACATCTGTCGTCTAAGGTGGCTTTTCGGCTTGTTTGTGACTGTAATAAATTTGCGGACCATTAGAAGAATACCCGAACACTCTATGGCTCCTCGCCAGTCATAACAACACCGTCTGCCCAGTCGATCAGTAGATCTTTGGGCATCTTGAATCTCTAGGGAAATGCAAGTCTAGCAGTTTCTCACAAGCACACAGCAATAAATAAATACGTCGGAAAGGATGTCCAGTGTTTATTCTTGTTGCAAAGTCTTGGGAGAGACCTTCACTTATGAAGTAAACCAAGGCAGCAAGCCCAACAAATAATGCTATTGAGTGATGAACAACAAAGTTGCAGCTTTGGATAAGAGTGTTCAAAACTGAACTCAATGTCTGTTGTCTGACAGTCTAAATATGATGGCCAGAAAGTTCAGATTGTGTTTCACTGGGCTAAAGTAACAAACACTTTTGTTACTTTTGTGGAATTAAATTTTATGTCCTTGGAATGCACGCCTAATGTTCACGAGGGGACAAAAGAAAAATATACCGGTAACTGCAAAAATAAAGGAAACTCTGGCTTCCACTCTAGTGCAATTCCTGGGTTAGTTAAGTCATTAACATTCCAGCATGCTCACAGTTGTGTATAAAATTGCTGGGTAAGCAGCTACCATGGCTGGCTGGAAGTGTCATGAGTTGTCCCTGCTTTTCCTTATCTCTGTGGGCGTTCGTTCCTTTTACATGTTTTAGGCATTCTATCGGATTTTCCGTATTCCACGTTTTCGTTTCACTTCGGCACTTAGTGTTTTCACCTGTTCGTTGTTTCCGCCGGCTATTTATACTTTGCGTCTTCCGGGTTCAACGCTTCCATGTTATTTCACTTTAACATTCAAGTTGGTAAGGTACAGAACTAGTGCTTCCTATCGACCGCTTTGTTTCTGCTTTATGCTTAAAACAACATGGGACTTGATAGCTGCACTTTAGAATTGGTTACAGATTCTCTCTTTTATCGAGAGCTTAGAGTTTGTTTCTTTTGTTCGTTTCTCGCTCAAGCCTACGAGCATTTCGCCCGATACTTCCGGGTTGTTTTCCTTACCGTTTGTTTCTGTTACCTCTTTAGATTCCTTTCTTATCTTGAGAGCAGAAGTTTTCTTTCCTTGTTATTTTTCTCGCTGACTTCTTGTCAGTTCGCCTAAGTCGTTTTTATTTTATCCCCTTTTAAGTCTTCTTTCTCACTCCCTCGTATTGGGAGCTGGAGCTTTTCTGTTTTCCTTTTTTTCCCTCTCCCTCCTACGGAGTCCGCTCCGTTCTATTGGTGTCTCTCCGGAGTCACTTGTCTGAATCCCCTTCTGTCGCATTTGGTCCTCCGAACCAACCCACTCCCTTACAAGAAGAACACATCTCAGTTACTTTCTCAGTAAGGCTGCTGAGCATAGAAGTCAGAGGGTAAGACATTAATCAATTAGGGGTAACTGTGGTCGAAAAGCCCATACTCCTCAACCATGATGTTTGTGCTTTGGTTCGGGTTCGAGACGCAAAACAGGCAAGCAACTTCAAAGTTGACTAAAAATATACATCTAGAGTGTTAGAAGGAGGTTTCATCAATAACAGTCCACCAAGAACGAGTTTCCTTTGCAGTTACCTGTTATCAAATAATGCTACATTGACAACTACAGCCATGCTTGTCATCCAAGTGAAAAGTGAAAAGCACTATTGTTGCACTTTTGGTCTGATGTCTCCAACACCTTCTTAGCTTTCCACTGTACAAATTCATATTAAATGTGCAAATCCACAGAATCTTCCAATAGAAAATGTCAGCAGTAATTGACCTTTAATCTTTTGGCATTATCAACTCCACCATTAATTTTAGGTGAGAGCCCAAAGGAGTATGTACAAACTAAAGTCAATTTATATGTCCCCCTCCTCTCTTTGGCAAAAAAGGAAATTAATTAAATAATACCACCCCCACCATGCCAATAACTGCAGCTGCAATGGAAATCTCAAGTCTTTGCTTGTCTCTTCCTGCAGCCAGGGTGTGTCCTCAGTTTTACACTTGGGGTAACTAACATCATTGAATTTCCACTCACAGAGGACATGGCATTTAAAGGCACATTCCCTGCTATCAGTTCATATCTGAACGCATGCTGTTAAAAAATGAGTAACTCAAGCATTGAGTGGTTTACAATACTGGCTGCGCTGCTGGCTGTCTGTGATCTTGATGTCAGAAGCACATGGTTCCAGTTAGAGTGGTCTTGTAGTTAATTATCTAGATAAATTCTAACAATTTTCGGCATTTCTCTAGTTCAAATAAAGACACCAGTTCAAATAAATAATTGGAATTCTTCTTACCTGACTCATGGCATTCGCTTAGAACAATTTACCATGTGGCTTCAGCACTCTTATCACATAACCTATAATTGCCTTTTTACTAGTAAGGCTTGTGTGTTAACTGACAGAGTACTGGTCATATAAAAAACCTTATATCTCCAAAAATAGTGGATTCTGAAGAACAGCAAAACATGTGTAAATATGGACATACCAACCCAAGAGGGATAATATCAATTGCAGAAGACATAAGCTTGTTTTTTCTGGCTGAAAAAAAGACACATTGAGCATTTCAAAAATAAGAAAAAGGGGATTAAAAAGTAAAAGCCATATAACCATATCCAGAGGCATGCATAAAATTTATGTCACAGAATAAACATACTGTATGAATAAAGCAGCTCACCCCCCCTAACCTTACCCCCCCCCCTCTCTCACTCAAATTCAACAAATGAGCTTTATTGGCATGACTACACATCAGCATAGTTTTGCCAAAGCAATTGTTAACATAAAACAACAATAGCAGCTACAATGTTGTGAACAATAATAATGTAAACATGTGCTTGGACCCTCAACAGGGTGGGGGGCTTTTTAACAAATAAAATAAAGGTAATAAGCAGCAATAACAATAAAAAAACAAAACAAAGAAATACAAATGTATATACATATACGCTACTTACTGTTGAGGGCTATTTGGGGCTATTGTCCCCGTCTTAGGGACAATGTGATGGTGGAATTGCCTGACTGTTCTCTCTCCCTGTCTTTCTCTCTCTTTCTCTCTCTCTCTCTCTCTCTCTCACACACACACACACACAACTACTTTTCTTACCTGGGAGAAATAAAAGTGGAAAAAGTGCAAAGAGGTTACAGTAATAAGACTTAGGATTCGGCACATATATGACACATTTTACCATAGACAACAGACTGAATCTGGACCTCATTTGGATTAATGTATGCTTGTCTTTTATGCATTCTTCTTTGTCAGTTTAGAAGAATGAAGATTATACAGTTCCTTGTGTCCACATGTGAAATTAATGCAAAATATTTTAAAAAATCTTCTGAAAAAAATATCTTTACTGAAAAAATGACATTTTTCCAGTGCCAAGTTTCAGCATGCTGCAGCCTATTTTTAGTTGGAAATGTGAACACTGAAGAATAATGTGGAACAGAGACATACAAGTGTGAGAAGCATGAAGAGTTCACATAAAAGCAAAGCGCAAGAAGTGAATTAATCTTGATTCAGATATAGAAATGATGTGGACGTGAGAAGACTTTCTTGCACAAACACCAATTCAAAATCTCCTCATCCAGCCTTGGTCAATATGATAAATGACCGGCTTCCTTTCATCCCGCCGTTGTGTTACTGAGTCTTTCCTTTAAAAAAGAGAAAGGAGGACAAAGTATTTGTGAGAAGGAAGAAGAAGCTGATGTCTGCTAAGTCTGTTGTAACACTGTTTGTCCAACAGAGTACAGCATATACAATAATATGCTCTCCACGTTCCCCTGAGTATGATGTTTGGATTAGAGTGTAATTTCCCCCAGACTGGCCAGCCATGTCCAGGACTGAAGAACGATATGTGCTGAGATTTCTGCTTTAAAACGTCGAGAGGATATTCTTCATTGTTATTATATTACCGTTATTATCACATTACAGTTACATGTTACTGCCATTACTGTTAAATTAATTCATTGATTACATATAATTGTTTCTTAACAATATTTGTTCTCCATCTATCCTGCAACTGATTTCTTTGGGATTATTCTCTTTTTCTCTCAGCCAATTTGAAAAGCAATGTAGTCCTCCTTCAGCTGCTCACCTGTGCAAAAATATAACCCCGATACACACACAGACAGAACACGCCATTCTATAATTATATACCTGACAGGCTATGTCTTGCACTATGAAAGGCTGACAATCTGGGTGAATGTGGGGTTATGTGAAATGTCCACTGACCGTGCACGGGTCGTGAGTTGTATGCGGAAATGGTATGGCCAAGGTTTCTAAATCTGGGTTTTACTTGTGAAAAAGTTAAATATAGAAAGACGGACAGCTTTATGCTTGCAGCGCTGAGAGCTCCTGTCGAGGGTTACAATGAAGGTTACACTTCAGCCCACTGTCATGATCATGGCCCCCTTGGGCTTGCTGCAAACCTGGGTCAATGCATTTAAGATGCATATACCGTACTTCACTCTTCACTTCATTTAAACAGCCTGCTTTCCCATGTGTAAAATCGATGCTTCATGCCACGACCAGACAGAATCCAGAAACCACAGGATCCAAAACAATAAAACAGAGCGTTGAAGTGAAAGGCTCAATAAAAAAGAAATACTAATGCGCATCCATATGGGTGGATCTGCCTATATCCCTGTTATAGCATACTGTCAACATACCTGTGCTTTTGGTGAATGACATCACGAGTACTGTTGAATAGTGTCCTAAATTTAAACTAATCTGTGTATACACAGTACTACTCAGAGCCCATCACTGTAATTTATACTGCATACTGTGTGTATTATCACCTCAATCAGCTGTCTAACATCAATGTTACTAATAATTTTAAAAGCTAAGTCTAATACATACAAGGGAGTTTCCACGTAGCCCCTCAGGATAGAATGTCTTTAAATCAACATGATGGCACAATCTCTTTGAGTCAAAGGGTGGAGCATTGACTTCTAGATTGACTTCAGCCCATTTGTCTGTTCTACTTCACCAAAAACAGGAAAGATAATACAGAAAAATGAAGGAATGATGCTTGCTTGCTCTGCGTTGGGTCTTTAGCATTAACAGTTTTTACCTGAGCCAATATTAATCAAGAGGATTTTAAATTCTGGTATGAAATGGATACAGAGCGCTGACCATGCATTCATGGAAAAAGTAGGTTATTTTGAAAGAGGGTTTGTGTGTGTGTGTGTTCAGAAAGCCTGTGAGAAAGAATTTATGTTCAATTCCCACTTGTGTGATTACTCATTCTGTCATCGGTTTTTGATTCCCTCTGCAAGACTCGTATACTTTTTACATTTCTGTGAAACTTTTCAGCTATGCACTTATCTTAACATCCTGCTGCACACTGAGCTAAATAATTAATTGTGGCAATTATGGCAGTCAAGGGTATACATGCTCAACCAATGAGGGCTGCATCTGTAAGAACAATAGTCTTCTTACTGCATATAGGCAAAAGCAGCTGACAAGACCATTCTCTCTTGAGGCAAGGCTTATACAAAAGTAAATAATAGAGCTGACGTCCCAAAGGCTGTACAAACAGTACACCAACTCTTCACACATGAATCATTTATGCTTAAACAAACAGTTGTGGAATAAAGACAAGATTCTGTCATCGCTGTGGGGAGCCAACCCCATCAAATTTCAGAATCCCTGTAATTCGTCTGATCACATACATTTGTCATACATGTTATGTGTGGGGTCAAACAATCCCTGTGGCCCTGGGATTCTAATGGAAGTACTCTTTAAAACAGGACCTTAAACAGACAGAACAGGACGTATATAAGATTAGGCCGGACTGGATCTGATCATGGAAACCTCTGGTCAGGAATGAATAGGACATGCACTATAGCATATAGAGTCCTATCCTAGTCCTAGCCTGTCCACATCCATACCCCAGTCAACACCAAGTTCCTCATGGGACACTGGGCCCTAAAGTTGTGGGTAGATTTGATCTTTGCAGTGTGTATGAGACATGTGTAAACATTCAATAATGATGATCATAAAAATATTATTGTAATTCAAGTCCAACACCAGCGAGAGTGTGCCAGTACTTGAAAAGATATCAGTGCTATTTTGGGTTGACAGATTTTCCCCAGTTGACTACAACTTAAAATATACAAACTGACTTGATAACAAGATTATTATTTGTGTGGTAGAGTTCATAGAGAAGTGATGAAAGTTATGTTTTTTCTTTTAATGAGATGTAAGGAGTAGCAGATTGTATTAGCAATTGTGTGTACACAGATGAAACCTGAGTCCAAGCCTGAGGGAGTTTTCAACACTGCCATTTCCTTACAAATGATGTCTGTTTTTTTTATGAATTGTACCCAGTGTTGGGGAAACTACTCTGAAAGCATAGTGATACAAACTACCAATTACTTCACACTGAAAATAGCTGAACTAAAGCCAAGCAACCTGAAAGAGACATTTAGCTTGCAAAACTACAATTACTGCAATTAAAAATGTCGTTCAAATTACTTTTTTTCATAAACTTCTAAATGTTATATTTTAACAAAAACAATACAAAATTAAGTGACTACCTTTTCATACTATCAGTTGAGTTTCATAAAACTACCAAACATATTGTGCATCAGTCATTTTTGGTGACAAAAGTTATTTTATCTTGTCGATGCTTGTTTTCAACACTTTAGCTACCATTAAACTTTAATTACTTTAATATTAATCTTTACATGGGTTTTTTGATTAGTATTTTTTGTCTTTGCTGTGGAGATAGCTTTGCCCTTTCACACGTAAAAATTTTTTTTTTCCTGTTGAATTAGTACAAGGTATTTGCATAAATAGAGCCATGGTTGTTCTCCAGACATGACGCACATGTGAGCAATGAGTGTTTTGCACACACGGAGAACCACTATACAGCTCTGTGGGGAGAACCACTATATAGCTCTGTGGGGAGAACCACTATACAGCTCTGTGGGGAGAACCACTATACAGCTCTGTGGGGAGAACCACTATACATCTCTGTGGGGAGAACCACTATACAGCTCTGTGGGGAGAACCACTATACAGCTCTGTGGGGAGAACCAGCAATTTGTGGAAAGTGGCAGATGACCATTGGCAACTATAGTGGAGCAGAGTGCTTCCCACCAATCAGAATTAGAGGGAAAAAAGAGAGGAGATGGTATTTAGTCAAATTTTTGTAAAAAAAAACATTTTGGGGCCAAAAGTAGTTGGTAGTTCCTGTAGTTAACTACACTTCAATATGACAAAAAAGTAATTAACTACTACAACCACTTCACAAATTTGAATGCAGTTGAACTACCAGTAAACTGCTGCAAAATGTAATGAAACTACTTGTGAACTACTCCCCAACATTGATTGTACCTAGAAATTTAAATATTTACATGTATGTACTTGTTCTCACTGTAAAGAATTGTCTTTACCAACTGAATGTAAACATTTGCCTGTACCAGTCTCTAAGCTTCAATTCCTTTGGTTCCACCATTTCCATGTAATAATACCCTTTTTCTCTACATATAATAATACTCACCATTCACCATTTGGCATGACTGCAAAATAATTTAAACTGTTTTATGTTACACCTTAATCCTCAATATGCATGCATTGCAAACTGCCCGACAAAAGTGAAAATGTAGACTCTTCCCCAACACGCCTACGTGGGGAGATAATCTAACAAAAATAAATAATTTTGAGGATGGATAGTTGACAGATGGTTCAACTCTACTGATCTCTTGAGTGGGTGGAGAGAATTCTTGAGTCATGCAATTAGCTGCAGGAAGCAGTCTGCCCCTGAAGACTAATGTAAAAAATGCAGTAGAGATGTGAGGCCACTGTCTTGTGATACCTATTTTAATCCCATTCTGAGCAGCTGCTGATAATTACAGCACAATGAATCGCCTTACTAGAACCTGCCCTTATTTTTCCCAAGAAAACTCCATCCTCCTCTCTTGGCCTTCCTCCTTTGCCTGCTCCCCCAGCAACACTGGCCTCTGGTCAGCGTGTACCATACCACGTTACAAGAAGTATTCACTTCCTAGGCACTGTTAAGAGATCAGGCATCTCAGATGGGAATTAGGATAAACTGGTTTAGACTGGACTGATTCTGCCCAGTTTTAATGGAGTGCTAGATAACACACCTGGGGGGTATACTATGAAGCAGGCTTACTGAGTTTGCTGGATAACTGCACTGAGTAAAACCCAGAACAGCTCTTTTTACTTCAGTCCATGATGGGAATCTTGAATTTTCAGACGGATTCCGGCCACAAAAACTCATGATAGTCAATTAAAAAAAGTACAACAAAATAATACAGAACCTTCTTTTCTGGAAACGCTCTGCATGTCATTAATTTAATGGCGTGATTTATGTGCAATATTACAGCTTTGGACATCCTTAAGAGCAGCACTGTTTATGGAAAAGGACCCCCCCCCCGCCCTCCGGGCTTTAGCTTCTCATGCCTCATGGTCAAACACAAGGAGACAGGAATTAATATTAAAGTACATCTGCCTCTGGCAATTATGAGCAGGGCATTCCTTTCCCACCTTATGAAAAGTGTGTCATTGCAAAGGTCTCAGAGGAGAATGGTCTCTCTCTCTCTCTCTCACTGGGGAAGGAGAAAGGGGATGAGTGGGGGAGGGGATGTATGTTCAATTTGGGGGCCAAAGAGATGCAAGCACCTTCTAAAGTTCCATTTACATGTATGTCAGATCCAGACTATCCCACTAGACTTTACCACAGTGTGAGTGGGGGTTGGGAGACAGGATCATCCAGGTGGCGTCACTGTAGTTTAGTATCCGGGTCCATCTGGAGAGGGTCCACGGGCGTGGGACAGAGAGTCTAATGCTGTCAGAGCCTGTCAGACCGGAGGAATGTTGGAGCAAAACTGAATGATGTGAACCGCCGAGGAGACTGTAGGCCACAGAAAGGACAGCAAGATGTGGCTCAGTATCCAACCCCCTCATCCTGTGAAGTTTCTCCTCATAATTGTCATGGTTTGGCGGTTCGCCTCCTCCCCTGCGGAGGTTCTCTCTCTGAGCCACTGGTCGGCACCCGTGCCGTGTTTTTCCGCCGCCCGGCACTTAGTGTTCTCACCTGTGCAGGTGTATAGTTGGCTACTTAAGCACTGCTATTTCCTGTTTCAGCGCTTGTGTGTCTTCATTGCCACTTCCACAAAGCCAGGTATAGCCGAAGAACTGCATTACTTTTGCTAAAGTAATGCAGGAACCTTTATTAGTATAGTTAGGTTTTGATTTGTGGGATCTTTATTCCTTTTTGTTTGTTCTTTACTTGTTATTTTTCCCTTCGCCGACCCCCCTCTTTGAGGCAGTTTCCTTTGTTTACCTTTTCTTTCGTTTCACCTCTTCGTTAGCTCATTCATTATTTAGTTGAGCTAGAGGTCTTGTGTTTCTTCCTTTCCCTTTATCTGCCTGAGTCTGTTCGACTTCTCGCCCGTTTTCTCTGGGTTTTTTTGTTTTGGCTATACGCCGGGAGTTTTGTCCCTTTCTATTTCTCTGCTCGTGTCTGTTCGACTTCTCGCCCGGTTTTTCTGGGTTGTTTTGTTTTGGCTATAGGCTATATGTCCCTTGTATTGTTTTCTTTCCCCTGTCCATTCGCGGATCTTCGTTTGAAAATGGAATCTCTAATGAAGAGGAACAATCAATATTTTCACAAATGTTGACAAATGATGGCAAGAGTATCATAGTCAAAGTCCTGGGCTGTAACACTGACATATACAATTACATGTAAAAGTATTGGAACAGGTGTGTCAAATTAGTTGTTTTCCCACTTTACGGATCTATTTTGTATTTTAAAATCAAAAAATTACAATTCACAATGTCTGAATTTATTTCATGTAGTTTTAAAAATCTTGAAGAGATTTTGAACTATATTGCAACAATGCCATTCAATGAGCCAAGTAGCCACCGCCTCTACCATGCTTGTACAATGAAGTAGTATGCCGTGCAGTCCCCTTCTTTCTCCACACTTTCACATTTCCATCAGTCTGATAATGCTTTATCTTTGTCTCATCTGTCCATAAGACTTGTTTGAAAAACTCATCCGGCTCATTTTTGTAATTTTTTTGTTGCAGAAATTCTCACCTTTCTGTTCTTGGTGCTGATGTGAGGTTTACATCTGGAAGTGTAGCCTCTGTAATTTGTCTCTTTCAGTGCAGTGTCCTGTGATATTTTCACAGCCAATGTATGGAAAACAATAGCAATTACTTAAACTGGAAATTTAGGATTTTTTTTTCATGGCTTATAATCATCCTGTGATCACTTTCTGATGTCTTCCATTGATGGCCTGATCGCTGGTGAAGTCCTCAAGTTACTTTATTCTTTAGGACATTCCATACAGTTGACTTTGGAATGCACAAACATTCTGCAATGGCTCTTATTGATTTTCTCTTCTTTCATCCTCTCAATAGCTTTCTTGGTTGTCATACTCAGTTCTCTGGCTCTCATCTGCAGTTTTCTTGCCTTGCTTATAAAGTAGACTCTCCAATTGCTTCCAAAGGATATGACCTTTGCCCTGACACTCACAGCATTCCATTTCTAAATAATTAGGGTAATATGGTAAACCTGTGAAATTTGAAATCGCTGACAGTCAGTTGTCCCAATACTTATGCTGACTTGGAATGGAGGGGCTTGACTCATTGAATGGCATTGTTGTGATATAGTTCATTGTCTGTTTAAAAAATAACACCTGAAATGAATGCAGACATTGTGAATTTTTTCTCATAGTCATTGTTTGATTGGAAAATACAAATTTGACACAACTGTCCCAATACTTTTGCATTTAATTTAGTTGTATGTTACACATGCCTAAAAGCACACACACACAAGCTAATGCCCTACACATGGATGAAAATAAAGGGATCTACCTGCAAAGAATGAAGTATTTGCACCTTGTTCAGTTTGGAAATCTCATAATCTAAGGTGTCAGGCGTACACAGTGCCGCTTCGCCTGCATGTCAGAATTGCTTTGTTTTTTGACAGATAATTGGTAAATGGTCATGGCAGTTTGATCAAAGACTTTGATGGGCTGTCGAGTTTATGCGTTATGAGTATTTTCAGTGTTTTAATGTCTTTCATATGCCCAGAATCTTCAGTGTCACATCTGTTCCAATCAACTTATTGTAAGTGAAGTGGCTAAATGAGTTACTGTACTGCTTTTCATGAGAATTTCCATGTGGTCCTTCCAGTAACCCTGAGGGCTTTAATGCTATACCTTTTCCCTTTACCTTAATATAGTAATGTGTATGTGTCAGAGGACTGCATCTCTAACCAAGCTGGTGCATGCACTTAGCAGGTGCATTAGTAATCAGTGGAGTCACTGTTGCACCGTGAGGCAGGAGATATGCTTGCACCTGAGGCCCTGCCTCTCTGGGTGATAATACAACCAATGGGCTTCACTCCATGGGATCTATGGTCAGGATTAGTTTCTGGACTGCAGGGCCCATCACAGTTTATGTTTTAGCTATAGGATGCACTAGCTGGGAGCTCCCCATCATTACATTACATTACAATCACTGAGTATGCACTCTTATCCAGAGGCACGCAGACAAAGTGGAGAACATCAGTCGAACTCTCAGGAATACAAAAATGTAGTATCACCAATAATAATAATCAATATGTGTAATGTTAACCTAACAAACAACAATTTCTATTGTAAATAAAGAAAGTACCACAGAAGCAGGCACTGCAGAATCACTGCAGCTATCATCGAAAAAAAATGTAAAAGAAACTGTTAAGGTACTGTGATGATGTAACACAGTTCACATAACATTATGACAGCATGACAATTAGTTTTTATTTACTTCCATATTTATTGTGTAATTTAGGTAATTATGTCCTTGTAATGCAATAAGAATTAAATTCAAGCAGAGATGACACATGTCATGAAAACAAACCACTTGTCAATGTTTGTAATGTTTGCCTTTTGGTGAACAGAGGGCATAATTACACTAATCAGACAGAGCTTCAGGCTGCAACTGTTTACTTTATTTCTCAAAAGCAAACACGTGATGCACTGGAGACACACCAGCGCTGGAAATTGCACACGAGAGTCAAATATTGCTCCTCATCTGCATCAGAAACACTGCTCAGTCAGATGATTAATAAAGTCGCACCTTGTGAAGGGAATTTAGGCCTTAACCATGATTATTTTCCCAACACTAGATTCATCACATGGCAGAGGGTAACCACAATGACCCCCAGAGAAATAGAGAACAATCATAAAGATTAAAAAACACAAAATGTCCCCAATCATAATAGTTTCACATAAAAATACCGTAATATTGGCCCTCATTCATGAAACGTGAGCAGAATTAATCTGTGTGTAGATTGTTCGTATTAACAATTTTGTTCTTATTTTGGCGTTCATCAAAGTTTTTGTATCTGAGATTTGTTCGTACGTACAAACTTTACACCGGGTCAGGACCACGCATACCTCATTGGTAAATTCAAAATGCCGCTAAATGTAGCTTCTGAATGTCAATTAGAAATTAATTAATATTTTCTGTTGAATTCACAACACTAAATGTAGCGTTTGAAATGCACAATGCAAACATAATAAATTATGATTATAAAAAGCAAACGCTTTAGATTATGCCTATTAATCAATTGTAGGCCATGAACCTGTTTAATTAAACCCATAACCGAGGCCTAATGAATGCTCCCATGCAGTAGCTCCCACTATTTTTTCTAAATGTATAAATTTAACCTTAAATATGCTAATTCAAACACACATTTAACCAATGAATAAAATTAGTTTTAAAGTGGATTACAGGTCTGTAGCAATAGTGTCAAAGGCATAATCCAGCTAATGCCAGCCCAATGTCAACCTGCCCAATGTTATCGGTGCCATAGACTGCACCAGTGAACATTTTTGTGTTGAAAAGTTGGTGAAAAGGTCAAAGGCTAAATTTGGTAGAAAAGCAAAAGTTTTTGAACCGGTTAGAATGTAGCCAGACTATATCCAGGTAATACCTGAGCTAAATTGGGGCTAAATTGAGCTAAATTGATGATAATTATGTCAAAACTTGTCAAAATGCCTCTCATTCAAGATTTCCACCCCTCTAGATGTATATACTGTATATCGGCTTTTGCTCACTGGGACATGCACATCAAGACTCCATCCGATGATTAATTTGCATATATGCGTAGAAAGGGCCATCACTCGTTATTGTGCAGCTGTGATACGAAATGTGTTGCTCAACGTCGTGGCTCGGTGGCCTGGTGGGATCCACGGCAGCTTCATTCTGTGGGGCAGCTAGGTCAGTTTGCACTGAACTAGCTGAGAGATGGCTAGCTTATTATTAAGAATATATTCATCAAATTGCTCGTCCTTGGCCACCTCCTGTAGCTTTCTGTGCTCCTGTGTGCAGCTATATGTTTCTTCGCCTCCAATTTAATGTCAATCCATTTTTTTACTACCTTAACAGTTCTTGTGACGAGTGATCCTACATTGACGGCACGTTATCTCCTGCCAGGCCTATTCACTTTACTAATTCCTATGACACCGGTACTGACAATAGTATAATAGATTTTTCCTTTACTGAAAATCTACTAATACAACTTTTAATGTCGGAATAATTCTTTATTTAGATTTTTTTGGGCCATTTTGAATTTGTATACACCTGTAAATGGAATTTGCAACTTCCATATATGGCAATTCATGGACACTGATTTATGCTAATTGTAGAATATGGTGTAACGCGCCTGTCATTTATAATGAATCAGAATGTATGAACATACAGACGGAATATGAACAAATCTTCCTTTCCCGCATGGCTTGATGAAGCAGGTGTACATTTTTTGTACAAAACACATTCTTACGTAAATGCATGCACATATTTAGGAACGTTTCATGAATGAAGCCAATAATGTATAATTGGTCATTTTAAATAGGTAACAACGGGTTATGTTTTTTTCTGCAGTGTAAAATGTCACATTTTCATTTTATAAATTACGTTGTGAGTTTGAGCTCATGGAATGGCGAGATTGGGACCAGCACAGACGGAATCAATATGGAGGCAGAACAATCAGTCTATATCTATTCAATTGATAAATACAAACTACAAACTAACATAAATACTATAATAATGTTGATGGCCAGTAAGTGATATTTCAAAATGATTCTATCTGTGCCTTTGCTTTGTTCTAAAATGTGTTTTTAAAGGCACAAGTTCTGAAAAGCTGCCGCGATTAGGTGCAGCTATGCTATACATATGTATGTATAGGCTTATTATCTGTGGGAAGAAAAGAGACTGAAGAACGAGCTTCAAGCTGCCAGACTTGATTGAGACAGCATGCAGAGAGACGGAAATAATGAAGCAAAGGCAGGAGAACAATGGCCGACTCTTCTTTGTCTGCCTGTTTGTTGGCTGGTGTTGCGCCAGATCAGTGGCCATCCATTGAGGTCTAATGGCCTAAACAGCCCTATTTCTGTGAATCTAATGCAAATAATGTAAGTAATACCGACGGGGGTTCCTGGGTTACAGCCCCTGTTGTTCAAACCCAAAGATGTGGAAGGGGAGGAAGGGTCACAGATGAATAAAACTGAAAGGAACCTTTGCTTTAACCACAAGGAAAGGACAGAAAAAGAAAGAGAGAGAGAGATAGACAGAGAGAGAGAGAAAGAAAAAAGGAAAAAGAAAATCAAATGCTAAAGGCCTCCATATATATACGGAAGAGATGTTAACAATACAGCTCATTCCCGTATCAGCACCACTGTGAACAACCACGTTTAGGGAAAATTAGCTTTTTTATTTTCAGCGGATTATTGCCCAATTTCAGTTTTGTAGGATTAAACAGAATAGAGGCACATGCTTAAAAAAAGTGCTTTTATGCTTTTCCAATCCACCCCCGATACTATAAACCTAAAACAGGCTTAATTGATATTCTTTCAGTCATCGTGGTGTAGAATATACCATTAGTTATGTACAGCATTTCCTGTTCTGGCTAACCTCTCATTTTTCCTACTCACCCTCCAAACGTTGGCGAGCTGAATGCATAATATAATTAAGAAACAGATCAGGAATATAAGAAAACATAAGCACTGCCAGTGCCGTCGTTAGAAATCCCAGGACACAGAACAGAATGTGTCATGTGCCCCCCCCCAAAAAATAGCTCAACCCACTGTCAATATAAGCCACGTAAATATAATTTGTACACCTGTTTTTATTATACAAAGTGTCTAACACATTCCCAACATACTTATATAAAATGTTATAGCACGTAAGCTACAAACTGATAGTCCTCAGCAGGTGTAAATTTAGTTTTGCTTCTGTCAAAAACTGGAGACAGCTTTATCATTAATTTCTCCAGATTGTGTGAACAACTGTGTGTCCTTCATACTACGTGCTTTATTTAGCCTATAGCATATCTAAGTTTATGGGAGCCTATTTTTCATGAAAGAATTTCACTCGTTTATGAACAATAATCTAAAATGTTTATTCATGGTTAAGATCTAGCTTATTAGCTATGACGTGAATGTTCACTTTTTTGGAATGGACACTTTTAGTGCAACATAGGCATACAGTAACCTTTTTTTTTTTACTCATAGCCTAGGCCTATACGAGACTGCTATGATAAGACTCTTTTCCAATATATAGCATAGCCTACTCTGAAATCTTTTCTGGCTAGCTGGCTAAGCCAGCTCTCACCTGTCTATCTGCAGCATCTCTGACTGCTGGTAGGGGGGCCGTTGATGCGCTGTCTCTTTCACACGATATTTGGCCATTGCCTGTCTGGCCAAAACGTTGTTTTATTTCCTTTTTCTATCTCTCCGGTTTGTGCGCGCCAGACTTTTGGCTAACCAACGGGAAATGATTCTACCGCCGCTGCCGCCACGTATTTAAATCAGTTTACATGTGCGTGAGTGAACATAGCCTATGCTGATTGGCATTGAGTTGACCAAACCATTTTTACAATAAAAATGGGTGAAATGCAGTCAGACTGTTAAATAGGTTACATGTGATTAAATTAATATAGACCTAAATGTGGTTGAGACCATACATGGAAGCAATTACGACAGTTTGCAGACTGCTCCAGTTATGTCCCTCGTCCACAGTTTGCAGACTGCTCCAGTCCTGTCCCTCCTTTAGTTTATCCTCCCGACTTAACGCAACCAGAGTCCCAGATGCACCACCCGCCCCTTTGAATTTTTGAATTGAATTTTACTTCCTTTTCTTTGGAATCCTTACTTACCAGCTAGTTTTATTAGATCCCTTATTACTCTCTACTACAATCCACTTCATCACCTTTAGTTTAAACCAAGCCAGCCAGCAAAGGATGGGCACCCCCTCTCTAGCCAGGTTCCTTCCGAGATTTCTTCCCACTGGGGAGTTTTTTCTCGCCACCGTTGAGTGTTTTTTCTCCCTGACCAGGGAGTTTTTTTTACCTCGCTTTGCTGTTGGGGGCTAAGGCCAGGTTTTTTGTATATATTTTTCTCTTTGCCACAGCATCATATACATATGCCACTTAATCTGTGCTAGGGCCACCCCCCAGCTCTTGATCAGAGGCCCTGAAAGAGGGGGAGCAGGAGAGAAGTGAAACTACATTTGTGCATAGGCTGCAGTGACAGCAGTGCAACAAAGTGACAATTTCCAAAATTCAGTTAGTGAGATGCCTGACTAAAAGCACGCAGATTTGGAAAACAAATAACCCCCATTATGCAGACAATTCATTTTTTAAACTAATATATTAAAATGGATAGATCAGAGCTGAGTCACTGACTGTTGAGTTAAACGTTTACATGTTTAAGTGAGATGCATTAGTCATTGTTTTTTTATGAGCACTACAGTCCTAAACAATTCAAACTATGACCTAAAATGTGAATTATCTGACATAAAATTGATGTGATTAGGTTTTCTGAGGGTAACACTTGAGATTATGGTTATCATCAAGCCTGTAACAGAAATATTTCCTCTGAATAAAACATTGACTATTTTTGAACTTCAGACAAATACCAAAGAATTATGAAACCAAGTTCAAAAAAATATGAAAGCCAAATTAAAACATATGATTGTTTGAGTTTTATTTAAACACAATTGATGGATAACTCAAACAATATTTAGGGACACACACACACACACACACACACACACACACATATGCACATACACATAATTGTACATGGTTACCAAATGTTGCTCTGCTGCATTTAAACTGTGAATCAATTCTCATCAATTCTTGTTCGTACTACCAAGTACAGAATACTTGACTACATTAGGTGAATCCGTGTCTTTCTGCAATCTGTCAGACAAAAGAATATGGAATCTACATGGCATCTAGGCTAGCTCTCTGAAATGTTCTCAACACATATTAACATGAAGCATGTTTTATGCTTCTATGATGCCTTATTATTATCATACGTTAGCTCAAATATACATTTGAAAATTAAAACTAACCCTGGGGGATGAACTTTAGCATATATAGATAGACTGTTACTCTGAGTTCTATGATGTCGACTCATATTACCAAAGTGCGGGGTTGATTGACAGGGGCATTTTTACTGTCAGTTTACTTGCTCATCCATTTCATTACTCATAAATTGCATGTTTCCTGTTTGGTTTTCTTTGCTCATTTGAGAATATAATTTATGAAAAGCCATTTTTGCTTGCCAGTGTGACAGCTAGAAAAATGACTAGTTCATTCCAAACAGGAATGATGTGCCAGTATAAACGTGCTACAAAACGCAATTCTTGTGCCTTTGCAGGCATGTGTGTGCTGGATACTTAAATATAACCCCATGATCTATAACACACAGCAGAATCATTCAAGGTTTCCATCTATATTTTACAAGGCATACGATCCCAGAATTCCAGTGCTGTTCAAGATGCATACTTTCCGGTATGCCATTTCATTGTGCACTTCCATGAATGCTCCGGCGTTCTTTGTATTGTTGGGTATATGCTTAGCTTACACATTTACTTAAGCACATAAAACATTCATGGCGAGTGTAAAAATGCAATGCTATCAGTTTTATATGTGGGAATACAGTAAACTGACACACAGAAAAAACTCTGGCTCTCCAAACTTTGCAGGAAACTGCATCACGCTGCACAACACCGCAGGTTAAAATGAAGAAAAGGCTAGTTTGGGAAGAGGAGAGGGTGCTGTTTTTTCTCACAAGCTCTAACTGACACACCTGGAGATGACCAAGAGCAAAAGCAAGATGTAAGGGGTCTGTTTCGGAGGACCAGACGTGACAGAGAGGGGATTTGTAAGTTACCCACGAACCGTAAGAAAACCACTAAACGGGGCGGCAGTGTAGTATAATGGTTAAAGAACTGGCCTTGTAACCGAAAGGTTGCAGGTTCGATTCCCAGGTACACTGCCGTTGTACCCTTGAGCAAGGTACCTAACCTGAATTGCTTCAGTATATATCCAGCTGTATATATGTGAAAAAATGCAAAAAAAAAAAAAAAAAAAGTTGTGTAAGTCTGCCTATAATGTAAAAGGGAAATGGAAGTCTGCGAATGGACAGAGGAATAATGAAACTGGAAAAAAAAACTTCCCGGCTTAGAGCCAAATAATAGTCACTCAGAAAAGTGGGCGAAGGCTCGTAGACAGCAGAGAAATAAAACAAACAGGGAAAACTGTCCCGGCGTAAGCCAAACAAATAACAAAGGGCGAAAGGCTCGTAGACTCAAGTAGAAAAAATAACAAAAGAGCAGAATGCCAAAGCTCAAAAACGAGGCAATGAAAAAAAAGATAAATAAAGGTAACCCACCGAAACAGGGGTAGCTAGCTAAAGAGAATAAACAGGGAACCGAGTAACAAAAATGGAAAACGAACCAAAAGGAGCTTAACCTTACTCTAAGGAAGTTACACAGTTCTCCGGCTATACCTTGTACCAGCAAAACACCTGAAACAAGTGTGAAAAATAATTACAGAGCAGCGGAAAAACACGGCACAGACGCTGTCCCGGAGGGGGACGTCTAAGGGATGTCCCCAGACGATCCCTCAGAACCATTTCTGCAGAAGGCCCTGATCAGTTCTTGATCCAAAATGTTCCTAGAAGGAACCCAGCAGCGTTCCTCCAGACCATAACCCTCCCAATCGACAAAAAACTGGAACCCTCTGCCTGCACGTCTCTCGGTCAAAATGCGTCAAACCGTGTACACCGGCCCTCCCCCACGAGCTGTGGAGGGGGCGGTGGCTTGTCAACAGGAGCTAGGATGCTCACGAGCACAGGTTTCAGCTGGGAGATGTAAAACGTAGGGTGACTGCTCATGGAGCGCGGAAGCTGCAGACGCACGGTGACCGGGTTGATTTTCTGGACGATTTTAAAGAGACCCACGTAGCGCGGAGTGAGTTTACGCAACTCCACTCGCAACGGAAGGTCCTGCATGGAGAGTCAAACCCGCTGCCCAACCCGGTAGGAAGAAGCCAGACGGCGATGCCTTTCGGCTGAAACCTTTGGTCTAGCCATGGCGTGCAAGAACAAGGCATGAACACACCTCCAAACAGATCGACACCTCCGGACAAAAAAACTTGCGGATGGTACCTCCACATTCCTCTCAGGAAACAGAGGGGGTAGATACCCTAGCTGAGCCTCGAAAGGGGAGAGACCTGTGGAAGCATAATTTTCCACTGAGGCGAGGTGGCAATCTCAGGGTAAAAACCAGAGGACAAACTAACGGACGCCCCTAGCTGAGCACAAAAAAAATTCCAGAACCGAGCGGCGAATTGGGGGCCGCGATCCGACACCACGTCTTGGGGAGACCATGTACCCTAAAACTGTAGTCTACCACCAGCTGAATCTCCAGTGCTGATGGCAGCTTCGGTAGTGCGAAGTGTGCTGCCTTAGAAAACCTGTCTACAACCACCAGAATCACCGTGTTGCCCTGGGATGTAGGCAAACCGGAGATAAAATCTAGAGTGATGTGCCTCCAAGGATGGCTGGGGATGAGTAAGGGGCGTAAAAGGCCCGAAGGTGGGAGTCGTAAGCCCTTGTTGCGGGCGTAGACAGAACGGGCAGAAACAAATCTCTCTCCATGCTGGGCCACCAAAAACACCTGAACAGAAAATTCTTAGTCTGATGAACGCCCGGGTGAGCAGTCAGCTGAGAGGAATTACCTTATTGGAGCACCTGAGACCTTAAGTTAGGCGGAAAAAAAAGACAGTGAGGGGGACCCCCCCCCCCCCGGGCTCGGATCTAGGTGCAGCGCCTTCTGAACGGCTACCTCAATTTCCCACATGACTGGGGCCAAAATCTGCGCAGCGGGCACCATGGGCTCCGGAACCGAGTCCCTGTCTGCACGGTCATAGCGCATCTGGCTTAAAATTCTTAGACCCGGGTTGGTAAGTCAGCAGAAAGTTAAACCGGGGCAAAGAACAGTGCCTAACAAACCTGCCGAGAATTACGCCTCTTGGCTTGATGGACGTATTCCAAGTTTTTATGATCGGTCCATACGTGAAGGGATGCTCTGCCCCCTCTAGCTAATAGTACCACTCCTCCAATGCCAACTTCACCGCCAACAGCTCCCGATCCCCTACATTATAGTTTCTCTCGGCTGGTGTCAAGGCACAAGAAAAATAGGCACACGGGTGCATCTTACGGTCTAGCGGTGAGTGCTGGGATAAAATGGCTCCTACCCCCAACTTCATGAGGGAGAGTGGGTACCGGGTCTTAAAAGTGATAGGATTCAGCCTTCGATAGTCAATGCATGGCTTCAAACTCCTATCTTTTTTTTTTACAAAAAAGAAGCCAGCACCTGCCGGCGAAGTGGAGGGTCTGATGAACCCGTTGGCTAAGGCCTCCTCAATATACTCCCTCATAGCGGCGCTCTCAGGAGTCAACAAAGAGTATAGGGACCCCCTAGGAGAGACAGTGCCCAGGTATAATTCTATGGTGAAATCATAGAGTCGATGTGGTGGTAAAGTGGTAGCTCATCGCTTGCTGAATACTTCAGCGAGATCAGAGTACTCAATAAGTACATTAGCTGGCAAAAAAAAATTGAGCGCCCCTGCCACTTTAATGCTCTCCATATTGAAAGGTGAATCAGGCACGGGAGACCACACTATCTCGGAATCAGAGAACTCCTCAGGAGAACCCTCGTCCCAGGGAGAGTGCCAGTCAGCCAGGGAGTTCCAAGCCAAGTTCTCCTCTCCATCTTCAGAGAGAGGGACAGAGCTACCCTGATCAGACAGGGAATCCACCTCCCCCAGGTCACTGGCAAAACTAAGCTCCGAGCCGTAAGCAGCCCACCAGATGCGAGTGGAGCCATCAGCCCGCAGTGTGGCCAGCATTGAGAGCTCCATTGGAGAACGACAGCCTTGTTTCCGCCCCAATTGATATGCGGGCTGTGCCGAACCAGCTAAGAATGACCCAAAACGACGGGATAAGCAGGGGAATCGACCAAAAAAAACTGAATTTGTTCTGAATGACCATGTTTGAAGGCGTACATATTAATAGAGCCTGTAATCTCCCTGATGGTTCCGGAACCTAACGAGCGGCTGTCGAGAGCCGTAACAAACCGAGACCGGACGAGGCAATGAACAGGCTTTCTATGTTCTCTTGGCCACTTAGCATCTACAAAGAATTTGACTGCTCCGGAATTGATAAAAGCGTTGACTTTATTATTTGACCGATAGTAACGTCCGAGGGACAGCACCATTATGTCTCACTAGGGTCCCCAGTTCCCCTGGCGAGACCACCCGTTTCCCCCTTAACTTCGGACACTGATCTTTCAAGTGCCCCTTGCGCCTGCAGTAACAACACCACTCCTCTCATGGCCTAGGTTGCTTAGGCTCACACAGAGAAGCACCATCCACCTGCATAGGCTCCTCCCTGTTAAGAGAAGAGTAGGCGGAAGAGGAGGCAGCAGACGTTACCGGAGGAGCAGAGAGATAGCGAGTCGAACGTTCTTTTCTCTCACCTTTCTCCCTCTCTCGATCCTTGACACGGTTATCGATGCGGATAGCTCTAGTCACCAGGGCATCGAACGTAGCAGGCGATTCGAGCACTTTAATAGGGTCCAACAACGCGTTAGAAAATAGCTAAATCAGAGGACCCTCAGACCACCCTGTTTCTCCTGCCAGTGCTCGAAACATAATACAGAAACCTGCTACAGTATCGTTGCCCTGGCGGAGATGGGTTAGTTGCATGGCGGCCTCCTGACCAGAAACGTCATGATCAAAAACTAACACCATCTCCTCCATCAGCTTATCCGCATTAGACTCGAGTAGAGAAACAATATCAAAGCTCAAATAACGAGGCAACAAAAAAAAAGGTAAACAAAGGTAACCCACCGAAACGGGGGTAGTTGGCGAAGGAGAATAGGAAACCGAGTAACAAAAACAGAAAGCGAACCAAAAGGAGATTAACCTTACTCTAAAGAAGTTCCAAAGCACTGGAAGAGGAAAGCACAGCGCTTAAATAGTGAGCAAACCTGAAACAGGTGTAAAAGATAATTACCGGATAAAAAACACGGCACAGACGCTGTCCCAGAGCTGCGAGGGAAAGCTCCGCGGAGAAGGGGTGGCAACCTGCAAAACCGTGACACAAGATGCAGTATTCGTGGGTATGATAGCAGCACAAGGCATGCAGCTGAACATGGGAAAAGCAACCCAATACACAGAAAATCCACAGATCCCAATAGAAGAAAAGAGGTAAGGCCATTTTGGAAAAGGGCCAATGGGGGGGGGGGGGGGGCGGCAGAACTCCTTATCTTTCCTGAGTCCCAGGACTAGGCAATAACAAAATGTAAGTAAATATCTAAGACTGATTAAATTACTTGTATTTAATTAAAACAACATCAACAAAAAAAAGCTCTTGACATGGCATCAAATTCCTGGCTTCGAATCATAAATAATGGGTGCTTTGCAAGCTCTGATGATTTGCAAGCTGTTTCGCACATGCCATACTCTTGGTAATGGGTCATTGCCATATACCTTAGCCGACCGAAGAGACACGTACGGTATCACATGCCAATTATCGCGATCCGAATACCTGTACCTTATCTTTTGGGTTCAGGGAGAGTTTTTTGTTCACGGTTTTTGCATACGACTCAAATGTAGGCTGATGTGTTTTTTTCGAACATTTTTCCATTTCCAATTTGCATCTTTTTCTCTCCCAATTTCGATGGTACCATCATATATGCTGGCTCAACTCATCACGCCCACTGGCAGCTGCCCAGTCACTGTATCAGAAGAGCACTTCATATGCAGCTGCTGCCCGATCAACCACTTTTCCTCATCGTCATCATGCAAGAGTTGTTCTTGCATGATAGAAAGCCTTACCGACTGAAATCCTCCCTTCCTGGATGACACTATGACCAAGTGTGCATGTGTGCCAAGCGTGGGAATTAGCAGTGCATGGGTAGGATTGTAATATGTTTGTTGTACATGATTTTTGTGAGTTTTAGCCTGTTATAGGCACTCTTTATATTTCCTTTTTTTTCAGTTAAAATAATAAAAGAGGAAAAATATTATTTGGAATTATTAATTAACTCTTGTTTATATAGTCTTCTAAATATGTTTGCATGGGATATACACCACCAAGACATTCAAAGCACATTCGTCAGTAATCTAAAAAAGAAAGGGAATCAGATTTAACTCCGCTTCTTGTTTTTTACCTAAAAAAATGAAAGAGCTGACCTCTCCAAATGAAAATGAGTGACAATGATGATGCGGTTGAAACTCAATGACATGACCTTCCAGTGCCAATGATCCTGAGAGATATGGCTGTCTCTCCCCTTGGGGGTGTCAGGATCTGCTCCACTGGTTCTGCAGTGGGGCCGTGGGGCATTTTAAGTCAGTCTTCTCATTCAGTTGTGTCAGCTCTTTATAGAGAACAGGCATATTTTACGCACTGAACTGCAAGTGCAGTTCTCTGGCACATGGGATCAATGGGACTGCAGGTTCAAATCATGGATGGGCACAGCTGTAGTGAATTTGAGTAATTACTTGTGCTAAATGAATGTCTTCATCTGCGAAGATGGATGACTTAAGGGTTAAGGGTATGCAAATAAACAACTTACTACTAGCTTACTACCTCATCCTAACAAAGAGGCCATTAGAGGAAAAAACCTGGGGCCAAGTGTATTTGACTGAATCAATTTAATCAGGATTCAACAAACACATGCCGTTAACATCAAACGACCATCGTTCACAAGTTTTACAACTATTAAACAATATTTGTTAACTTTTGTGATCACTAGAATGAATTACCAACAACAACAACAAAATAATCCATGTAACTTTGTGTATTGAAAGACATACTGTACAATACACTGTCATTACAAGTCAAGGTTAAGGAAAAATGTTGATTGCATCCCAGCCAAAAACCACCTCTTTTCAGCTGCAAGCAATGGTGCATATGTTAGAGGATTTACGAGACAAAAGGCACAACCTTTGATCACGCACATATAGCGTAAATTCAATTTGTGCCTTTCATTACTCTCCCCCTTAATGTGTCAGCACAAGGCAGGGTGACAGGTGACACATTGTATTAGCTTACTGTGTTTGGGTGACAAAAGACGGAATCCTGGAAATGATGAATCACTCACGTTTCCTGAGCCTCTTGGTGATGCACACATCTGTCATGCCAACTGCATGATATCATGGTAATATAAATCTGAAATATTTATATAGTAGCTTATAATACTTAAGTTTAGTGGAGCATATTAAAAATCAAAAATCAGTCAAGCAATCTCTATTACCTTCGACAATATTTTCATGTTCTGACAATGATATTAGCCTCTCTAAATTATGATTTATAAATACCTCTAAAGTTTCTCTGATCTCTATTGATATACCATTCACCTAAAACCTTAAATAAATTTTTTTATTTAAATATTGATTCTAAGTGCCAACAGAAAAGCATCTGTAACCCTTATTCATGCTGTTAAGTGATCAAGGATATTATTAAATGGATTGGTCACAACAACACGATTTGAATATACTTATAGTCAATAGAGGATTTAAAATAATCTTGTGTGTCTTCCTGAAATCTTCTTTTGAAAAACCTCTGAAACTACAATTATAGTCACACATTTTAATTAATTCTGGTGTGATAAACTGGAAAATGTTAATTTACAGTAGTTTTGGAAGGCAGTCAAATAATCCCAGCATGGGGGACAATTGGGTGTGTGTAGAATTATTACTGTAAATATTCCACTAGAATTCATTCATATTCTGCTCCATGTTGTAAATTGCATTCAGGACATACACACAATGCAATGTTTGTACAATTCTGACAGTTTTGTAATCATTACGCTTTGATTTTAATTTTTTAATTTTTTAAATTTAGCTTTTTTCTCTTGATTTCTTATTTCTACAGGCCACGATGTTGTCATTCACTGTGAGGGGAGGATATGATAATTACATTTACATTTTAGGTGCATTAACAGCGCCCCACCTGGGAATCTAACCTACAAAAGTTCAGCTCCCTAACCATTATGCTACTCTACAACTGAACTATGGCCAGGACTCATGTCACTCAGTCAAAATGAATGTGCAAGTACCGGGTCACACCTCAACAACAGGCAAGCCAGGAAAAGCCAAGAACTGCTCCGGAATCTCGCCATTCTTGGGGAAACATTAAAGAACAATGTATTGTGCATTCCTGGAGAATGCTTGCATTTCCTCTATTTTATGCATGGTGTTCTCAAAACTATATTGAATTACAGGGAAATACAGATATCGCATGGATTTCACTGGGTTTAAGGGCATTAACTGGGTTGCTGGAAAGTGGGAGATTTGATCTGAAGTTGCAGAGCTGGCCTGAGAGTCCTGGAGCTATTCACATTACTCATTTTATAGGGCTTAATATGGCTGGAACTGAAGCCACTGTACAATATAAGTATTAGAAATTCTTTGTATCGGTGAAAACTGCCATATTTGCAGAAAGGGTTTGTGTGTGCATGTGTGTGTGTGCATTTGTGTGTGAGCAAGAAAGTGTGTACTTTTCAGAAATGCATGATATAGGCTGAGAGACACAGATCACAAGCGTACTGCTATCCTATGTACCGTGTGTCCAGTTTTGTCATGCTCAGTGCTCAGATAAGGTAAGTTGAACCAGCTCAGTCCTTGAATGATCCTCTTTCTGGCTCCTCAGGTCAATTTCTTTTAAAATTCTGTCTGATCCTTCTTTTGGTGGGTGGGGGCGGGGTATACAAGGAAACAAGGAGCCCCTGTCTGTGTTTGAGGGCACACTTCAGGCCCCATCAGTGCTGCCCTACACTCTCATTTCATCTTGGGGCATTCAGACTGGCTCGCATGTTTGCATCACGCATTGTCAAAGCCAATTCCTCAGTTCCTCAGAGTCCTGTGCCAATGGGACACAAGTCTTGCTATAATCACACAGACATAAACCCATTGCAACATGAGTTTAAGGTTGCAGGACCACTTGCGTGCAAGTGTAAAATAAATAAATGCTGAAAGGACAGGAAATGAGGGGTTATAGTAGGGGGTGGCTTAATCCACCACTGTGGCTAAAATGAGCATTGAACGAGAAAGTGTGGAGAGACTGTTTGAAATGGATACAAAATCTGTACTTGCAGCCAGTGGTTGATTTGTAAAAAAAAAATTCAAGAGGGATGGTAGGGTCTGTAATATCACATAAAACCATTAAAACAAGGTCATGGCAGTTTTACAAAATAAATGGTTTTCGTAAATTTTTACTGGGGGGATGGCATCCCCTTGCATCCCCCTTCAAATTGACCCCTGCTTGCAGCATATTTGAAAGCTTAACAAATTAAAGAAGTTTTAACAAGGTTGCAGGTTTTTATAAGGTTTTGTGTGACCCCAACAGGGAGGTGCTTCACTGCACTGCAAAGCTGTGGTAAATCCGTCTGTATATTTGCGTGCTTCAATATGTGAATGTGTGTGAGTGACTGTGCCAGCCTTTGATAATGTGTGTGTATGTGTGTGTGTTTGGGTGTGTATGTATGTGTATTAGCGGGAAAGAAAACATTGATCCATGACAACGTGCAGAAATCTGATCTGGCCAACAGCAGTAGTGGCCCTCTTTCCCCTCTGTTAGGGTCCATAGCCTCCTGTTGCCTCTAACTCATGTCTACATGTGACTGTGACTACACTGAGCTGAAGGAGAAGCAGGTGAGGCAGCTGAAGGATGGTATATGCCTTCAGGCAACATACCTGAAAATATGCAACAAGCAAAGGTTGACGAAAATACTAACACATGCACGCGTGTGTGCACACGTGCAAGTAAATACTATCACACCCAGATACATAAAAGACAGTACATGCACATGTAGCAACAGACAAGCCAATTCTGTGAGACCTGTGGTCGAAAGCAGTTTTTTTAGTCAAAAACTAAGGCAAGCTTGACCAGTGGATGGGGCTCAGAGCCCAGGCACATGAGGTCAAAGGTGGTTTCCTCAGCAACCAGACTGGCCCTGCTTCTCCACAGGACACCCCAGAGGAGCACAGTCTTTATCAGGGAGCATTTGGGGCACGCACCCTTGGGGAGGTAATACTGTTACCATGCAGCTGTGTTCTCAAGCCTAACACAGGAAAGTGGAAGAAAGAAAAAGAAAAGAAACAAAAGAGGAGTCTTAAAGCTGACAACGGCTTCGGCTTACAGTTACAGACGAGTCCGACTGGCGGTTTTTTAAAAGCTTGTGGTTGACACAAACATGGCAGACAACATGTAAGAGCGGAGGCTCTGAATGCGAGCTGAAGGATCCCCATTCTCCTCTTTCATGCACTATTTGTTTACAGACAGGCATTTACCAAAAGAGGCTGTTGACAATTTGAATAAAGGAGAGCGGCGGAGAAAGGGAAAAGCAAGCAGGTAAAGCTAGCCATGCTTGACTGACAGGGTATACATAAAATGTGGTATTAAGAAACTGCATCAACAATAAATAGAGGTTTGCTTTTCAGTCTACAGCTGCCTGCATTGTCCCATGTCTTTTATTTTCTCCTGCACCCTTTCTATTGTTTGATATTAAGCACAGATTCACCACAACATCAACTAGTGTGTATGGTCCTAAATATACTCAAGCACCTCTTCCTAGAGGTGTGTCAAACGTTCCACAGTTTAAACAAAAGTGTAAACTAAAGTTTTTAGTCTGAATGATTTGCCTTCCCCAAATGAGTGTTGTGAACGATGTTAGCAGAGCAAGTTCTGTCTGGAAACCTTGTGTCGGCTAGCAACTATGGTCGGCTAGCAATCACGTGTCCCATACTCAACCAATCACATGCACACACCTCTAATGGAGCGCCCTTTTTAAGCCAAGAATCAGTTCTCTCTGTACTGCTTATGCTGATGCGCTGCTCCTTGTTTGCTTACGGCTTGTGTTAAAATAAATTTGCTGTCACCCTCCACCACCCCAGCTTCCACCTGTCGTTTGGATCTGCTTTAGTATGGGGGGGGGGGGTTTCTGGTCATCTCCTGTTTAGCGGGGAGAGATGCCCGTGCTCCGGAGCAGTACTAAAGCAGATCCATTCACCGCCAAACTAAAATAATTATGTAGCACATTCATTAATTGAATATGTCATTTAAATACGTGAGCTGTCCTGACAGAAGTTACCCTCACGATTTCCTGATTTAGAGTATGTGGTGTGTAAGTTACTTTGGAAGATCCTCATATGAGATCATGACAGCGGTTTGAAGCACTTATGTCACAGTAGAAGTTTGCAGTTGCCCCAGTGTCTCTCTAGTACACTAATATCTTCAAAGCTAAAAGAGCTCATAACCAATTTATGGAGGAACAGCACAGTTAAAATGCTGAGCAACAGCGGTTAAACTACTGAACAAGAGCAGAGTTAAACTACTGAGCAACAGCAGAGTTAAACTACTGAACAAGAGCAGAGTTAAACTACTGAACAAGAGCAGAGTTTAAGCACTGAGCAACAGCAGAGTTAAACTAGTGAACAAGAGCAGAGTTAAACTACTGAGCAACAGCAGAGTTAAACTACTGAACAAGAGCAGAGTTTAAGCACTGAGCAACAGCCGATTTAAACTACTGAACAAGAGCAGAGTTTAAGCACTGAGCAACAGCCGATTTAAACAAACTGAGCAACACCAGACTAGAACTACAGATGAAGAGTGGTGAGTATCAGAGAGGAAAACAAGGTCAGCACTGTCTGGCAAGCATAGTGAAAATTATATATTCAACAGAAATTAATTGGTACATTGGTAGGGAAAATACACCCCTTCACCACCTATTTGATAAGGCTGAAATATAGTACCTCATAGATATCTTAGAACCAGAGGGAAAAACATTCTGAAATCACTGCTCCCCATGCAAGATATTCTTTGGCATGTTTCTGCGCAAATATTAATCTCTTAGGAATTCAGGTATTCTAAATAGCATCATTTATTAAAGATATAATAAAGCAAAAATTAGAATGCCTAGATGACAGATACTTATTTAAAGACATTTTGATTTTGAGACAATTCAGCCCTAGATAGGGTACCTAAAGGTTATCAAAAGGAGTGTCAATGTGATTTCAAAGAGAAAACATTTTTGTCTGTGTAGTAGCAGGCAATTTGGCATTTACTACATTTTACTCCCAATTGATTACATAATCTGGAATTATGCACAGCATGCAATTTATCAGTACTTTTATGTGATACTTAACATGTACTCACTGAACTGAAGTCACATTACATAATAATCTTTCTGGGAATAAAAAGAAAAAATCTATAAGACCTACAGGCAATGCAGACTGAGCAATTTCAAAATATTTGTGAAGAATATGGTCATACTCAATGCCTTGGGAAATTTGGGTTGCTTTCATAAGACTCTGAAATTGAATACATCAAAAATAAAAATATGTTTTTTCACTACGACCTTTCACCGAAAAGACCGATTCACAAGAGATCTTGGAGCATGAAGGGAATATGCTTTGCATTTAGCATCTCATCATAAAACTTTCTTTTGTTAAGGCAATGTCTTTCATTGAGATGCTAACATAGGTTGTCTGATAAACAAAAGTAAATATTGAGTAGAAATTGTGCTTTATTTTATTTATTTATTTAGTTACTTATTTATTCATTTTATGGACTTATTTTTTATTGTTTTTATTACTTTTCCTCTATTGTGTAATCGTGGTATCATTGCAAATGAAGGCCCACCCTCAATGATATTCTCTGAGAATTAAATAATGGTTGAATTCATATAATTTAGCCACCTTAACAGGTTATATTCAATGAACAGAATGCTCATTTTCCAAGATTAAGTGCTCAGATAATGGTGTTAGCATGTTTCGGTGTTCACTTATCATTGCCTCTCATTCACTCTGGTTAACCTCAACAAGAACATATATTTGTAAATAGGTGTTTATGTATTGATATTTCGAGATAAAGTATTTAGAATTTTCTTTAAACAAATAAAAAACACGTCATACATGTCATGCCATAATGGGATGTGGAATCAACACAGTTTTGTAAAAAATATTACACCAGGATAAGGTTGTGCATTTTGAAATAGGACTTTTCATCTGTGTATATCTACAGGTGTTTAGGCATAGCGTGACATATTTACCTGCATTTCAAGAGTAAATATACTCCTGAAACCCTTCCAAATATTGCCACATCTATTGAATGATTCATGTGCATTGTACCTGGAAGGCTTTCTACTAACTGTCAGGAAAGGACGACTTCAGTTTCAGTGCAGCATTTAGATAATAACCATGAGAATACAGGGGGCAGGGGGATCAGTCAGCCAGAAGGCGTCACCCTAAAATGAATGCGTGTCTGTGTAGTGTCATGCTTATATTAAGTGAAAGTGAGCGAACACTGAGCTTAATGTATTGTGCCATGGTGGCCCTGTAAATAAACCCGGAGAAGAGCTTCTGCCAAAAGAATACAAGAAAATAACAAACTTAAATCATTCATGTTTCTTAAATATCTCGGTCATGCACTTTGACACCTTCTCAGATGACCAAAAACACAGAGTACTTGCATTTGATTGACACATAATAATAAATAATAACTGAAATCACCTTTCTCGCATTTCCTTGTCGTCAACACTGTCCCAGTCTGCGATGATAAACACACAAAGAATGTTTGCATTTTATTAGCATGCACTCATGTTACTCAGTGACAGAACTGAATGGTTGGCTAGGAGAACCAATGATAGTTCAAACTGGGGATGTTAAGATTTATAGTTGAATTAAGATTAATTGAGACATTGTACAGTCACGTCTAAGTGGGAACTCTTTGCAAAGCTTGGCTGTGTATGGAACATGCCTGTAGTCTCTGATTACAGCCAGTGGAACGCAGGGGAGAGTTCCAGGTCCATCTGAGACCTGTACTCCTTCATTGGCTTTTCCTCCAGTTTATTTGTCTTATGTCTAAGCAGTGTGGTGATCATTCTCTCTCGCTCTCGGCTTTGCTGCATGTTAAACTGTGTTCAAATTTGTTACACTAGAAAAAGGATTGATTGCACGCTGTTGTGAACAGAAGACATTTATAAACTTTTGGGATTCATTATTTTCTAATGGCCTTGCCAGATGGGCCGGTCGACGATCACTATCGCCACCACTCCGGTTCACAATTGCTCGTCTCCCCACATCTATGTGATAAAAAACTCCCTAGTGTCTAGTCTGAAAAATGGCAGAACCAGAATTTTGCTGTATTACTATTTCAGTGCATGAACAAAACAGGTATAACTCCAAGCTTAATAAGATACATATGCTTTTTTTCATAGCCATCACAAGCTTCTGATGTTTCTGTAAAGAGTGAAAACCCAAATGTCATTTTGGTCTCTCAAAAGAGGAAAAACCAATCACCTCATATATGCCTGGCTTCCATTTTAAAATCCAAGGCTGTAAACCAAAACCATGGTGGAGAAGACAAACACCAAAATGCTGGTAGACAGATTTCTATTATGTTCCAAATTAAAACAGAAGACACATACATGTACATGTGCTAATCTTTGGTAGGTTGTAGTGGTGATTGCAGTGGTGCTGTAATTTCAGCTAAGAAAAAATAATCAGCAGAACAAGTCGCACACATGCCCTCCACACAATCAGGTGTGCTAGAGAGTTGAGGTCAGTCATGCCCTCATCATTATAAACCAGCTCTCCCATTGTCCACTGATGCAGTACCTTGATATGCTGAGTGTAGCCTACATCGAAGCAATGCATCACTAGACCTCACTAGAACACAAATTAAAACTATGACAGAATAACAGGCGGAAGATATTTTTAACCAGCATTATAAAAAGTGTGGCAGAGGGATGTAGTGTTGAAGGACCCAGGCTGATTTCCAGAAGGTTGCAGGTTTATGTTCCTGCTGGGGTGCATCCACTGTACCCTTAAACTAAAGGCTCAACCTTTACTTTTCAAGGACATACTGGATGTAGAAAAGCAGTTTCACTGCATCATGTGTCAGATGTAATTTAAGCAATGAACATGTTTTGTTTATAAAGGTATCAGCCAAGAAATGACATTGTGGGCATAATTAGAGGATTGGATTAGCAACACAATTTTCCTTTCTTGACCACCACACCATGCGCAAACTGAAGCGAACCCTTTCCGGCCACATATTTACACAGGAGCAGCTGCTGATGCTGTTCTGGACAGTCACCTGTACAGAACGTGAACGGTACTGAAAGCAAACCATCTGGACAAAACAGGCAAGCACTAAAGCTGTAGTAGAGATGATGCTTTTGAGAAGCAATGATGTAATTTAGACGTTGGTCTTGAGACGAGAAAAGGCCATTTTCATTCATATATGAAGAAACGTATATCGTGTGCTGATAAAGTCTACATTTCTCTCTTCCGCCCATACATTTGTAAGTATAGAATGCACTTGTAGGCCTACACAAGAAGGCCGACCTGCTTTCCCTCTGCATTTTTGATCACTTCAGAAAGATGAATGGTCATTGGTGGCTGTTATTGTGGGTGTTTTCATTTCTCATTGAAAATTTTGAGATTCAGACCTCTTCCAACTGCTCCAACATAATGACTGACATCACCTTATACATCACATTGCAAGCATTATTTCAAACAATTGTAAAATTCTTCTAAGCTCTAGTATGTAGATATAAAGTTTTCAGCCTATATCTGTCAAATCAAGCATTTTGATATTATACTGTATAATGATGGCTCTGTTGCGCTGTAAACATTTTAGCACCTCTGTGATGCAGAACAGACAGAGCTGCCTGTATAACAGGCATCCACTTTAATGTGACAGGTGCTTCTTTCAGAAAATATGGCTCTTTAAGTTTGTTAGAAATATCGCTGCGCTTTAATAGCTCTAAGGATGGCACACTGCCAAAACAACAGCTAGAAATGTTGTCAATAATAAAAGTAGTAGGTGTGTCAATATTGTCTCAAAGGGATTTGTAATAGAAAATGAAATACATATACGGGCTGTTGATTTATTTCATTAAAAAAAAAGAATACAAAAATAATTCCCATTAATGTGTAAAATAGGGTTTCTATTCTTTGAAGATGTTCATGTAATTTGTGTGTGCAACATTTATATGAATTGTACCGCTTTTGACCAGGGGCAGGATGCATTTAAATTAGCAAGGATTCCTTGGGTTACCACTACATTGATTCCACCCAACAATGGGCTTCAGTGTTGATTTTATTTCAAATATACAGTTTAGTGAGTTCAGTATTTACAGTTGTATAACTATTGTATGAACTAATGCTTAAAGCAGTACGATATGAGTCACACTAAATGCCTGGGGGATGGGAATGTGAATTGAACTCATTAATTTTTTAAGAACAATTTTCAGATCTCAGTTGTACAGTACACTCTAGATAGACTACAGGACTTCCTTCAGAATTATTTTCAAAACAAAGACCCCAGTCACATGTATTTTCTTCTGAGTACACCACAAGTACAAAAAAACATGAACTAGTATTGTTCCATAGCTCTTGACACTGGTAGTAAGACCTAGTTAGTGTGGTAGCCATTGTGTAAACCAGAACACAAGACTACAATATCAAGGGCATGGGAAGGGCAACAGTGAACTAAACTTCAAGCTTTTTTATTCCAAAGTTTCTTTTGGTCTTGTTAATTTACTAAATATTTATAATGAATGACTACAGTTATCATGTATTCTAGAAACAATGGGAAATGTGTTTTACAATGTTTCCTGAATTTGTACTGGGTAGCATAACATTTGTCATACATTAACCAAAATTGTATTGTATTTTCCTGAATATTTTCTGAATATTTCATTAAAAAGGGTTCAAAGACAAACTTCATATACAGTATCTCAATTGAATCTTTCAATTCAACACAAGTTTCAAACATCTAGTAAATATTTTTCAGACTGTATAAGCACATATTACATTGTAAATTGCTTAAATGTTTCATGCATTTATAAAATGTCAAGCATTATGTAAAGATTCAATATAGTTATCAAATATATTTAACACATGTTTAATTGGTGAAATGTTTAATTCATGTTTTAATATTTCATGAACGTTATCTTAATATTAGGCCTACCTAAACACGTATATAAACAAGAGGGTATATTGAAACGTGGACGTATAATATAGGACATGAGTCGATGAAGTAGCCTATATACACTGAATGCCATATTTAAGTGAGGCTATATTTACCTTACCGGTGTATACTCGTGCAAGACAAATTCACAAGAACGAAACTATTGGGGAGCCATACTGTTGTGGGACACGGAGGGCAGCTATTACAAGTGACTGTTACTGCTAGGCACAGAGGTTGACCAAGATTTAGACTTTAACAAGTACGTAAAATGGATTGCAGTAATTATAAGAGTTCTGCTGCTATAGCCTACTTATATTTTAACTATTGTACTTCTAAAACATAACATGCTGCAGAGATTGATCTTCTAGTCCAGTCGGGTCCTGCAGTTTAACAGCGTTGACAACCATCTGGAACGGTATAGCAGCAGTGCAGATTACGTTTTCAAGAGAACCGACCGGGAGGAGGGGAGAGAGGGAGGGAGGGCGAGGGAGAGCGAGAGAGAGAGAGTGAGAGAGAGAGAGAGTAGAAAGAGACCGCTTTACACAGTAAATGCTGGATAGAGTGTTGCTACACGCACCACGCGTTCTAAATCGGGAAGTTTCAAAAAATATATATACTAACTTACTACCTTAATGTCGGCTCTGCTGGATCTTTTCACACCGATGCTATGGTTACCTTTATTACGGTAGGATCAGTTATATGCTAGTATATGCTTTTGCGCTTCTTGTTGTTTGTGCTTCCTAAGGTCCGTGGGAATTGGAAGCGGTATACTTATGATTGACAGGAGTAAATTGCCACTGTGTTTTTGTGATGGATTCGGAATATCGTTGAATACTGCTAGCAACAATAAAAGCTAAAGTCGCAGTAAAAGGACCACTGTAGTGAAATGAGTGAAATTTACTTTTGGGTTAATTAGTTTCAAAATGGGAACCGTTTGAATCGGGCAATTGGACAACAGGTATTGCTGTGGGAGGCGGATGATTTTTTTGAAGGGGAAAAAACTTGTTTTAAAATAATCTGAGCGACGAAGCCAAGGGCGACTACCTGGGCGCTTATGGTGCACCTAGGTATACATTTAGATGGAATGTAAAAAGCTCTGCGCAGCGCGCACTGCCCTAGGGGGAACTTAAAACCAGTACGGGCGCAGTCTTCTTACCTTACCGAGAATGCATGCATTCCTATCCCAGGTGGAAAACAATAGGTCACGGGCTTTACGGGGTTATTGTAACTTTTCTTCTTTTTTATTTCTTAAATATTAACGCCGATTTCAGTCCTTGTTCGGGCGGTTTAACAACGTTGTCACAATTTAGCAATGACTTTCCTAAATAATGGGCTAGCTTACTTCATAGCGAAGTGTGCGTGATGTAGGTTTATTTCTTAACAAAACTTTCTTCCAATCTTAAAATGCAGCCTATGTAGGCCTACATAAAATACATACGCATTTAATGCGAATGCACCGATAGAAAGACTTATCTGCACGGAAGTCCAGAAAACCTGCGCTTTTCTCGTTATTCTGAGGATGAGTCTTGTCAACTTCAGCAGCGCCCCGTTTACAGCAGAACTAGCCTAGGCTACTACATTGTACCAATTTTGGAGTACGGGGCAAAATAGAGATTGCCTATTTCCGGTATTATCACCGTTTTTCCAGAGCACAGTTCTTAAAAAGAAAAAAATCAAAACCTGGACAATCCACACAAATTTATGGCGTAGACAGCATTGACATCCGCTTTTAGAAACGCGCAGGAGGACGACCATGACATTTTTTGCATTTTGATAGGCTCACCAGCGCAGTTGGCTTGAAATTCTTCGACGCCCGATTTTCAGTGTTGCTACTAGTGTTTGCAATTTCCCGTTTTCTTGGCGCGCTCTTTGGGCAGTCGTGTGTAGGCTTGCTTTTCACTAAGGCATTTGTAAAATAATTGACTATACTTAAGACTTTTGATGCTTCAACTATAGGAAGAGAAAGAGAATAGGAATACGTTTTATGAGAATCATTTTCCCGAACACGAACCTTCACGTTATACCCATGGGTATCGGAATATTTTAAAAGTTATATTGTTCAATTAACAACGAAAGCAAAAACGCACCGAATGTATTATACCGATTTTTAACTATATTCATTTAAAGCTCATGGAAGGATTTAATTCAGTTACAGAAAAATAGACTAGGCCTACTACATATAATAACGAACAATACATTAGTTTCATTATTTGGCAAGGCATATTTTATTGATTTTCCATATTTTGAACAACAACATCCACAACAATTTGTTTTACAATCAATAACCCAGATTGCATAACTCATCATTTTAGCCCATTGTCGATTTTGAATTGAATGTTTTATTGAATGAGGGAAACATGGAGAGGAAACTGTTTCTAGGAACCAATTAACCGTGGCAATGTGCAAAGATAGTTTTGCAACACACACAGTAAAAATACTGTGTGTGCAGATCTAACTATACATCACTATTTTAAAAACAAAAAAACATAGCGAATTCGAATTTTAACTTTGACTAATAAGCTTTGACCTGGCTCTCTTACCAGCACTTTAACTAAAAGAACACTAAAAGTTCTGTATTTACAAACCAGAAACAGTTAATGAAAATCTATCTTGTTCTTTTCTCAGTGCTTAGTTTCAAATTCTTGCACTCATATAGCACCACTACATTAGCCTACACTGAGTAATGAAGATATCGTCTACACTTGGTTATTGTTCAATACACACAGACCTATTCTACATGCATGTCAGATTACGCTACAGTAAATGAACCCCTGTCCGTGTTTGGTGAAATAAAGGCGTTTCCCATTAGACTGGATTTGAAGTTGAATTACGGTCTTGCTCAATGTGGGAAGGATTTATCGTTTGTGGATTAAAATGAATCCCTTTCTGTGTTTTCTCCAGTTTCAGTCTTCGTTTCCCTTTGAGATTTCATCATACACTACTTTCTGCATGCTATTCAGTAATGTCCTTGGGGCACTGGCTATCATTGTTATATTGAAGACAGAAAGACATGGTTGACTATTTACTGTACATTTTGAAAATAATGGAAATGCCATATTTCATTCATTTTTACTATTATAAAGACTTTGATTATCCACATAAATGTACCATGATTTATACAATTTTGTAATCCATTTTAATGGTATCATTGATTTAGAGATGTTTGGACCTTCCAATATTTTTTTTTCCTGTTGACCAAATGAATGAGGATGAACTTGCATGCAAAGCACAATCCAATCTTGGATAAGATATGTATTGTTGTTCTAGTTATCAACATTTAATGTTGTAAATACTTTAGCTTTTGGCTAAATTGTTATAACGATTGTACTACCATTTTATTTATGTTTTATCCTTGTTTTTTTGTGGGGGTTTTTTGTGCTGGTTTTCCCACATGAAATATGACCATTTGATAGGACAGCTGCAGTGGACTACATTGGTGTACACGCAAATCGACCTATACTTTCTTGAAGTTATGTACAGGGAGCCTTGGCACTAACGCGTGTGAATGTTGTAAAAGAGACATTCTGTATGGAGAGATTTTATAAGACCCATTGAAGTTCTATATAGAGCACTCTGCAGTTTCAAGTGCTAGGGTGTGCCACAACAGGTGGCATAGCAATGGGTGCTTTTACATGGTAATGGCATTTCCATCATGATCTATCCCATGGATGGAATTTAATCCTCCACTTTTGCAGTTGTGTCAATACAATGCGTCATTGTATTGCCATTGATCAATCATAGATGAAAGGACTTGTTTACTTTGTCTGTTACATATACCAAATGTACATTTTGTCTAGGTAAAAGGAACAGCAACGAAAACAAAAACAAAAGTAAAAAGTGGGAAAAAACTATTTACTGAAATATGCTAGTCAAAATGAAGGACACAAAGCTAAAGCTGTAAAATCAATTGTCACGCTCAGTTACATTTAGTTTAATGACATTTTATCTTGTCAAATTCCACTCCATCCTGCTTTGAAGTTGTTGGAAACCCGTGGAATGGATTTACAGTGAGATCACAGCTTAATCTATGGGATTAGACAGGATGTGTACTTTGGCAGTGTGCAATGCAACAGAAGAGAGTGTGGTCCCCAGTGCATTATCTCACTCTACTCTACATTTGCCGTTCATATTGGCCTCATAATGTAAGCCTCAAATGTGGGTCCTGTATGACTGGCAAAAATGGAAAAAAAAAGAAAAGTCAATTTTGTAAAGAAATCTAGTAAAGAAAAGTCAATTTTGCAACATTCCCTAAGAATTCTCAAATCGAAGAAAGTTAAATTCATTAACATGAAGTCGGCCGTATCGATGACCGTCTATATTGGTATGAAAGTTACCAAAGGGCCTGAGTTTTGAATGTAATTGTTGCTAGGTAAAACTAGTGGTGGCTACGAGACCCGAGTCCTCTTCATTCTCTTTTTTTGAGCAAGAAAACAGTGGGCAATGCCACAGCCATCGTTGACTCTAACCAAATAAACGAAACTTACATAAGCGGACAGGGGCCCTCCAAAAACACATCTGAAAAAGTCTTCTTTCACCCTTTAATTCCCGCTGATCCATACAGCGTTTTCTCCTATGGAGAAAACAAACTACCATCAAAAACCAGCAATAAAAATCAATGGGCCAGTTTGTTTGACATTGGCTTGCACATCTCTGAATGTAAGGCTGCCTGTCACAGATGAATGCAGATAGAGTTCTGACTCTGAGTCATTTTTTCGGGCAGATGTGATGACAGATTGACCACAGAGTAGCTGCCGTTTCACTGAATGGAGGACAGGCCAGGATCCAGGATCAAATCTGTACAATATTACACTGGCCTGGCTGTTCACTGAAATGCAGTCACTGTGCAGCAATATATTTTGGACAACTGCTCATGGTTCATTCATACAAATGTTTTTTGAGAATCTGTGAAATCTATTGTGTATGCAACACCTCCCATGCCCAAATACACACAACATACGTAATACAAAAAAATATACGTACTAAAGTTACTAAACAATGTAGAAAAATATGTGGCATGGGAGTAATCCAGAGAGTTCCAATGAAATATAGTGACAATTAATGTATTATTATCAAATATTTGGTTACAAATGGGCATTATATTGAATATTTATTGAAGTATTGAATATCCTGAGGCAGGAACCCTTGGGGTGTTCAAGTCCAGGCGTGATGCAGTGCTGGATACCCTAGAAGAGCTGAATGGCCTATTCTAATCATCATGCATTCTTATTTTATGTGCTTATTACCAACCCTTTTCATTCTACTATTCCATTACATAGAATAATGCTGTTTTGAGACACATTCAAAAGAAATATGAGTGAGGCGTGGAGTTCAAAGACTCAGAAAGCAGTATTCTCTTTTGTTATGTCACAACCTTGAAGCTTTCTTTTCATCAGTTCAGTGGTGTAGTGAGTGAGAGCAAGAAAGAGATTATGCATTTCATTCCAGAATATGACTAGATACAGAACTTATGTTGCGCGGAAACAGAATGCGTGTGATTGTCAAAAAGTTATGAGCTAGACTCAGGTCAAGAAGCAAGTTTATACACTATATTTGCTATTTTCACAGAGTAAAATCTCCAGTGTTAATATGAGTACAGTAGGGACCATATGTACTCAGTAAGAATTGATTTAACACTCATTATTTTATTATGTACAGTTAAGTATATTATATGGGACCCCTGCTTGTTTATAATGAATTCAGCAGAGAATCAATTACCGGGCAGACAAGGGCAGGAGCTAAATCAAAGCTTAAAATTCCTTGTTATAAATTAGAATTCAAGGAAGGAAAAAGCTGCACTGCACTAAAACAGACTGAGTCAAAAACCTGCAAGTTCAATACAGTTTGCTCATGTAGCAGCCTACTTTCCTTTCATTTTCACATGCCAAAACATAAAAAAGAGTAAGGCCCTTCAATGTCTGCTCTCTGTCACCACTCATGTAACCACGTACTGCATTGTCTATTTATTCATCTTCCTTCCATTTTTCTTTTCTATGCTCTATATCAGTACATACATGTGATGAAATGGGTGTATACCCAATTGTTATAATTTAGTTTTACACTGTACAAAGCTGATTTGTTTCAACACTATTTCCATGAATAGAAAAAGTCTGAAAAACTGTATAGAAATTAACAATACAATTGCAAATTGAAAGTTGGAATACTCACAGACACTAGCTTTATGGATTCTTCAGCCAGTATTCATGGAGAGACCAGAGACAACCAGTATTCATGGGGAGACAAGAGACAGCCAGTATTCCTGGGGAGACAAGAGACAGCCAGTATTCATGGAGAGACCAGAGACAGCCCGTATTCATGAGGAGACAAGAGACAGCCAGTATTCATGGAGAGACAAGAGACAAGACACAGCCAGTATTCATAGGGAGACCAGAGACAGCCAGTATTCATAGGGGGACCAGAGACAGCCGGTATTCATGGGGAGACCAGAGACAAGATACAGCCAGTATTCATGGGGAGATCAGAGACAAGATACAGCCAGTATTCATGGGGAGACCAGAGACAAGAGACAGCCAGTATTCATGGGGAGACCAGAAACAAGAGACAGCCCGTATTCATGGGGAGACCAGAGGCAAGAGTCAGCCACTATTCATGGGGAGACCAGAAACAAGAGACAGCCAGTATTCATGGGGAGACCAGATACAAGATACAGCCAGTATTCATGGGGAGACCAGAAACAAGAGACATCCAGTATTGATAGGGAGACCAGAGACAGCCAGTATTCATGGGAAGACCAGAGACAGCCAGTATTCATGGGGAGACCAGAGACAGCCCGTATTCATGGGGAGACCAGAGACAGCCAGTATTCATGGGGAGACCAGAGACAGTCAGTATTCATGGGGAGACCAGAGACAGCCTGTATTCATGGGGAGACCAGAGATAGCCAGTATTCATGGGAAGACCAGAGACAGCCAGTATTCATTGGGAGATCAGAGACAAGATACAGCCAGTATTCATGGGGAGACCAGAGACAAGAGACAGCCAGTATTCATGGGGAGACCAGAAACAAGAGACAGCCCGTATTCATGGGGAGACCAGAGGCAAGAGTCAGCCACTATTCATGGGGAGACCAGAAACAAGAGACAGCCAGTATTCATGGGGAGACCAGATACAAGATACAGCCAGTATTCATGGGGAGACCAGAAACAAGAGACATCCAGTATTGATAGGGAGACCAGAGACAGCCAGTATTCATGGGAAGACCAGAGACAGCCAGTATTCATGGAGAGACCAGAGACAGCCCGTATTCATGGGGAGACCAGAGACAGCCAGTATTCATGGGGAGACCAGAGACAGTCAGTATTCATGGGGAGACCAGAGACAGCCTGTATTCATGGGGAGACCAGAGATAGCCAGTATTCATGGGAAGACCAGAGACAGCCAGTATTCATGGGGAGACCAGAGACAGCCCGTATTCATGGGGAGACCAGAGACAGCCAGTATTCATGGGGAGACCAGAGACAAGAGACAGCCCATATTCATGGGGAGACCAGAGACAGCCAGTATTGATAGGGAGACCAGACAGCCAGTATTCATGGGGAGACCAGAGACAGCCCGTATTCATGGGGAGACCAGAGACAGCCAGTATTCATGGGGAGACCAGAGACAGCCCGTATTCATGGGGAGACCAGAGACAGCCAGTATTCATGGGGAGACCAGAGACAGCCAGTATTCATGGGGAGACCAGAGACAAGAGACAGCCCATATTCATGGGGAGACCAGAGACAGCCAGTATTGATAGGGAGACCAGAGACAGCCAGTATTCATGGGGAGACCAGAGACCAGAGACAGCCAGTATTCATGGGGAGACCAGAGACAGCCAGTATTGATAGGGAGACCAGAGACAGCCAGTATTCATGGGGAGACCAGAGACAGCCAGTATTCATGGGGAGACCAGAGACAGCCAGTATTCATGGGGAGACCAGAGACAGCCAGTATTCATGGGGAGACCAGACAGCCAGTATTCATGGGGAGACCAGAGACCAGAGACAGCTAGCGAGTGAGTGAACAAGAGCAAGTAAAAGCATTAGATTACTTATAGTGCTTTATTGCAGATAGAGATTATGTATGCTTGTTGGCTGATCATCACTCACTCACATTCCCTTTTCCAGTTAATTTGTTGTTCCTTTTCTTCCTTCACATATACTCCCCATTGAGACTCCATTGAGACTCCATTGTGAGATTGTTGCAAGTTGAACGTTGTTCCAGTTGAAGCAAGTGTAGTAAAGTGAATTCCTTATTTGGAGGAAAATGTTTTGGCTGGGAGTTTTGGCAGCTGTGTAGCTACATTGCGATAATTGTTGAAAATGACTTGTTTACACTCGGGGTGTATCTGAACTTGAATACCCTATTCAGAAATGCATAGATAATGCATTTTATACAGATTTATTTTTCTTTCTGAAGGTTACCAATGATACTCAGAAAATGAGATTCACAGACAGAGTGTGGTATAATGGTTAAGGAACTGGGTTTGTAACCGAAAGGTTGCCGGTTCGATTCCCAGGTCGGACACTGCCGTTGTACCCTTGAGCAAGGTACTTCACCTGCATTGCTTCAGTATATATCCAGCTGTATCAATGGATACTATGTATAAATGCAAAATAAATGCTGTGTAAGTCGCTCTGGATAAGAGTGTCTGCTAAATGCCTATAATGTAATGTAATGAGTGAGAATTTATCCAAAAATGATACTGCAGTAATTTGTTGCAAGACAAACAGAAACAACCCCCGGGTTGACAGTTCTTCCATTATTAAGATACGGCAGGTGATATCAAAGTTGAGAAACCTGTTTGTTAAAATTCATGTTTACACTCCAAATTCAGAGGGACAGTGTAACAAAAGCTTTTGCTTTGTCAAAGTCCAATGAGGAACTTGAGCTAAGAGCTCCATCAGCATTGAACAGTAGTAAAAACATTACCACTTGATGGCAAAAATAAAACATTGTCACAATCATCTAAATGCCAGTGTACTTCTCTTTTGTGATGTGTCACAGATATGCCCTTATTTTACAAAACAAAAAAAAACAACAGTGGTTGTTGGTATAAAACCAGCGACCCAGACTAAGTCAGAAAGCAGGAACGTTGACATAAATTGCTGTTTGTTGGTCTGCTATCAATCAGGATGGTAAAATCCTGGTCCACGACTTAAAATGGATTGCCCTTAAATGGGTTCAGTCACATTAAATTTCATACTAAAATATATACTGTGGCACAGTGCTTGCGGCTGTCTCTGTCATTGTTCCTGTTGGCGGTTTGCTAAAGCAATGCAGAAGACCACTTTGAACGCTTGCAATATGTTGTATTTTGTTGCTTGGGTATATGGGTCTCTTAAAACGAAGCACATTTTCTGATATGAATGAATGAAAGAAAGTTTTAGAAGCATGCAGAGAGGTTGCTGTGCTGCAGGCAAACTAGAATAGCAAAGTGCCATGTCACGTTGTCGTTCTTCCAGTGATTTCTTGTAAAGTGACGTTTAAATCACTTAAAAATACATTATTCATTTCGGCACAGGCTTTTATCTGTGACTTGACAGGATCTCACAATCCGCTTCCACTGCTGTGAAGTGAACTACTAGCAGACATTGCAAATTGCATACTTCCAGAGCATGGGAACATGAGTCACCATACTAATGACCCCACCTTCCTCTCTGTTCCTGAGAGTGGAGAAAAAGCACCTCCTTCATCTGGGCACCCCTTATCTATTAATATACGAGAGTGTAACCTGGAAACTCCTTGCAATTGTTTGGGTTTATACTAACTAAGTCACAGGAGTATCACCCAGTAAGTGAACTAGAGCTACAGTCTACATGGGAAAGCTGTTGCTCTAATAGATTTATAAGATATTTACACAGATTTCAACCTTTTCCTGTTATGCCTATGGTGTGGGGCAGTCATTACTGATTTGTGCCTCTCTTTTATTGCTGTGTAGTGTTCATATAGATGAACCTCCCATACAGAGCTAAAGTTTCATCGCTACAAACAATACCAGCCCGCTATAACCTAAAGGCTTCAGTATGCAGTAAATGCATTTGATGGCCGATTTATAGATACTCAACTGATCACTTTGCTAATTTTTATTAATATAAACTTTTTCTAAATTAAAATAGCGCAGAGACTTGATTGAAGGAATTGAAGGAATATTGTTTATAATAGTTGGACACTGTTAGATTGCACAGTTGTAGACATTTGGCTTGTGACATAATGTACCTAATCATTGTCTACCACTCCTACATTTTTCTATTATCTGTTTGGTTACCATGACAGTCCTAATTAAGTGTGCCTTCAAGATTCTAAATGAATGTGTGGAAGCAAAATGACAGAGAGCACACCATTTGTTGTAATTAGCAAACTAACATGAAGTAGTTCTATTGCCTATGTTTAGAAAGTAAAAACTTTATTACATTGATTTCAGATTGGATTCATTTTGGAAAGTAAATACTGATAATGTTCATACAAAATGTATTACTCATTGAACAAAAAAAAACATGTGTGACTGTAATCATCTGGCAATATTTTCATAATGGTATGGTGCTCTTGAATGTATTCAGCACTCACCTGAGGCCCCTGACCCACTTGCCCATGATCTTGTGTCTTTGGCCTGCACTAAAGAGCACACGGTGTATTACAGCAGAGCTAGTGCTGAGCAGTGGAGAGGTGCATCTCTCACTGAAGACAACTGGTAGCATGTGGTAATCTGTTGAGTAGCCAGGGGGCTCTTAAGCAGAGGTAATTTATGTTTGACAACCCTATTCAAGTGGGCTGAAACCAATTGGGTCAGACTGCTAAGGATTGCTAGTCACAGCCTGGCATAGCCTAGAATAAAAAAGCCATGTCTGGGCTGAAGCGCTCAGTCTGCTCTCAGGGTGAGTGTCTTTACAGGCTGAGCCAATCAGGAGCCTTCATTTCACCAGCATATTCTGACCTTTCAGAAACCAGAGACAGGGCAACATGCGCTTTTCATTTTGCTGCTGTTCTTAAGGAATTCTTCTGGCTCCTTCTACCGCAACTTCCACGAAACTGCGGGAGCCGCTCATTGACACCATTATATCAGTGACATTTTTGTGACCCCTTGTATATTTTGCAAATTGTTTTACAATGCGCCTCTATGACTGCTGGGTAATGATGGCTATTATTGCCTTTCTCTACCACTCCTGCTTACGACCACCTAAGTTTTTACTGGCCGTATGTGACTCTGCTATTGACAGAGGCTCTGCTCTACCAGGACTAAGGTCTTTTACTGCCTGCATTCTCCCACAAGGCCTGTGTGCTTTTCTGTGTGCTAGATATATTAAGAGTTTGACACATATTCTGTATGGTTGTATCTGAATGTAAGAATAATATGTTGCTTGGAAAACAAATTGACCTGCCAATTAAACAAAAAAGACCTAAAATGAAAAATCTTTTAAGAAAGTTGGGATGATATTCAGATGATCCATTAATTACTAACCCATTTATTTTTTTAGCTTAATTCATTATGGCTCAAGCTGCTTTTCTGTCATGTGAAAGTGTGATGTCATAGCATAAGTACATGCACATGTCAAGAAGGTATTACTTTGCTGGTCAAACGTCTTTGTCTGCTGAGTTAAGACACAACATTCTCAGAACTTTCCCCGAACGAGGAGAGAGATTATAATAATAAGCAATATGTGTATTTACAATATATAGAAATCCAAAGTGCCTTATTGATTAGTACCATGCGTGGATCTCTAAACCACCAACATTGCATGGGCCCCTCTGAGGTGCACAGCTTTCATTTTGTACCGGAAACACAGCAGCTGAGTGGGAGAGGGGGAGATTTATCTTACCCGTTAAAACTGGGAGATGATTAGATGTCCAGATTGAGAGAGCCAGATTGGGAATTCAGTCAGCACACCCAGGGAATCCACCCAACCTCCCAACATAGGATTACTGTGATGCCGATGATTGCATGTTATTTGTGTACCTCAACATTTTCTCATGAAACTGAAAGCTTTGCACACAGTCAGTGAGGAAGAGGCCCTGAGTGGCATATTGCCTTTCAGTTGATGCCATTTAGGAGGGCGATATGGCGGGCAAGCAGGAACGTTTTTTCCAGGGGGGTGTGGTGTTAGGAGTTCCGAACCGAAGAAACAAACTTGGGGCCGGTTGAATTTAGAAATTTAAACAACTTTGATGGAGGCATGCAGACTAATTTGTGGGTTGGTTTCTTTTAATTCAACTTCCGTGTATTTTACCAGATACCATGGCATGGAATATTTACCTTATTTAACAACAATGCACATTACTGTATATTTCTAACTCATGCTGGAAATCTTTCTACACAAACATTACAACATTGTATTCTGTGAAATTCTACACAGGCAGTCATAAAAATATATACTACTGCAACATCAATGGCAGTGGCATCTAAAGCATCTAAATAAAATAGCAATTCTACAACTTGTAAAACATGCATTTCCTCGATTAGTGGACAAAACACATTGATAATACCTGCGCATATGTTCCCAGTTTTATGGTATCAATGAATAATATAAACACTGCTATGAATTAATATAAATAATTGTTATGTGTAGACCCTTACCCCAATGCTTTACAATTATGATTACATTCATATTAGTTATTCAAGTTACGGACTTCAGAAAACTGAAAAACGGACATAAAATGTATGACTAGCAAAAAACTTTGTTTATTACTCATGTTATCATGATTACTTTGTTTATTAACCATATTGACACAACGGACAATGATATGTATTGCCCAAACATCTGAAAAAATCATGAGATAATTTTTTGACCATATTGCTGAACCCTAGTGCCACAGCTCCATGTCACTAGATGGCTATAGGTGATGTAATCTTGACTTCAACGCCATCTCCAGAGCATCGGAAAAGGGAAGCTGCAGTTTGTGAGATGAGTTTCTTGTAATACAATTTTTTTAATAGCATGTTTTATAGCCTGCGTTATGTTTTAGGCCAGTGGTGGAGTTGGCCAGAATTACTACCTCCAGTTGGAGTCCCCCCCATCCCCCCATCCCCCCATCCCTTGCCCTGGCCCATACAACATTGTGATTTGTAAGAAAACACTAAATGACTATAAGAAAAGTACATTCCTGGAAGAATTAGCCAGCTGTTTGGTTGTTTCCCAGGACGTGTTGACAGACACTGCTGTTTAGGGTTACGGGTCTTATTACTATGCTTGGCTTTGAATGTTAATGTTTTGCAATGGGGTCGTTTTAAGCATTCTTCCAAGTTTATTTGGCTGTTAAAGGTCTCCTTGAGGATTTGTTACGGTAGTTGTTGGACTCGGCTCCTTTTAAAGGGCATCCTTCTGGAATGTGCTGTGAGCCCGAGCTTCTCTGTGTAGGCCTTACTGAGTGGCTTCATTCAGTAATGCCCTCACATTTATAGCATGCTTATTTGTGATATGCAACTCTGAGCGGTCATAAACTAATGGCCAACATTGCAGAGATTTACATTGAGCTAATTACAGAGATAAAGGATACTCCCACTAAGGCATGTCTGGATTCATTTAGATGTTGTGGATATAATCTGAAAAGGTAAAGTCATAAATTAAGTTTCAATGGTTTTTGTTAGGGACAGATATGTGTCACCCCTCTCAGTTTCTGGGGGTCCACCGGGGTCCCATGTCTGTAAGATCTTCCCTCTTTTAAAGGACTTATCACGCTAACGGTGATCTCCGCTTGTTTCTATGGTTGATAATGCGCCGTGTCAAGTCTGAAGCTCTGTCTGTTTGTTTTGTATATTTTTCCCCACAAGGTATGTGCATGTCTGCTTTGCATTAATTTTACATTGGAATAATCTCTGATTTCCATGATGAAATATGCCGATATTCAAATCATGCCCTTTCTACATGCACTATACACAGTGTGCAAATTGTGGAATTATGAAGAAAACAGGTTGGGGAGGGGGGGTACATTTGTCCAAGTTGTGCACGCGCATACTGTACATCATCTTTACCTGAATATACAGGACGTAGATTTTTTGAGGCATTTGTGACGATTGTATGCTAAAGTTAGCCTATAGAGCCTAATAAAGTGTAGGACTCATCTTCATCATACACTTTATTTAGATCTGCAGCTTTTCTGAATCTGGCTATGGTAGAATTTAACAACAAACAATTTTGCAAGCAAAATTACGAGGAGTGAATAAGCCAATGCTATCCTCATTTAAAATAATGCAAAATGCAAGTAGCTTAGTACTTACAGTGGCTTGAGAAAGTATTCATACCCCATTGATTATTTCTCATTTTGCTGTGTTGTGCTGTAGAAGTAATTTTCTATAATGTGCAAATTAAATAAAGTATTTCGATATCTTCAAGATTTTATTAAAAATAAAAAACTGAAATATCACATTTACATAAGTATTCACACCCTTTGCTTTGACAAATTTTTAAAGTATCATATTTAATATTTGGTCACATATTTTTTGTATGCTGTTACTTCCTGAAGTCTGTGACCCATTAACATCAAAAGACTCTCAATATCTTATTATCAGGTACTGTTACAAGCGATACTTTAACCTCTCTGCATTTGAATGGATCTCTATGGGAATTGGGGGGTGAGACTAGATTCAGCTGTAAATTACGCTGGTACAGTATGGAACACATGACTGGCTAAAGTCATCAAGGGTCTAAGGTATCAAACGAGCCCCAACCCATCACTCTGCAGAGTAGATGTGGATGGATCACTTTAAAGGTTTCTTCTCCTGACCTTTTTCCACATAGAGTTCTATAGGGAAATTAGTCAAGAGAAATAACCCTTGCAGTGATCCATCCACATCTACTCCATATCAGGCAACAGAATTATGGATTGGGGCTCGCTCGATAGCTTACAGCCATTTTACCAACCATGTGTTCCATACTGTACCAGCGTAATTTACAGCTGAATCTAGTCTCACCCCCCAATTCCCATAGAGATCCATTCAAATGCAGAGAGGTTAAAGTATCGCTTGTAACAGTACCTGAAAATAAGATATCAAGAGTCTTTTGATGTTGATGGGTCACAGACTTCAGGAAGTAACAGCATGCAAATGATATGTGACCAAATATTAAATATGATACCTTAAAAATATGTTAAGCAAAGGGTGTGAATACTTATGTAAATGTGATATTTCAGTTTTTTATTTTTAATATAATCTCAAAGATATCTAAATACTTTATTTAATTTGCACATTATAGAGAATTACTTATACAGGAGTAGAAAAAAATCCCATGTAAATATGTATATATTTAATTTCCTCAGTCTAGAGCTAGCTAGGTTGATGTTGTTGTCCAAGTGCTATGAATAGCATAGAATATGTTTGTTGGATAAAACTTTGTAGGCTTCAGAGCTAGTTAGTAGGCAATTACAGATTCCTGATTTTGGGGGTTTATACTAGCTAGCTGCCACGGGTTCGATTCTGGCATTAGACTATGGTCGCTTAATTAAGACATAATAAAAACACATTAATAACAATAAATGGCAAGAACAATAGCATCTAAAAGGTAACTTTAGGCTACGTCTGATAAGAGCAGGCTGAGCAGTGAAGATGGCCATAAAGATCCTAACTTTTAAACTATAGTCTAGATTTTAATTGTGAGTTGTGACATAATGTATAAATGTTTATTTGTTGTTTGGGATTTATTTTGACACACATTCAGAATGAGAGACGAGTATCAGAGGGGGATAATAAAGCATCCCAGCCAGGGATGAAAATGTGTGAAGCAGAGGAGGGGACAATGTGGGCAGTTGCAGGGAAATCCCCCCTTCCCCCCGTCAGTTTGAGCACTGACTGAAGCACTGGCCCTTTCTGTGTAAACAATGACTAATAGGATCAGTGTTTTTTCTCCTTCACCATTACATGCAGAAAATAAACAAAACATTAAAATATATTTAATTCAAGACACATTTTAGTGAGCATTTAGCACGCAGAATAAAACTGGATTTGTTCATGTATTTCTTTGCATTTAATCTCACTCTCAATGTTGAATATTAAACGTATTTTAATGGACACCAAGGTGAATGCCTTGGGATCATGGGTGCCGTGCCCTGCTGTTCATGAACTAGGAAATGAATCCACATAATCCCCTCAGAATTCTACTGAACAAGTAAAGGAGTGGAGAAAGCAGATGTGCTTGTAAGAGTGGGCGGATATATTTGGAGGAATAGTAAAATTGTACACTCGTCACTTGATTTTGAGGAGAGCCGGCATACACACAATTCATAATGTGCAAGTAATGTTAATATATCAAACTGCAAAATATACTGCAAGTACAGAAGCATGTACGTTTGCTGAAAGTGTTTCAGTCATCTTTCATACAAAAATGTTCACATGAGTACACGTTGAATCAAAACATTTGTGAAGAGTTTAATGCGCTGTATGAGAGTTGACTTGAGAGAGCACTGGGCATTATGCAAAATTGTGTACAATGATGTACTGTACAAGGGTGTTATTTAGCTTATTTAGCTTGAGCAAACAGATAACCAAGTACCAAGATGTTTTCATTCAACACATACATTGTCATCTTTCTGAACTTTGACTCCACTTCATATTGCAAAATGTCAAATAATTTGTGAGCAGCAATACACCTTATAAACTGGAGAGTATTATGAAATGCGAGGGCTGGAACATGTGCAGGTACTTATTCTCCCTGAGATGTGTTTCATGACATTTCAAACACTGCACCCAAATGGTGCTGCCACTCCACAGGTTGCCGTATGTAAACCAAGATGTGTGTAAAACACATTCTTTCCTGTGCTCAACTCCAGATGCTGTGTGGGACTGCCCAAGAACGGGGGGTGGGGGTGGCGGTGTGTGTGTCTGCATGTGTGTGTGTGTGTGTGTGTGTGTGGGGATGTTCTCTTTTTATTAGAACATCTGGAGTTAGTCCATGCTTGGGTTTAGTTGCTTCCCTTTGAAATACATGTGTATTACTCCTTTGGCACAATGACCTCTGAGATAATTTTAAATAAAAGCATCATCAGTTGAGGCTGAAACAGATTGGCTTTGGCAAAGGTGTCAAATGATTTTATCAATCAATTTCGATCTCTACAGAGCTACAGAAATGTTTTACTTGTTTTAAACTTTTTCTTGTTTGTTACCAGAACAGGTTGGCACTGAGGACTGAAACCGCATAGTTCACATTACAGTATAGCACAGGCTGCAGCCTAGCCAGGTGACTCGGCATCCAATCAGGCTCTTTAGATCTCGTTGTGCCTCAGTTGCTGCAATGGGATAAAAGCAGTCAGAACGTTTGGCAAAGGATATTACCCTTCAGGGGTACTGTTGCTTTGTTTAGGTTCAGTTTTAACAAGCCATACCTTGTTTAATCCTATTGTCACGTGAGCATTGCTAGACAGATCACACGATATTGGCCTATTTCAGGCTTTAGATGTACTTCTCACAAATGACCGATCCACATTCTCAACACAGCTCCTGTGTGGGACAGCCTTACGCACAAACGCAGCTGATGTCTAGATAGCGCAGGGCCGATTTACTCAAATGTGTGTCTCCTGGAAGATCACTGTGCCATGATATCAGTGGCATTGACTCACTAATCCCAAGTGTGTTCAAAATGCCCCACAGTTAAAAAATCAGAGGGACATATGTCTCAGGTACTGTGAACAGTAGAGAGGAACACTCCAAACCAGCCAGGCCTTGAAAAACTGTTTTGCATTGGTATGAACACAGATCAACAAACTTCCTCATGTGAGAGTGAAGTCAGGTCCGGGTCCATGTCCTCTGTAATAGACATGGTCAGAGCCGGTTCATACGGGGGTCATCTGTTTAGAGTGCCCCCCTCCCCCCAGTCCGCAACCACAACCACCTTCATGCCTGGGTACAGCAAACAAAATGGAGGCCTCTAAAGTACATTTTTGCCTAGGGCCTCCAATAGTTTAGAGCTGGCCCTGGACATGGTGGAGTGTTGAAGTGAAGTGAATCTGTTGAAGTGAATCTCGCAATGAGAAAGGAAAGTGTGATAAGTTTTTGTGTGCTAAATTAAGGGTAGCATGCGGATAGATTGTGTGCACAGGGAAAAGGAATCTCTGCAACTAAACACAGGTTACAGTATCTCAGTTGAGCAGGGTCACGAACCTGGGTCGGATAACCTGGGATGACCTATTCACACCAACGGCAAACACAGGTTTTACCCACGTCGTTGCTTTGGTGTGAAAGGGGTATAAGAAACTATACGAATGAGAAAGAAAAACAACCGGAAAAAGAAAAATGTATGAATTAATTCCCAGACTTTATGTATGTAAAGGTTATGTAAAAACAGACATAAACATTCTCACCTAGGTACACACGGATAAAAAGGGATAGAAATTATCTAAGGAGTGATTGTCTGTACAAAAGAAAACATTCAATTCATGCCAACATGTATTCCTTTAGGGCAAAAGCCTGCAGGCTATTGTATTTATATCAATGTTTCAAAGTCACAGGAAGTTTTAAGTTAAGAGCACGCTGTGTTTTCTTCCTGCATCCTCATACGCAGCTGTGTATCAGAACACATCCCAGAGTGTTTTGGGAACTCAGATTTCCTAATGAAGAGACCAACACTTCCAGGCATCTTCCCCTTTCCAACCGCCATGCATGTGATTGCATGGTTATATTTGAGGTCTGTGTTTTTCATTGTGTAACTCCAAAGGCCCACTGTATATACATACAGGCAAAAATAAAGATATGGTCAACACAGCAGGTAATTTGCAGGCTCACAGAAGTGCCTGGATACATTTACCACTAGCCAAAGGTTTTAGTTACGTTCAATAGACCATTCATTTCCTATTCTTTGTATACCCTCTAAATGATGTAAACATTGGGTTTAAAAAAAATTGTATTCTCATAAATTTCTTAATTGATAACGATTATTCAACGTGATATGTTAGATACTTCTCTTACCTACTCTGAAGGCATAAAGACAACATCTAGCATGTGCCTTCCACGCATGTATGGGGCGGCTGTGGCTCAGGAGGTAGAGCGGGTCGTCCGCTGATCGCAGGGTTGGCGGTTCGATCCCTGGCTCCTCCTGTTCACATGTTGAAGTGTGGGCAAGACACTGAACCCCCAATTGCTCCCAATGAGCAGCGTGTGAATGTGTGTGTGAATGGGTGAGTGAGAGGCCATTGTAAAGCGCTTTGGATAAAGGCGCTATATAAGTGCAGTCCATTTACCATTTACCTTAAAACCATCAGTGTCCTCTGTGCTGAAAAGGCCATGCAGATGCAAGTCCAAATTGTGATATTTTCATCAGATTTTATTACTTTGGAATGGGTAATAACCACTAGGAAGGTGGTGATAGACAGTAACCAATGTGATGAAATGTGTGAGCTCATCAGTTAATTTCTCCTAGGAAAAACACATGGTGGCCATTTGTCTTTCAAGCTTTAAATCAGTGGAAAAATATGCAGTTGGCTAAGTCACTGTCTGTGACTTTAATCAGCAACAGCTTTTGATTAAAATGGTATTGTTTGAGGTTGCCAAATATTATGAATCAATCTTTGAGTGTTTGTGTGTGTGTGGGTGTGTTTAGGACGCTCTTTCTCCCAAACTCATCACAGAAGGGGGTCTTGTGAGAGTGAAACAAGCCCTTCGTCACAGTGATGGTGAGCTAGAAACATTTGACATTACTGAAAACTATGTGAAAACCCTGTCACTTTGTTTGTTGATTGCTTTTAAAGTAAAGATTTCTGACATCAGAATGTCTCTATGTTTACTTGGAAAACTCACTTTCTATGGAAACATGTTTGATGATGATTGCAGAACATTTTAGCTGTGGCCCAATATCACTGACTTGTGCAGCCACGGAAACATAATGATGAGGGTGCGGAGTGAGAACATTCAGTATGACTGAGAAGGCACTTTGCTACGTGGGTGAATGGACAGAACAGTAATTACTAAAGTTATACAAGTGCGCATATCATCCTGAAGGACTAAGGAGTTATGGTAGGGGAGGGAGAGGGAGAGCTGAACCCCATATCTCCTCCCCACTTGATCCATAATCGTCCTCCCACAGCCTCCTGGGGGACAGTGTCTGTTCTTCACACAGTTAGCAAGGGACCGCTCCAGATATTTGTCCTGGGCTCCATGCTTCCCAAGGTTATGTAAAAGTTTTACAATGACCAACAAAATAAACTGGCAAATTACTGTAACCTTGTGTAGCTCCTACAGCAGCAGCAGACGTGGTTTGAATGAGTGTGAAGGGGCTGACTGCATGTTTTGGATTCATAAATCCTGTTTTCTGCTCTGCGGACAACCACGTTTAATTTAATAAAATGACCATGTTTCTGAAAGCTTGAAGCTCTTTATATCAAAAAGACAGGAATGTAAGAAACCCTTTGTGGGTGGTACAAAATAGGCTATATTTTTAGAGCAGATTATATAGATAAACCCTGAATGAAAAATGTCTAAAATACTCTTGTATTTCATGCTGGTTCAAAAGAGTGGAAGGTTTTTGTAACTGCCACAGGTTCTTCTGGTTTCTGCTTTCACTTTAAAATCAGCAACCATCTCAGAGCCGAATAACCAGGTCATGTGAATTAACTGTGTAATCAAGTGCTTCGACTGATGATGATTTAAAAGCTGAGCAACAACACAAATTAGAAGACCCTGCAGCTGTCCAGGACCAGATCTACAGAACTATGTTCTATACTGTGCTTGGAGTTTGTCATCACCAACATGAAATTTATCATTTTTATAGGAAAAGAAAATGTCTCAAAGAATCAGACATTTAATCCAGTGAGTTGAATACAGGTCTAGATATTCTCTATATATCATACATGGAAAACGCCCTGTGGCCATGTTTTGCATCAACTGTCCCACTTAACTGAATGTGTAATTCTAATATACAAATCAGTATATAAAACTCAATAACAATATTTCTAACACTGACGGTTGTTGTCATAGTTGTTTTATATTATGCATGTAGAGTAAAAACAATTAGATGCGTGCAATAATTAATTAATTTCAGCACACTCAACTGGTGTGTTGAATTAAAAATGTACAACTTTAAGCTATTGATTAACCTATGGTGTGTTGTGAAAGTATAATTATACATAAGGCCTGATTTACTAAGATTTTAGCACATGCAAAAGCAATAACATGACCAATAATGGGTCATGGTATTTGGATTGCACCAATCATTGATTATGCTATTAGTTTTGTATGTGCTAAAGGTCTTAGTAAATCAGGCCCATAATGTACCATTAAAGAACTTTGATTAGCCAGCAACATCCATTCAAAAATCCTTGGTTTCAATTTAAACTAAATATGAGCTACACAGTCAAAACTCCTCAGACAAGAGGTAAGGAAAACCGGTTTAGCATGATATTAATTTCACCCCAACAGAAGTGATCATATTTTAACTCTTTTAAAAACATAATACAGAAATTGGTGGAAAAAGCTTATTAAGCAAATGTATGGTTCCAGTGATTTTGATCATGCCCTGACATGGTCAAGGGCTCCCTCCTCTTCTATAGATGTGAACACTTGAGTGGGTGTGTTGGCAACACCCCAGTCAATCTTCCTTTATAGCATCATAAGACTATTAAACGCGCTGATATTCCTGGTGGAGTCAGGAACAGTGAAATTGATCTATGGAAGAGTAAACATTTCACTGTGAATAAGTAGAGAATATTTAATAAAGGACTAAATGAGGAAAAAAATAAAAATTAATTCCTTTGTAAAAATTGACTCATGTCAACCTATTTATATTTGCATATGTATATTACGTCCTCTAAAATTTGAAATGCTTGATTTTGCAGCAGCTTTTATATGAAATTTCGTAGTGATTTGCAAGGTTTTCTGTGGGTCATTTGTGGTAAAATTGCAGGAATTGCTAAACCTTACAAGCCAAAGAAAAAATTGCTTTCTGAGCAATACATTGCATCACCCACACCTGTCTACCTCACTCGCAGTTTCTTTCTCTTCCATTGAGAGTCCATCGCCTGACTTCCACTCTATTCCATCGCCTGACAAATCAAATCCATACTCACTTTTTCTTCAGCGGTTGCCGCTGACTTTTATGCAACGGCTTTAGTCAAGGTGAACTGCCTCTGTTGTTGGCTCGGCATTTTGGCCATTCTCCTGATACAGTATGTTTCATTGTTGAAAAGTGACTGTCCGGTGAGAATTTCACTTATGCTCCACCCATACATTCATGCGAAACATTAGGAAATTATTTTGCACGGTCTTTGGCAGCAGTGACGGCGCCAGGGACTTTTCTCTCCCTGGGCTAAGGATGGGCTAGGTCAATACATGGGGGTGCTAAGCAAATAAATCCATTTTCATGACTTCTGCATTCATTTATAGGGAAGATCTCGTTTTTCAAATAAAAGCATATACTAGTTATGTATTAGAAAATATTAAAAGGTTCCCCAAAAGTATGAGAATAAAAACTTCCAAAATGAATTTGCATAGTTATGATACATAATATCTGCATTTTTATATTTGCTATATCAATTGTAGATGGAAACCTATTTTATATATTTGTATGTGATTTTAGTAACCTATTTATTATTCTTTTTCAAGTGGATTCCCTTCTCATATTTTTCTCATGACATCATGACAACCCAAGCGAGCTAGTCACCTACTTTCCAGTGTTTTAGATTAGATTAGATTAGATTCAACTTTATTGTCATTATCCATGTACAGGTACAAGAACAACGAAATGCAGTTTAGCATCTAACCAGAGTGCAAAGAGGCAGTAAAGTGCATTGTGTATATATATAATATGGTTATAAACATTGTGTACAGTAGTATATAAATGGTATATATATAATAATCATCAATATAAACATATAAATATAAAAAAACATAAATATAGTAGGTAGGGGGCTATCACATGACAGAAAAGAATAAAATATAATATAATATATAAATAAAAATCTATATGAATAAATGAGTATCTAAGTATCTACAGAGAGTATGATGATGTATATATCTATCTAAAAAAAAAAAAAATAAGTACAGGATGATATATTAGTATATTAGTGGGGGTACATTTATTAATTTTACAAATAAACAGTAAAAAAAAAAAGGGCGGGGGGGGGGGGGGGTGGGGGGGGTGGGGGGGGGGGGGGGGGGGGGGGGGGGGGGGGGGGGGGGGGGGGGGGGGGGGGGGGGGGGTGGGGGGGGGGGGGGGGGGGGGGGGGGGGGGGGGGTTTTTCAGTGTTCAGGGTGGTGGGAGGGAGGGGGGGAGGGGTGGGGGTGTTAGGGGAGGGTGAGGTAGGGCTGCTTGATGCTGCTGGCTGCTTTTTTGACACCTTTTGTGCTGTTGGGTGGGCGGAGTGGGGCAGTGTGGTACCAGTGATGCGTTGGGGGGGTTTGCACCTTTCACTGCCGGGGTTCCGGGGAGAGTCAGTACCAGCCTCCAGTGGTGCTGGTGGGGAGCTGGGAGCTGGTAAGGATTGGAACATTCACCAAAGTTCACAGGGACTGAGGGAGGAGGGTGACAGATGGGCCTTCAGGAGACCTCCAGGAAGAGGAGAAGAAGGGGGGGTTCTTGTGACCAGGGAGAGGGGAGGAGGGATTGAGGAGGGCCAGGAGAGATGGGGAGAGACAGGAACTTGAAGCTGGGAGACGAGAAGGAACCTCCGTCGTGGTCAACCTGATGGGGCTGTGGTTGCTGGGGTGTGGGCCTGGGTTCTTCTTTCTTGTTCTTTGGTCTTGGTCTTGGTTTTGGGCTGGTTTCAGTTTCCGTCAGTTGGCCACCGTTGGTCCACCTGGCTGGTCTCATCGGTGTTCTCACCGTTGTCTTTGTGTTGTTCTTGACTCGCAGTTTGTGGTTGTGTTGTCTTGTGAGTTGTGTGTTGGAGCTGTGTACAGGAGTGCCAGGTGCCTGTTTTAATGTCTATATGTACATGTTTAATACATAATCTATGACTTGGAAACTTAAAGCGGTAGCTACTTATTCATCAATAATATTTCATATTTTGTTAATACTTAAAGGTGTTGAAGATTGGGATTTCAGGTTCTTCATTTGTCATTATTAGGGTGTGCGCCATGGCTCCTGGCATAATGCTTCTTCCAAGTTAGTTTTTCAGCGGGGAGAAAAAAATAATCATATTCTTGTCTTCCCAGTTCATGGTCCATTGACCAGACTTGTGTATTGGTCACCTTTACTTAGTTTAATAATGATTCTAAAAAAGGTGTCTAATTGGGCTTGAGATTCACCCAATGCACACATGCCGTATATAGTGATGCACCCTGGATACAATCAAACCTGTACACTGCCAGTACTAACTGTGCCCACGTGCCTCACAGAGGGACAGACAGTTCAATCAAACCTGTACACTGCCAGTACTAACTGTGCCCACGTGCCTCACAGAGGGACAGACAGTTCAATCAAACCTGTACACTGCCAGTACTAACTGTGCCCACGTGCCTCACAGAGGGACAGACAGTTCAATCAAACCTGTACACTGCCAGTACTAACTGTGCCTACGTGCCTCACAGAGGGACAGACAGTTCAATCAAACCTGCACACTGCCAGTACTAACTGTGCCCACGTGCCTCACAGAGGGACAGACAGTTCACCATAGCATTACCTAGGGGTTGAGAGTAGGGTCACCTCCTATGTCGTTGCCAAATAGTGATTCTTCTTATTGGTTTGGTACCTGTGAGAACACCTGGGTCAGCTGCCTCTGCTGTTCAGTCACATGGTGCATTAGCTGTGTATGTTTCAGACTGGGAAGAGTGGCACGGTGCGGCGGTGTATTGATATTGGGCGGTATTGGGACAGTCATATAGGCAGGCACATGCAGAGATGGCTAAAGTTCTCTTGTGGCTGCAGCGATTGTTTTGTTTGCAATCTCCCCCTGATGATTATAGCATCATAAGACTATTAAATGCGTTGATATTCCTGGTGGAGTCACGAACAGTGAAATTGTAACGTATATTATGTCCTCTAGAATTTGAAATGCTTGATTTTGCAGCACCTTTTCTATGAAATCTTGTAGTGATTTGCAAGGTTTTCTGTGGGTTTTTGTGGTAAAATTGCGGGAATTTCTAAACCTTACAAGCCAAAGAAAAAATTGCTTTCTGAGCAATACATTGCATCACCCACACCTGTCTCCCCCTGATCGCAGCCCCCCCACACCCCAATGTTTGGATTATACGGCATGCATTTTTATCATATGTCTCGTTACGCATAGATAGGTGGGTATGTATTTGCCCCAGGTGGCAATAAAAAGTAATGCAAAAGGCACATCGGGTAAACTCGGAGTGCAGTGTGGAGGTACCACAGTAGAGCATTGCATATGCCGCTGCATGCAAGGTGACTTTGACTCAAAGTGCTGTTCCTCTTTTAAAGCCTAACCTATGATTATAATGAGGAGGTTGGCTTGTCAGCATCACCATTTGCCAAAAAAGTGTAATTAGCCATGCTTATTGATTGCTAACAGAGTCAGGGACTGCAATTAAGCCAATGTCCTCTGACTTGCCAGAAGTGTCAAGCACTCCAGCAGCTCATAAAAATCTGGAGGAAAGGTGGGAGTAGAAAATGGTCATTTTGTCTAAGGACTTAAATTAATCTTCACATTTTTATAAAAATGCCAGCATCTTTGTTTCTTGCCACATGATTTCTTGAATTTGAATAACTTTGAATATAAATTGATTGTGCTCTTGAAAAGAAGTGGTGATTGTGCTCACCGTAACTACAAAGGTTGAGTGTGGATCTTTCCTGAATGTAGTAACTACATTTTTTAGATCTTTGTACTTTTTTTTTTTTACTAATAGGGCTGACATAACAGCACAATCCATTTTTATTAAAAATGTATATTTCTGAGCCCTGCGGTCTCAGATTGAATCCGGACCGTGCCAGCACCGACTGCGGGTGATGCGCAATTGCTGATTGTATTGGGTATGGGAGGGGGGTCTGAATTTTGTTGCTCTTCAGCGACCCCTGTTGGTCAATTGGCCGACTGAGGACTGTATGTGAAAGCTGCACCTGAAAGGTCAATGTCTGACTCGCCCATTCTGAGCGAGCTTCGCTGTAGTCTGCGGCTGCTCACACCACATGTTTCAGAGCAGAACCGCAGATGTCTACACTCTCCCAAATCGGTAGCGGGGTTCACGCATGAACGCAGCTGCGGTTGCGGATAATTTGACATTGTAAATTATGGTGGGAATTGGATGTGTTCAGCCACATTTTGGGCAACAAATTTATATTTAAAAAAATAAATAAATAAATGACTCGTATGTTACTGTTTGGACTTGCTCCCATGAGCTAATAATTGTTAATAGCCTACCCAAAAATAGAGGCTGTGTTTGGTAGTTCCTCCCAAATTAGCTTGTATAATTGTGGTGATGCTATAGAGTTAGGTAGGCTATATAACCATGAGCATACATTACACCAATGAAACAACATGCCACAATGTTTGAATCATTTAGCCTCACCTTAACTGAAAGCATTGCATGCAGATCTTTTCTGAATAAAGTCACCGAATTTCTCCCATTGACATAGTGATTTAAAACATGTTAAAATTGCCTGTAGTGAGAAGCCATAGGCATAGAATCTCCTCATTTAACTCTGTCTGACAGTAACACTAAAATGTAAGCAGGTATCACACTATACGAGTTACAGCACAATGATACGTCATACCTGGCTATTCCAAGAATAAGACATACCTCTACAGTACACTACACCATATGATATTATACCTGTGTTACAAATGACAACTGCTTTTTCTATTCTGTAAACCTATATCTGTCCAATATACTACGGTTATTAGTTATTATTTATGGCCAAGACCCTTGCTGTAGTAGTACAGGTAGGATGCAGGCACATGTCCACAGTCTGGGTTCTGGGAATATCAGTGTAATCATATATTAATCTTGAATAATAATCTTGGTGGTAAAGCAGGAAATATAATGAGCAGTGATTGTATGATTGTTTATCCAAGACCAAAGAAACCACCTATACACACTGTACTGGTCTGTAAGCTAGATCTTTCAATTATTGTTATTCAATTCACTATTCTAAGAACAAGTATTGGCCTTCAGGGTCTACCCTATTTTATAGCATGCTCGTTTACACAGGAAAGGGAAGCGATATTAAAAGGAGCTTATCGGGGTATAATGACCACAATCAATGTAAGTGCATTATTCCAGACTGTCTATGTTTCTCATAGGATGTGATGTCTCTGAACAGACCGAAGGGGTCCCCGTGCCGAGTGCTTGAGGAGACGAGCGGCCGTCTGTGGTGTTTAGTTTGCACACACACATAAATCATTTGGGTGTGAACTCCAGCAGGGTGAGACATGCCCTAGTGAAAGGAGATATGTAAACACACTGGGAGAGCTGAGGCCCTGAGTAGCCATGTTTATTTGCAAAAGCAGCAGAGTCGTCGGTAATGCGGGACGGACTGCCATACGTTGTGCCCCCTTGAAGCAGTGCCTGAGGTGCCAACATCTTTGGGTGTTTTTTTCCCTTATGACAGTTGTTAACTGTGCATGCCGTGGTGCACAATCCCTTGAACCTTCCTCTGGATTTTGAGTGTTCTAGCGCCACTGTAAAAGAGACACCAGACGTCTCCCGCAAAGAAAAAGGAGGCTTAACGTGATACCTGGAACTTTGAAGTGCTGTAGGGAGCTTGTGTGCCCTATTCCAGAGGGACAGAGTAAGAGGGCAGTTGGCACTGCGGGCCCATTCACAAGATGTGCCGTTCGCTATCGATGGCATCTTAGGGCACAGAGGTTTTGTGCTTCCCTCCAATAGCAGCTGACAAAGCAATCAATTTGACATGGACTGCATGTCCACTAGGGCATTCACCTGATTTATATGAATAATAATACCTGACCAAATAACAACAGCTATAAAAATATTTAAACAGAAGATTGTGAATTTGGTTACAAACCTGTGAACCATATGTAGAACTGTATTACATGTACATACATATTACATACAAGTGCTTTGTGCTTAGAATATATCAGTTGCATACAACCTCAGAGAATAGTCCATGTTGGAGAAATGTGCATAATAACGCCTGAATGACCTACATAATTATAGGCGCTGTAAATATTCAGTAATTGACTGATTATGACCAATAGATAGTCAGGGGAGAAATGTCATTGAGAAATCATAGAAAATCAGACAGAATAGTTACTCTTTAGTCCTGTTTTCTCTCTAAAACTATTACTTACTGACACGTTACTTACAAGCGTTTGCACCCATGGCCATATTTCATATACTTGTCAGAGGCACCATAACATATGACAGCCTCTGTATTGCTGCTGGCATCTCATTTGTACGAGGTAGAATATGAACATCTGATGAAACCATGTTGAGAACAGCGTTCTAAGCAATGCTAAATCATCACTAATTCACTGTGATGCAGCTCACAGTATTACACAACTCATGTTATTGCTTTTGGTCAGAAAACACCTTACTATTAATACACCAGCCTGTAAATCAGAAAGCATACGTGCACATGGACACATCTGTGCACTCCCCGAGAGTGCTGTGTGGTGTACTTGTACTAATATTCATTACAATGTCTTGACACATGTCAAAGTATTTGAGGTAAAATGAGGCTGCTTACAACTAAGGTTCTTGACCTTACAATGAATTAGCCCTGTTTTTTTGCATAGGCCTAGATGATAACCTATGTAGTTATTTTTGTTGTGCTGTTTTTTGTCACAGATCTTACAGGTGAATCTAGTGATGTCCATCCTGCTGTATGTGATGTTTCTGGTGTACCTTTGTGGAATAAAGGCCACGTCGATGGACAAACGCAAGCCTACACAGGACCCCGTCAACACCCTTGTCATCAAACTCCTGCAGGCGGACATCATCCGGACCAAGCAGCGGGAGGCGGAGTCTTGGGATGATGTGGTTCAGGACGCCCCGCCCCCGCCGCCAGCCGTGCCTGGCTTCCCTGAGGACACGGATTACCTGGACAGCAAACCAAGTTCCTTTTACCAGCCTGTGCTGGACATTGGGGCGGAGCTGTTCAAACAGCACAAGCGCTACAATTCACCCCGTGTTTTACTGAGTGACCGGCCGCCCCTGCAGCCACCGCCCCTGTACCTCATCGACGACTACGTCGGGAGCTCGGAGGCAGCCAACAAAACACGGAAGAAGCGCTATGCCGAGCACAAGAGCTACCGCGGAGAGTACTCTGCGTGCGACAGCGAGAGCGAGTGGGTGATGGACAAGACGAATGCTGTCGACACCCGGGGTCACGAGGTCACCGTTCTGGACGCGTTCAAAGGCAGCCGTGGAGGTGAGATGAAGCAGTACTTTTATGAAACAAAGTGCAAGCGTGCCAAGCCCGTTAAAAACGGCTGCCGGGGAATCGACGACAAGCACTGGAACTCCCAGTGCAAGACATCCCAGACCTACGTGAGGGCACTGATCTCAGAAAAAAACTCTGTGGGCTGGCGCTGGATACGGATAAACACGTCCTGCGTCTGTGCACTTTCGCAAAAGCCGCGCAGGACGTAACGATAACCGCTCACCACTCACCGGGGGGGGGGGGGGACTGTAAATATAAGTTATTATTTAAGTTATGTGAATTGCATGTAGTATATAAATGTTTATATATAATGTATAGATATATATGTGTTATTTATTTGAAGTCTTCATTAAAAACTATAAATGGAAAAACTTATGGAACACATGCAATGCCACCAAAAAAAGAGAGGAACATGGTAAGAATACGTGCCTTGTTTAAGCTTCCATACACTACATTGGACTAGACAGCAAACATCACTTTTGTTTGCTGGACTTCAGGGCGGGATGCAGTGAGAAATGTCCATTAATCTGGGTCTGTCAGATCAGTATTTCACAACAGTATTTTTCATTATTTTCACTCTGTGAGATCATTGCAGTGCCATTGTAATTTTTCTTTTTAGTCATTTTGATTAAAAAAAATTGAATCTTTATTAGTAGATTTTCCTATATTAGGATATTAGTAGATTTACAAAATAGTAACACTTAAGCAAAATACTTGGTCAATATTTGTAATACAATTTCATATTTTCCAGGGATAAAACATTTTGCTCTATATACATGTTGCTTGTCAAATTCACACAGGTCTCACATGCTTAAATATAAAAATGCTGACTTTAAACATTACACACGACTAGCATGGAGGATGTGTTCATGTTACAGCATCTGCAAGTCAGACAAAAAGCATTCTTCAGAAAACCAAGATGCAATATATAATTTGCGGTTAAGCACAATCCTTATTAAACACAAAGCTGTACAAAAGCCCAATGGAATTAACTTCACTTAGATCATCCACCTGCTTTTTTCTAACTTCAAGTTATTTTTTCCCCACGTAGCTTCGCTCTGGCGGGCGGCCATTAATCCTTACATTCCACGGAAGGTTGGCTACATGCACAGGACTGGAGGGTAAATCAAAAGCAAAGCAGGCGTGAACTGAAAACTGCCTGCTCAAATGTGCTCACTAGAAGGAAAGCCATGATTCTACACCCTATTGCTCAGGCCAGATGAAAAGCGTGGCATGAAGAAAACTAGCTGTGAGAGATTATAAATCACTTTACAAATGTATCTCCACAGTGACGCAGAACTAGACAAACACGCTTCAGGCTCTAGAATGAAGCCAGTTCACTGTACGGCCGATGCAGAAACACTAAGAGAGAGAGAAACTAAAAAAAACGTACCACAGAAGTCACAATAAAAGCTCAGTGTCAGGATCTGAGATGAATGCTAGGGACACTAGGCTAGTTACCATTTGCAGCACCCGAAAGTTATACATCAGCATTTAACCAAAATAAGTCTCATGCATGTGTTGTACTGTGTATAGTACTATGGAATAAGAAATATTAGCTGACAAGTCCCAAAGTTTCTACATTTCTTGAGAAACCACAAACAGACGATTCACATACCCACCATCTATGGCCATTAAAATCATGAACTAAACTACAAACATGTGTGATGTCAGAATTGTGCACGGAGGTGATTTAATGCAACTGAGGCTCTCCAAATATCAAGTGCCACACTTATTATTTGTTGTGGTGACCCTGTGATGTAAAATGCGACCCATTAAAATAAAACTGCGGAGTCAAAATAAGATAAAATAAGAATACATGGCAGAATAAATATTGAGCAGAGTTAAGTTCCCAGTGAAGTGACAGCTGATTGGTGGCAAAAGTACAGAAACAAACTGCTGTGGGAACCTGGCAGCCAGGCTTTCCATAAGCACTGGGTGGCCATGATTGCTGTAGGCCCTGCCAGCCACTCCCCAGCCATCTGAACCAGAGCCAGTCTGACCCCCACCCACAACTTCAGCTGACCATTAATAAAAGAACTGCAACCCAGTCGTGTGCAATTCACCTTCAAAACTTAGATCAGCTGGTCAATAAAAGGACACTGAAAGGTGTAATGCCATCAGTAATGATACAGCAGTCTCACTGGGGGTAAAGCTGCCTTAAGAAGCTGGACATACGTGCAGAGCTGGGATTTGAACACTTAATCTCCACTTTAAGAGGTTTTACGACTTGTCAGGCTGATCTTAGAGGATAAGCATTTTACCAGTGTGCCCGGGATTTTAGAAAGGTGTAGCTTTACTGTGAGAGTTGACATAAAGTGCCCCTTTTATGCATGGCCAACTCGAGTCGACTACGTCAATTGACTTTGTTTCTTTTGTTCTGGCGAGGTAGCCCCCTCAGTCAATGTTACTGTTGACTCTGTGCTCCCACAGGTGTAACCTGAATGTCCTCACCAAAGCCGTGCCTGCTGAACAATCAGCCGAGGCCCTTATAAGAAAGCACTTTGTATCCTCACCCAAGATCTCTCAGCTGTTGATTACATGTGTTGAGCCTTCTTTAACCACTGCTGGTGGGGCATGACAGGCACATACATACACCAAGGCAAAGCCAGTGAGGAACGTGGTTAAGAGTCACATTCTGTGGTGTCTTTCTGTCAGATTCCCCCCTGTGAAAACAACGGCCAATGGCAGAGTGATCTTTGTCTTTGATCATGGTTAGAACTACTTCTCTTGGCCTTCCTTAAGAAGATTACATAAACAAAGGAAAACCCACTATAACCCCAATTCAGTGCAGTAGGATGTTTTGCATTCTGGATGAGTTCAACCATGAGTTCAGGATGTTTGGTATATGTTTTCTGCTCACAAATACGTCTCCCTAAGGACAATGCATTATACGTTAACGAACGAGAATGTTCCCATCCTTGAAAATACAGAACCGTTCATGGAATTTTAAATCAGCAAGAGACAGATTGCTCTGGGGTCAGCTTTGTTTAGTTAGACTTGGCTCTGAGGCATAAGGGGTGGGGTGGGTCTCAGGTTTAGGGTCATAGGAGGTGGGGTGTCCAAGGACAGGGGAGAGTTCAGACCCACCTGTCAATCACAAATCACAGATATAGAATTGTGGCAGTCCTCCGGGGGTTTACAGCCGTAAATCCCTAATCACCAAACGCTCTGTGGGAAATCACCATGCTTTTCAGTTTTTCGTTCCCATGTCATTCATAGGACATACATTCCCTCAGGCAGTTTGAGTGAAACCAAGCCTGTAACTATGGTAAAGCAAGTAAAGGATAACAGAGCAATCAACAAAAAATTGGTGTTGTATGTCATAGGAACATTGCTGGCTGAAATACAGCATACACACTTCAAGCAATGGCAAGAGAATTCACAAAAACTGCACACTACCAAGACCAGAAAGGTAGCCAGGGTTCAATTAACGTTTGTCCTTAACATTGACGAAGAAATAATTATATTATTGGTGTTATTTCTTCGCAAAGAGTTTACTCTGTTAATTTGGGTGATTTATGAATTTATGAAACTGTATTTGCAAAAAAAAAAAGCATAAAAAAACATGCCATTTAATTGTGAGCCAAAAAACAAATGTTGATTGGATTCTCACTGATGTGTTCACTGTGCAAATTACCCAGGTCACTTGCATGGGAATAATCAAACATTATTGACCTTATGCAGCAGGCTCATATGATCAGTGAGCTGTGCCAATGATAGTAACACAGAATACATGCAGCAATGCAAAAGCTTAATGTTTCTGAACATAAAGCACTTACACACAAAAACCAGTTGAGTGGACTGGTGTTCCCTTTGTGGTTCTGGATGACCCCTGCCTTTGGGAATATGAATGACAGGAGAGCCATTTCCATCTCAGGGTTCTTTGGGGGTAATAGGGAAACATTACTACTTTGGTCATCGACAGTGTAATTTCATAGCAGCTGAGGTTCAACCAATCCACTGAGACTATACAGACATCATCTGAAGTACAGAAGCATCCTGCCAGTATAAAAAAATGTACACACTGCAATTAACCTCTTTAATGATCCAAGCAAATAATTACTTTGACCTTTTACTGTATGGCTGTTTGAAAGCACTGCTTTCTGTCTTTTTTGATAAGCAGGCCTAAACACTGCACAGTCCCCTTTCTGGGGACAAGGCTGCCACTGTGGACAGAGCTACAGTGCATCTGGGAAATGCAACCTGAAGGCCCTGCACTCACTAAATAAAAGGCACTTTTAAACACTGTTCTAAGGTTATGAGTGCGTTCAATAATATATTCTTTAACATTTCATTTTTTATTGCCTGTATCTCAGAACTGTTGTTACATATTTACTGTTGTTGGCATACATTTGTTTGATCCTCACCCTTGTATGAATGACCCAGGTTTCATTATAATGTCTTGACGCAGCAGTCAGCTGAATGGAACTACAATCATACCAAGGATATGGCTTTGACTAGACATATTTGCAGAAGAGGTTGTGCCAAAAAAACAACTAACAAATAGAAATTCTTGAATCTCAAAAAAGACATTCTCTATGAAGACTGTACAACTGTCATACATAAAGGTTTTTAAAAAGACTTGTATGTTGGAAGTATACTGTACAGGAAAGTAGTTATTTTTGCTGCCTGATGTAAGTAGTCCACCTGTTGTTTGTATTTTTCTTCATTTGGTTGAAGCTTTTCAGCTGTCCTAGTTGACAATAAGATTATTTAAAATCTCTCCACCACATGAAACTTGAGGAAACATTGTGAATCATAGGCCCATTTTACAGAATGACTCTTTCCTCCTGAGTTAAATGGGGCCTGCAGTCTGTGTGAAATATGTCTGAATAAACATGATTACGTTTTATATGAACATGTTTAATCTTTTTTTATATCACTGTGTAAGCGTGTTTGGGTTTCCGGCTGACCAGGAAATGCCATTACTGTACTCTTTTCGCAGGGTCTATTTAACATGTGGTGAATGAGACTCTTTAACTTAATTGTATGAATGTGACCTTTATTTAAGACTTTGGGAAAGAAATATTTGCAGTTACAATTTTTTGGTCTCTGTGCTGTCTTTGTAAAAAAAATGGTGTATGTGTACCAGCTGCCATTTAGCTGTCTTCCAGGACAAAAACACACTTGTGGATGATAATAGGGATTATGATTTATTTAACACTCAATTAGGAATAATTACCTAAGTGGGAGCAGGGCCAGACTCAAATGATTGATGGCCATACGTCAGGTCAATTGTGGTCAAAATTAGCTAGAGTCAAAAATAAATTAGGATATAAGTCTTATTCAAGGCAGTCTGAGAGTTAAGACATGCACTTGGTCTACTCGACAGAGAGGTCAGAGAGTTAGGGTAAATCCCATATGCACTCGGTCTACTCTACAGAGAGGTCAGAGAGTCAGGGTAAACTACTCTACAGAGAGGTCTGAGAGTTAAGGTAAACTACTCTACAGAGAGGTCAGAGAGTTAGGGTAAACTACTCTACAGAGAGGTCAGAGAGTTAGGGTAAACTACTCTACAGAGAGGTCAGAGAGTTAGGGTAAACTACTCTACAGAGAGGTCAGAGAGTTAGGGTAAACTACTCTACAGAGAGGTCAGAGAGTTAGGGTAAACTACTCTACAAAGAGGTCAGAGAGTTAGGGTAAACTACTCTACAGAGAGGTCAGAAAGTTAGGGTAAACTACTCTACAGAGAGGTCAGAGAGTTAGGGTAAACTACTCTACAGAGAGGTCAGAGAGTTAGGGTAAACTACTCTACAGAGAGGTCAGAGAGTTAGGGTAAACTACTCTACAAAGAGGTCAGAGAGTTAGGGTAAACTACTCTACAGAGAGGTCAGAAAGTTAGGGTAAACTACTCTACAGAGAGGTCAGAGAGTTAGGGTAAACTACTCTACAGAGAGGTCAGAGAGTTAGGGTAAACTACTCCACACAGAGAGTTAGGGTAAACTACTCTACAGAGAGGTCAGAGAGTTAGGGTAAACTACTCCACAGAGAGGTCAGAGAGTTAGGGTAAACTACTCTACAGAGAGGTCAGAGAGTTAGGGTAAACTACTCTACAAAGAGGTCAGAGAGTTAGGGTAAACTACTCTACATGAGATAAGCAGGGACGGACTCAAGGTATATGCTTATGGAATGACCTGACATCAATGTGCCATTTATATGAAATGTCAAAATGATAGAATTACTTTATTATTCTAATTTATTCATGGAAAAATGAAAGGCCTCATTTTACAGTTTGATTCTAAGAATAACAACTCATAATTAAAAATTTAGTTTTATTGAACGGTGTAAAAATTCTCACCGCTTACCTACTGACCTAAGATAAAGTACATAAAGTACATCTGAAGTGATGGTATTTTGGTCACTTTATCTTAAGAACTACAATATACACATTTTAATACATAACAGAATTAATCATATATTTGATAATATGTTTAAAAGCATAGCTAAAAAAAACATACAAAAATGTGGACACATGAACACTTAACTGTGAATTCTTCCTCAAAGCAGATCAAGTGCCCTATAGTGCAGTAGCTCACACAAGCGCAGGAAAATGTGATGTTCGAAATAACATAAACAACTTTCCACAAATGCAGTTCACTGTACAAAGGAATGTGACCATAAATTTAAAACATGGTTAAACTCACTGGACAAATAATTACTTTAGGTAAAGTGCTTTTTTAATAAAATGGAGAGGATCCTGCTCCAGAAGGCTGGTGAGGGGCTGTGAGCGAATGAGGCTCTGGGTCTCTCAGTATTGAGCATTAAATCCATTCCAGTTAATATGAGAAGGACATCACAGTCTCTTTCTTTACATAAATATGACCAGGTTTCATACATTCTACGGTTTCGGTTCCGGTCATTCCTGGTCTCTGTGCAGAGGCTGACTGCATGTGTGGGTTTGGACACGTACCTTCACAGATCAATCACTTCTTAAGCCCCTGGAATATTCTCAGTCAGGTGTGTCCACCTGACCCACAGGTTCGAAGTCACTGTCTTAGGGGCCAACTGCAGTCATTGGACAATACATGCATACCCTCTCAGATCAATGTCTCATGCATGTAGGCCCACAGTCGCACATGAAAAAACACATTATCACTGCATTATCCAATCACAGCAGAATATCAGGCCTGTTTCTGTGCAATTCCTTACGTGTGCAACTCTAGTTCCCCCCCCCCCCCCACACACACACACACACACACACACAGCCATACAGAAAAAGATTCCAGCCCACTCTTGCCATTGGTCTGCTGAAATATTGCTAATTAAGCTTTCCCCAGTGCATTCTCCAGCTGGGAACATATTGACACCGGCAAAATCAATCTATCAAACAAGATGGGGCACAAATTTTTATTAGTGTGCATGTGTCAGTTTTTGCAGAGAGCTGTCAAAATAGTTGTCATGTCAGTCCTCAACATTGAGTTATATTACTAAAAGCTGGACACCCAGAGCTCAGCACAACACAAAGAACAGGAAGCGAGTGAGCCACGCAGAGCGCCGCCACAGGCTAAACACAGGACCCCGTTCTATGTGAGTACAGCTGGGCTACTCCTAAGGTCTTGTTCAGAGGTCCTCTGGGTTGTTTATATGCAGTGTTGGGGAGTAGTGAATTACATGTAATTAAACTAGTAGTTTAACTACATTTTGCAGTAGCTTGCTGGTAGTTCTGCTACATTCCTATTTGCATAGTGTTTCAAGTAGTTCAATTACTTTTTTGCCATTTTTTGTGTCGTTAACTACTGAAACTACAAACAATTTTGGCCCATAAAAGAAAAGATGATTTTACCATTGCATCTTTACTGTAATTGAACCCCCTTTGACCAGCCCTGCCCCATTTTTCTTTCATCCTGACGACTGTGAAGGCATGCCCAGGCAATGCATTCGTCAGGCAGCCACTACCACACACTTGACCTTGCAATTTTGTCTTTGTGAAAAACCCAGATGGGATTGTTTTGTTTAGGACAGGTTTAGGTCTCAGGGGTATTCCAGGAAGCTGGATTGTCAGCTCACCTATGAAAAATATTTGGCTATAGTTTTTAATGTTTTGATTCTGAATTTGTAAAATTAAACTTGAATATATTAGGTGTCAATTAGTCATAAGTATTGATTATTGCTATTTATTAACAAATGTTCAGAGAAGTTGTTGCATGCTATTTTAGAAGTTACCTGGCTAACTGAGTAATCCTGCTTGGTGCAATACCCCCACCTGGACTCTAGTTTCTGGAAGGCAGGTGTCTGACTGATGGACATTGTATACAAAACCAAAGCTGACATTTCTTGCCCTTTCCCATGAATTGTGGGGTATTAATTTTTTTAGTTTATGTATGACCTGTGAACAAGTGGGAACTTTCTGCAATAAACTCAATTGAGAGGCATTTTTTGCTGGCATGTGACTTTTTTGTATTATATTTTGCTGTAATTTCGTATCACATGTACATTGTTTGATAATTTTTTTACAAAGTAGTTTGAACTACTTTTTCTAAGTAGTTTTAGTTAACCAAACTAGATTTCTCCCTAAGGTTGCTTTGTTGTAGTTCAACTTCTTCCAGTGTGAAGTAATTGGTAGCTTGCAAAGCTATGCTTTCAAAGTAGCTTCCCCAACACTGCTTATATGTGCTTGACAAACAGTCAGTAAGAGTTCATCCTGTCCTCAATATGAGAGATGTAAGCAACCATTGCACTGTTATGGTCTATGTTGCATACTTTTCTGCCATCATTTGTACAATTCTGTCTTAACGGGCCTGTGTTTCTCTATGTTTCATCATGCATTTCTCCAGTTTTTTTAAAATCTTGTATATTTTTTAAGTCATACATTGTTTTATTTGGTATGCATGTTTATTGTGCAAGTGTCTTAATTTGAAGTTTACATTTTAAGGTTATGTGGTCTAAGGTGACCTGATTCCATAATAACACAACACAAAATGCAAACGACAAAGTCAGGTGCAAGCGTCAGAGCACATTAACAAGTAATACTATGAATATAATGTAAAATCTGAAACTCAGGCATTACAGAACCTAGCATGTAGCTCTGTGGTTTAAATACACTGGAATAGAATTTACTGAAAAACAGAACCATAATGTCATCAATGAATAGCTTTACTCTTGTAACGTTGTTTATTATGAGCTATTTATATGGGTTCTGGTCCTCTGTTTATTTTCAGTTATCAGCTTGCCACCTTACTTTGTGCTCTGTCCTTTTTAGAATGTCTCATGTAAAGCAGTTTGCAGGAATCCCCATGTCTAAGGTACTGTGCCGACTGTCCCTCTCTGCCAGCCTCAGCAATGCTGCAGCAAGGTGTTTAGAGTATAATGGTGCTGTCCTTATTCAGTCACGGCATTGATTGCTGGGACACTCAACACATCCACACCATATGAGTCACAAAGTAAAAACATAATCTCTGCAAGTCATCCTGGATAAGAGTGTCCAATTAATGCAACCAATGTAAAAGTAATGTGCAAAGCTGCTTGGGTCTCTTGTGGCAGGCTGGACACCTCTTCCTCAGCTTACCTTAGGAAGGTACGCAGGTGTCGATGAAGAATCAGCAAGCCAGGGAACCAGCCAGCTGTCTTGTCTTTCTGGGAGCGTGGTACTGACTCCACTTGAGGCATCCAATTTGAGGGCAGGTGTCATTGTCACATGGGGCAGCTAGCACAGGGAGACTCGTGACTTTGTGGCGTCATAGAAAAACCATCTTGTTGATTTTGAGACATCTATGTAGAGCAGTGCTGTTGCAGTTATGATCTATCACCATATGAATTAATATGCTGGGTCAGTCTTTCATATGCTGGGTCAGTCCTCAGGGGTTTTCTCTACTCAGGCCATGAGGGAGATTTGCAAGGAGGAAGACTATGCCTTCCTGGACGAGGAGGAAAATGCCAGGCTTGAAGGGGCTGAACAGGCCAAACTAGAAGAAGACAAATTGAGAAAAAAACATGAAGAGAGGGTAAATAATGCAGAACCTCACTTTTCTGAAGTAGTTTGTGCACCATTGAGCACATCACAGTGATTCCTGTGGACACTCATAACTGCCACCGAACCCACAGACCCGTCGCATGCAAGGGAGAAAAGAGAAGGAAGAGGAGAGGCAGAGAGAACTGGAGGAAACCAGAAAGGTATTCTACAGCTGAACTTGAAAGCTCATGTTAACTCGACGGCTCTTACACTAGCCGTCAAGACAGCATGAACCTACATAACCTTGCTGCCTGTGTAAATCTGTGTAATCATTCAACATGACACATTTTTTTTTACCGTATGTGATATATGACTTGTAGATTGCTACATCTGTTACGAAACCCAGATAATTACTTTTTTTCTCCAAACAGAAAGTGCAGTATACGAACTTTGCTTATGTTCTACTGATTATATAAATTATATAAAACAAGATTTGCATTTGTAAAAATACTTTTTTGTTGTGTTGGGTATTCCATTATAAAGTCAGGCCGTGCAGCAACTCGTATCACACAACTCGTACAAACTTGTTGGTAGGTGATTGTATTCACTTTTGTCATTTTTTAAATTTTTATAATATTATTTTATTTTTACAAGTATGTTGTAAAAAATAAAAGAAACTTTTTCAATCCAGTTTTTGTAATGTAAATAGTCAGATAATTAGAAAATGTAAATAATCGAGTCACGCCAGGCAGTAATTCAGAGCTACGTCTTGATTGCAAGAATTGGCTGGAAGTATTTGCAGGTGTCTCTTGTATTGTGCACTTGGAAAATGTTCAAGCCTCCTAAACCACAAGATTACATTTAACCAGAACCTACTGTAGACTGTAGAGAAACATCCAGGTGCACATCTATGGGTGAAAATACAATTAAGAGCCAATGAAGGACAGAGTAGTTGTTATTAACATGAAATAATGCATCACTTTTATTCTTGATAAAATAAATAACTAAAGGAATTGCGTGGATATCGTTTTCTGTCCTCCATCTGATTTTTTGGTTTCCAGTGGGCTGTGACTCCGCACAGCGGAGGAGGCCTTCGCTGCCCAGGAGCATCAAACAGTTCTGTGACTGATGACAGACACTGCTATGGGAGAGGGCCCAGCCATAGTCCCATGTGTATTCCATTTGGGGCTATCATCATTAATCACGATTACTCACCCTCTCCAACTGCCCACCCCACCCTTACCCCCTGCAGCCGCCACCGTGACCTGCAAAAAAATTTAATAAATAGCTTCATCACACCCTCTTTCCCGGAAGATGAGAGCTTTTCATGTCAGAGGAATGAAAATTGTTAAAGGCGACGGTGAAGTGCCGGTACATGTTATTTTGAGCTATTATAGACAGCAGGGGCTAATAGCCGTCTCAACAATTTCCACATGATAAAGGTCACAGCCCTGCCCTTGTCCCACGTCTGCACATTACAACCAATAGATTATTCCAGAAGGGTAAAGCTTACTCTGTAACAGATGAGGGTTCAGATGTCACACCCTGTGCCTTTCATCATCTGGGCTTCAAGGTCAAGGGCATTAAAAAGATATTACTCACCGGCTTAGAGGCTACATGAAAAAGAGGAGGGAGGCTGGAGTTCAGAACCTCAGAACTCTTCTGTCCCTGAAGGGAGGCAGCTATGTATATGAACACAGACCTCAGCGTTGTCCTGTGAGTAGCAGTGGTCAATCTCCAACTGCCAGTTTTCTAAAACCCTGTATTTGTTAAATCTCCCTTATTTTATGTACATAACCAACAATGGCTTTTCCTTCAATTACTTCTGTTTAGGTGCAGTGGCACGAGTAGATGTTTCTCTAGTCTACGGCATGTTCTGGAGTAGATGTTTCTCTAGTCTACGGCATGTTCTGGAGTAGATGTTTCTCTAGTCTACGGCATGTTCTGGAGTAGATGTTTCTCTAGTCTACGGCATGTTCTGGAGTAGATGTTTCTCTAGTCTACGGCATGTTCTGGAGTAGATGTTTCTCTAGTCTATGGCATGTTCTGGAGTAGATGTTTCTCTAGTCTACGGCATGTTCTGGAGTAGATGTTTCTCTAGTCTACGGCATGTTCTGGAGTAGATGTTTCTCTAGTCTACGGCATGTTCGGGAGTAGATGTTTCTCTAGTCTACAGCATGTTCTGGCTAAATGTCACCTGGCAGTTTAGCAGCAGTTTGTGAGAGCGTTAACCTCCGTGTTGACCTTTGTGAGAGCATTAACCTCTACGTCACCGACATGCTTGTGGAAGATTCCTGTCCTCCCAATAAGACCTGTTTTGTGGCTGTTTTATGCCCTTCGCAGCAAAAGGAGCGGCAGTGGAAAAGCCACGTGGCTGATCTGGCAGCAGAGCGGGAGGGGGCCCTGAGAGAAAGAGCGCTCCGCCTGCGGGACTTCAGGGTGAGGCAAAACATGAGCTCTCCATCAGCAACACTAAACAATGCTATAGCCCAGATACTACATGCTACACGGGGTCATGGGTCACTTCATATGGTACACTGTATACCTGAAACGGCATAGATTGCAGATAACTTGAGTCAGCACATGTACTTCTGGCACTATATAGTTGACAGCAGCACTTGTGCAAGTACATATACCCCTGAAACTAGATGGTACATAATGCTCCTAATGCAATATATGTATCCCAGTGCTAGTTAGCAAACAATGCTTCTGATTTAGTATGTACATGTATACCCTTGATACTAGATGGTGCAACTTGCGCCTAGTATCAGCAGCATTGATTTGATCTCATGGTTCTGAGGTTGCTACTGGTTATACACAAACATATAGACTCAGAACACAACTTGTTTTAAAGGCCCACACATTCTCTTTCTTGTTTTAGTATATCTAAAACACCCACATGTTAGCAAAGAGCACTGACGTAGCTTTTTTTGGAAAATCCCTAACCCAACCGCCAGAGCAATCCCAGATCGGGCTCAGAGGTTTATGTTTAGCAACGTCATCCCAAAATTATGCACAAACATACGTCATGTCATATAGAAAATCGTTTTGGTAAGAGTTCGGAAAAATAGCATTTAGACCCTAAAATATGCATACTTCGACCAAAGTAAAAATATTTTTACTTGAATCAGTATGGAGCGCAATTGAAAACCTCAAGAATGATATGAAAAAAATAACTATAAATGTGCATGTCGGCCTTTAAGGCCATTTTACTACCCGTTTCCAGTAATAAAGTAGAATGGATTTGAACAATGGGTGATTATGTGATTGTATCCTTTGGTTTAAGACTTTAAACACAATAACTGTATCATTTCACTTTTCAAGATTAAATTATTCTCTACTCAACTGCATCCCAAGGGTTCAACTTTAAAAAATCATGCGTCAATATTACATTTCAAACCTGCAATTTTTTAGTCTAGGTAACATTACTAGACTGACAGCTTGGAGTTCCATCTGTTTCTCTTCTACATATTCTAAGGTGTCATTCGTATGAACATCAAAAATCTCACAGGAAGACGGCAATTTTCCAGAATGCTAACTGATCTGTGTCTTGTTTCACAAAAACTGTTTAGCAAATTCCTAAGAAATGTGAAAAGAAAAGTAAAAGGTTCCCACCTGCTGGAATGTTTAAAGTGCTCTCCTCACCTTGCAGAGTTTCCAACAGAAGATTCTAGAGAAGGAAATGGGTCTGGGCCATGGGAGTGGATGTGAGAAGATTGAATGTGACTGAGCACAAGCTGAAGGTCAACACTGGGAAAACAAACTACAGATTGAACTAGAGATTAGGAAAGTGATGACAAAGATGGCTGTATTCCCATCCGAGTAGTACAAAGTACAATTCATTTGTTTTGTATGATAGCCAGAAAATACTTTGCAACATGCCTGAGTGTGAACTTGTTCTTTTTGTGGGTGTATGGTAATGTAATACAGTGATTTGCAGATATAATTGGGCCCTGCACTCCTAGCTTTCTTTATCCTGCCTTACGTCCTGCCAGAAAAATTGAAGCCCAAAAAAAAAACGCACAGCAAGAAAACCGATCGCTGCCTTTACAGTATGTTCTCGGAAAACTTACCTTGGCATGAAGTTTTAAACTTACATTTAATGAAATGCATTTGTACAGAGGCATAAAATTGTTAAAAGTTAAAGGTGAAAAGGCATGGGCTCTGAGGCTTGGTTCAGTGGGCACAGTAACAATAATAATAAAAATAATAATAATGAGAACAGGCCATTGGGTCCATCTTAGTTCCTTTACTAATGTAAAAACCATACAAAGTAGTTTTCTTAGAAGCACTGCACAGAAGAGAAGGTGGCTGCCTGTGTGAATAAATTAACTAAGTTAATCTATAAAATTCAGGTCTGTGACTTTGGCTGTAACTATAATTAATTCAGGTCTGTGACTTTGACATTAACCATGATTAAGCTTTATCCCTACTGTAAAGGCTTCAATTGCTATTGAGTGCTAACTCTAGGCCGCACACCTGACTGAGATCCATGGCTGCCGGAGGCTGTTTGGAAGAAGTTCATGACTGTCACAACCTCAAAAAGGGGAATGAATTATTCTTTCTATTCTACATTTTCCCCTTTCTTTTATTTTTTGACACTGAAAGAAAAGATGAGAGTGACAGAGAGAGAGAGCAGATAGAGAGAGAGAGAGAGAAAGAGGGAGAGAGAGAGAAACAGGTGGCTCCAGTAGTGCAGGTCTCCTATTAACAGAGGAGCAAAACAGGGAGTCATGTTCCAGCGCGTCTGGATCCTGAGGACAGGGAAATACCACAGTCTCCTGGATCATCAGCCTCTGGAGACTCCACACAATCCACTGCCCTGATTAGATAACCTACCGCCATGGGCAAAGCTTAAACCTTCTAGCTTTCAACCCGTACAAAACACGTGAAGTGACAGAAAAAGCCTCACACCTATCATTTATAATTCAATAATCATTATTTATTTTTTATATTTGTATTTTTAGCAATAAACAAATATTTAAAAAAAATGTATGGGGTTAACCTCATATGGCACTTAACTCCAATACTGACAAGAAACTATTTCTAACAAAACATTAAAGTGCTCCAAGAACCTCCAAGAGAATGACTAACAGATAACAGTAACAGCATTGCCATTGTGGGTAGTTTCTGTTCATTTGTTATTAAGGATGTTTGAATAATGTTTTTCAAATATCCAACACCGGAATACAACAGGCCGCAGGTTTTCCCAAAGGAATAACTTTATTAATAACTTCATGGTTTGTCTCCAATCTGTTTTCCTTTTAAAGCAGGGAAATATCATTATGCAACATAAAGAAAATAGTTTGTACACTAACAATATATATTTTTTATTATTTTATTGCAATGCTTGAAGAAAAGCTAAAAATACAATGAATAACGTATTGTGTATTACCTAAAAAAATTAAACAAGTTAAATATAATGGCTTTTGTTGTTGTGTGTATAGATCTAAAAACCTATCTACAAATTTCAGGACATTGCCTGATGGATGGTTGTCCTTGAACAACAGTCAGTGGCTTGGAACTAAAAAAAAAACATGAGCTATGTTCATGGCAACCATTACAAAAAAGTGAATATAGTGAAAATTCAAACCCAAATGGTGAATTGTCAGAAATTTTTTTAATTACAGTTTTTCATTTAGAATGATGATCTGTCAGACAGATGTGCAACTAGTCGTAGTTATGATTAAAGTCCATCATTTCTGTAGACTAGGTGAAACTATGTTATAAGGATAAATTCTTATTACAAATTTTTATTTTCTGTTCTGAAGGAACATTTTTCAGACAAAAACAAACTACACACGTCATTTGGAAAACAAGTGTGCTGACAGCACAGCCTGAAACTACCTTAAGTTTACAGAAGAGGCAAATTCTCTCTGTATTTCTGGCCCAACCCGTGATACTAGATCAGAAGACCCTGACCAACACTGGAATGGAGTTCCACATTCTTCCTCTGGTTGCTGCAGGACATGAAGCCTCCATCTGTAGTCTACTACGGGCCACATTCACATTTATTCCTTCAATTGATTTTTTTGGTGTTTTTATGAGTTTTTTCTGGCCTTAGTTTGCTGGGGTCAGGGCATAATTTTTCATATTTTTCCAAAATGGTTCAAGGTTTCCTGGTCCTTTGATTCCCTCTGGAAAACAATCTCGCTACAGTGCTTTGTAACAACACAATGGTAAACATGCATTACAGCCAATAAATGTTGATTGTTTTGCAGCCGTTTAAATATAAAATTGGTTATAATGTGCTTTGCTAAACAGACTTATATATGGACCTCAAAACAAGTACACACACAAGCCAGAAAAGTCCAGTAAAATAAATACTTGCATATACATATAAATTAAAATGGAGAAAGAGAGAGAGAGAGAGAAAGAGAGAAAGAGAGAGAGAGAGGCGGGGGGACAACACTACACTGGCAAGAGACAGAACATTGGCAAGAAGTGAAAGTAGTGACTTTTTTTATTGCTGTTTTGCACGTCTTGTTTAGGCCCAAAAAGTATAAACAGCAGAGCAGCCTACTGCCAGGTATGAAAAGGGCCAAGAAATACTGTTTTATGGAATATACTATAAAACCTTTAAAACCTACCATTACACATTATATAATAAGCTGTGTAATGACTGAGGAGTCATAGGGTCACGCTCATGCTTTCTAGATTTGGAATGTTATTGAATGTTATTCATTCATTTATAGGATGATGAAAACTACCATTGTAAATTCTACATGTTTTGTTTATGTAAAGGCAGCCTTCATTTTGCCCAGCAATTACCGGTAGAATATGTCAGGACCATGCTAATGAACATCAATTTAGGCAAGTGTGTCATTTCAAGATACAGCTGAGCTTAGGAATTTGCCATTGGGGTTACATGCATATTCAATTGAAAAATCTTGAGGTCGAGCCAACGATCTGGTGAAATGTTTTGACGCAACAGTAACTCAGATGAATCTACTGTTGGCAGACTTGGAATCTGATTTAATATAGTGCAGCTTTTATCTCAGGGCCCAACAAAATATCCTAATGTCTGTCGTCTTTTTTCCAACTCTTCCTGCTCTGTGCACAAGATGTTACGTTTGCCTCCACTCTTCCAGTTCACCCTCCCTTTCGTTCTCTTTGTTTTCCCCTTTTCCTCTCGTTTCTTGTCATGCTTTCATGTTTCGTGTTTGTCTTCAGTGTTTGTGCAGGTTGGGCGTGGTTTCCCTGCTCGTTTCCTTCATTATCCTTCAGCCTATCACCCTCATTTCCCGCTTGCATTCCACACGCTGCTAATTACCGTTCAATCACACTCGCATACATTCTCACTCTGCACTCATTCATTCAATAATTTACCTTACTATATATTTCATCTTTGTTTGATGTCTCGTTGCCAGTTCGTACTCTCTTGTCCGTCTAGTTTGTACTTTGTATTCTGGTCTGAGAAATCCGTGCCTAGTCCGCTGTTTATCTAACCATGTCCAGTTTTGTCTCCCTGTTTCCACCAGCCTGCTTGTCTGTTCCTGCCATTTGCTCACCCAGCTCTCTCTGCCAGTATTCCCCCGGACTGATCACTACTCTCCAGCCCCTCTCCTGCTCTGCTGCATCCACCAATCCCTTGCAAGCCCCAGTCCCGCTACTTACCACTCCCAGTGCTACTTTGGCTAATAAAGGTTTCCTCTGAGCTTTTACTGAGTGTCTCAGAGTCCTGCATTTGGGTCCACCAGTGAAGGAATTGTAATAGAATGAACTGGCCATAACATGGACCCAGCAGACTCAGAACAGCTCCAGCACGCCCTCGCCTGCCAGAGAGCCACCATCAGCCAGCATGGCAACTGCCTTGAAGACATCCAGGAGGCATTAAAGCAGGTCATTGACGAGGTGGGTCAGATGGGTACCCTCCTGACCCAGAAGTCGGTCCAGCTGCCTCTCCCAATGCTCCACGCCAGCCAGCCCACACCCGTGGTCGAAGTGCCCACTGCTGTCATGCCTCTGCCTCTCGTGGACCCAACCTTGGCACCGGCGCCCCCTCTGGGCAGGGAGCCCTGTGTGTCCTACCCAGAGCGCTACTTGGGGGACCTAGGAAAATGTAGAAGCTTTCTGCTGCAGTGCGACATCGTTTTCCGGCTGCAACCTCCTATTCCACAGAAGCAAGCAAGCTCACATTCATCATGGTCAGCCTGGGGGGAAATGCCTGAGAGTGGGCCACTTCAACTCCTTCATCTTGGAGATGCGTCGCGTGTTCGACCACCCGGTCCGTGGGCGTGAACCTACCCAACGCCTCCTCCAACTGCGGCAGGGGAACCAGAGCGTGGCTGAGATGGTGGTGCTGTTTCAGACCCTGGCGGTGGAAGCCGGCTGGAACGACGCCAACCTGCGAGGGGCATTTCTCAACGCACTCTCCGAGCCATTAAAGGACGAGCTTGCGACTCGGGAGGAGTCCAATTCACTAGAGAGCCTTATTGTCCTTGCCATCTCCTTGGACAACCGCATGTGAGCCCGCGCCCGGGAAAAGATGGGTCATCATGGCTCCTCTACTTACACACCCCACTCATTTGCCTGGAGTCCATCTACCTCCCCGGTGCTGAATCCACTGGGTGAGGAGCCCATGCAGCTGGGCGCCACCACTCTGGGTGAGGCAGAACGTCGCCAGAAAGTTAACTCCGGGGCCTGCTTCTACTGCGGTACGCCGGGCCACCAGATCGCCTCCTGTTCTGTTCACCCAGAAGGGGCAGCTCGCCGGTAGACCTGGGCGTTCTGGTGAGCCCTACCTCCACTGCTTTTTTTGCCCAGTCCCAGTTTCTACTGGAGGGAACCCTCCTGTGAGATTCTGCTTCCACCACCCTGTCAGTGCTGGTGGATTCCTGAGCTGATGCCAATTTTATTGATGCGGAGTTCGCTGCTAAGTCCGGAGTTCCCACCATTCCATTCATCAACTCGCTCAATGCCCTCGCTCTGAACGGCAAACTCCTGGCCAGGGTCACACACACCGCCTTTTTGCTGCAACTCATCCAGTCCAGTAACCACCACAAGACCTTCTCGTGATTCCATCCTCCCTGTCCTCTATAGTCTCGGGGCAACCCTGGCTCCGTCTCCACAACCCTCACCTCAATTGGGAGACCTCTTGTATTCAGGGATGGAACCCCAGATGTCACGGTGCTTGTCTTCGTTCTGCTCGGCCTCCTTTTGGAAGGGCCAGGACGCCTTTCTGCATCCCCCAGCCCGATCTAATCACTGTCCCTCACCATTATCATGACCGGGCGCAGGTATTTAACAAGTCTCTTGCCCTGTCCTTGCCTCCTCACAGAGCCTACGACTGTTCAATTGACCTGCTGCCTGGAGCTCCATTGCCATCAAGCCGTCTTGTAGAACCCATGCAGCTAGACCAATGAGGGAATAGCTCGGAGCGACGGTTTAAGCGTGATGTATTCCGCTATTGCTGTGGGAAAAGGTAAAAGTTATTGTATGAAATATCTATAATTAATTTACTCGTGTATCTGACTCCATTTAAAATAATAATTTAGAATTTGGTTTTAATCATGCGTGGAGCTCGGAGTGGTTACACTCGACTCGTCCTTAGGTACCACCATTACTCAATATATGCTTGCCGGAATCAGCATTATTGCTGAAGCTCAGTTCGTTGGAGAACGCAGAGGTTGGGGGTCTAACCAACACAATACATGCTTTATATTAGACATAGATAGTTGCGAGTCCAGGTCAGAGTGCATTCAGAGGGCTCCTTAAGGCGAATTTGACAAGAACCGGTGTAGAACGCCCAAGGGTTCTCTTCACATCAAATCACCAGAACCATGCACGACCAACCCTGTTTTGCGGGCAGAACTTGACTGCCTTTCCCAACTTGTGAATGCCACTAAAGACTTGCTGTACCAGGCCACTGTGGTGAAGTTGCACAAGATCCCCTCTGAAATCATGTCAGACCGTGGGACCCAGTTTTCCTCGTCGCTCTGGAGAGTCTTCTGCCGGTCCCTGGGGACCTCCGCAAGCTTGTTTTCTGGGTATCACCCCCAGACTAATGGGCAGACCGAGTGCACCAACCAGGACCTGGGAGCCACCTTACGGTGCGGGTCTGTCTGCGACCCTCCTCCTGGAGTAGGTTCCTTCCCTGGGTTGAATACGCCCACAACTCCCACAAGAGCTCCGACACTCAGATGTCTCCATTTGAGTGCTCCCTGGGGTACCAGCCCCCCCTGTTCCCAGTCCAGGAGGAGGAGGTTGCCATTCCTTCAGTCAGGGCCCATCTTCGCCGCTGTCGCAGGATCTAGCAGGCGACATGCACCGCCCTTTTCCGCACGCCTTCCCGCAACTAATGCCTGGCGGACCTCCACCGGACCGCCACGGGTCAACAGGTCTGGTTGTCCACCCCCTCCATCCCGCTTCAAGCCACATCCCGCAAACTCCAGCCCCGGTTCATTGGTCTCTACCCCATCTTCATGGTCCTCAATCCCTCCACAGTCAAACTCCACCTTCCTGCAGCCCTCAAAGTTTACCCCGTCTTCCATGTTAGTTAGGTGAAGCCCGTCACCTCTGCCAGTACTCCCCGGACTGATCACTACTCTCCAGCCCCTCTCCCGCTCGGCTGCATTCACCAATCCCCTGCAAACTCCAGTCCCGTTTTCTACCACTCCCTGTGCTACTTTAGCTAATAAAGTGCTCCTCTGAGCTTTTACTGAGTCTGTCTCTGAGTCCTGCGTTTGGGTCCACCAGTGAAAGAATCGTAATACAAGATCCTCCTTTGATAGACGTACACCTGCTACCCCATGTAACAAAACGTATTGCTGGTTACAGCGATACAGTCAAATTATGTGAAAAACAAACTTTAAATGTGTCAGAGATAAATTTATGTAAAACATATTTACTTCCAACCAAACAAAACACCACGTGTTCATAATCAGCTGAAAGATAATTATTTGATTATGGTTTTAAAAAAAATATTCTTGGACAATAAGTGATAATGTTGGTTCTCCATTCTCTTGTAGCCATAAAGCCAAGTATTTTTGTTCATATACATCAGTCAATGTACCAGCATATGCATATGTCAGGTTATGGTTGGTAAGAATAGAACAACAATGGCCATGCCATAGCTTCACATGAACTTCTGAAGGTCACAAGTACAAAATGAGAAACAGAAACCACAGCATACTTTTTAGCCTGTAGAGTCATATTAGAAATGCAATTGCCAAAATAAATAAATAAATATCATGGTTGAAAAAAGTTACTTCTTGAACAAATGCCCAGCAGGATATAAAAATGCAGGTTTGTTCCAGGTATCACTCTAGGTATCCCACATGGCAAATATAATTTTCACCTCACAATCTATTTAAAACACAGACCCTGGGGAGTCTGTCATTTAGTTGTAAATGCAATACCATTTGGTGTAACCTCTTTTTGCGGTGGAACATCTTGGATAATCATGGAAGACAACTCCACTGACAACATTGTCTGCCTGTATACATACATAACACTGCCCCAATTGTCACCTGCCAGAGTTAAATGTGATTATTTGATAAAATCCCTTAATTACAGCGGGAAAAAGGGAGTATATTTGAGTGCCGAGGGACATGATACAAATGAATGGAAAGTCATCATCAAATTACAGAGTTCTGTAATACTGGCAAAAGATCAAGCATCACAGTGTTTTGTGTATTCTTTTTATTTATTTTTAAAGATGGTGTCTTAATATGACCTATAAATTCTATGAAATGTCACATGAAAGAAACATCACTTACCTTGCATTTTGAGGTATAGATGAGATCATTCAATCTTAACAAAAACTTATATAACCTGGGGTCATACATCCTGACATTCGGTGGTTGCTGATGATGTAATGGGTTTCTTAATGGTTCAGATATTCAAACGCGAAGGTGGGGGGATCAGAACAAGTCTGCTCACAATAGTGAGGACTAATAATTGGGAAATAAAATAATAAAGAAGAAAGAAAAGACAGGAACGATTCCTGAAGGCTTAAACAGCCACAAACGAAAATAAACCCACAAAAACAGGCGAACTAGAAACAAAAAGTGAATAAACAACTAAATCTCCCAAGCTCAAGTAATGAGCAGAACGGAAAACTCAGCAAACAAAAACAACACTCTCGGCTACCGTAGCTCAAAGCCGGTAGAGTGTAAAACCAAATCGAAAGTAAAAAAAATAAAAATACTGTCTCCGAGAGAACAGCACAGTACAAAATAGATAGCACAAAACGCTACCAGGCGGAAAACAATCCTATACCCGATTAAGTAGCCCTAGCAAGTCCCCCCAGAACATAAACAAAGTTTAATATCAGTTGGTCGCTAGCACCTGGCTATACCTGGCTCGAATGCAATGTCGTAAGACAAACAAGCACTGGAGAAACGGAAGTGAGGAACTTAAATACCCCGCAGGCAGAAGCACAGGTGGAAGCAATAACGAGGCTGGCAAACCACAAAATGGAATATGAAAAAAAATCAGATGATTCACAATCGTGAACCACAAAAAACAAACAAATAGCCACAAACCACTACAGATGATGGATTAACTACTTGAAGATAATAACTTCGGCTTTAATCATTTCGGGAGCCCATGCAAATGTCAACACTTCTTGCAGTTCCAACCAGGTACTAAAACTCTGGATCTTATCAAATACGATCTGGAATCAAGCCGCTGAATTACTGAATAGTTTTTAATGTGCTGGATGGAGAAAACATCTACACCCAGACCAGCGCATCTTCCTTAGATAAGCCTGGACGAGACACCCGTAGGTTACAGCAATGTCTCATGTATTGCCTCGTGTATTGAAAGCCCTGTCCATGCTGACCAATGCCTAGTACAACGAGGACCACCATGAAAATAATCTTGACTTTATTGTGTTTAGTTCCTTCGATAATTTTACTATGTTTCCTATGGTCTACCAACCCTATGCATATTTTAAAATATGTCAAGTAAAATCAATCAAACAATCAATGGGATCTCTGAATTTCCACGAGGAAGTAAAAGTTGCAACAAAAAGTTGCAGTGATCTACCTCATCCACCATGATGCAGGACCAGCCCACAATGAGCATGCACACGGCAAAGGCTTGAAAGGGATTATAGCTGACATCAGCTGATTTCCAGCAGATCAGCCAAATAGGAAGATGGTGGGGGTGACAGTTGGGGGAGATTAAAATGTGAGGGATGGAGGGAAAAAAACACTTCTCCCTTGCGTTTTGAGCTGCTTATCTTTTGACTACATCTTATGTCCTAAAGCCTTGAAAATGCAAATATTTACATGCTTTACACCCAATTCACTTGTGTAATATAGGAAGCTGCTCTGTCATTTTATGGGATATTATTCATTGTGTCCGCTGAGGGCTAATCCTCTTATGATCTACGGTAAAAAGCCCAGGAATAAATGAAAATCTATTGTTACGGATGAGTCAGAGTAAAAAAAAAAAAAAAAAAATCCGTTCTCAGTAAGAAAGACTGCAAAATACACACATATATAGAGAGAGAAACTGGGAAATGACTAAATGGTGCAGATATCATCTTTTGGCAGGTCATTTTAATGACCTTAATATATATGATGTCTGTGGGATACGTGTTAGTTCTGTGGAAGGCGGTCTGTGCAGGTGTTAATGTTCTGCCTTGTGTGGGGGACAACAGAGATACTGGGGAAGGCAGAATGGTATCCAATGAGCAGGACAGTGACAACAGAGATACTGACAGTGACAACAGAGATACTGGGGAAGGCAGAATGATATCCAATGAGCAGGACAGTGACAACAGAGATACTGGGGAAGGCAGAATGATATCCAATGAGCAGGACAGTGACAACAGAGATACTGGGGAAGGCAGAATGATATCCAATGAGCAGGACAGTGACAACAGAGATACTGGGGAAGGCAGAATGATATCCAATGAGCAGGACAGTGACAACACAGATACTGGGGAAGGCAGAATGATATCCAATGAGCAGGACAGTGACAACACAGATACTGGGGAAGGCAGAATTATATCCAATGAGCAGGACAGTGACAACAGAGATACTGGGAAAGGAGGAGATGATGTGCCAGGATATAATGCACACAAAATCCTGGGACTGGAAATGGAGGTGGCAAGTACAGGAAAGGATGAATTGACCATTGTGTCCTTGGTGTCATGGTTGGCCTTAGTTTGATCACATTACATCATAACAGCAACACAATGCTCAAAAGTGTGATGTCTTTGAGACATACAAAACAGTGGAAAACCAAGAGGAGAAGGAATAGGATGTGTCTTCACACAGTTGCTTATGATTTCAGTGATAGAAAAAGAACAGGGCACATGTCAAATTAAGTTTCAGAATTTAAAAAACTTGCATTCAAATACTGATCTAAGTAATCAATTTGTGATTTTTAAATATAATAATTATCATATATTCCATCTCATTCCCAATTCTGTGAGAAGATGACTTTAAACATTTGCTTTCATGTTGCATGACAGTGCCATAAACCAAGAGATCTTTATTTAACATGAATGTGCCCCTCCTCTTACCTCCTTCAAATAGCAATCCCACTCAGTTTAATGGCAGAATACAAGCAAAGATTAAAGTCATCACGGAAGAGGACATTGAAGGGAAAAGGGAGCTGTAAAAGCTGCTCACATTCTGCTGGAAACAGCTTGTGAACTGATTAAATGTGAAACGTGAAACGAACATATCAGGGGCTACAAGCAGGCAAGACCACATGGCACTCGTACTCAAGAAAGCTCACGCAAATGTGGCTGGAAATGTGACAGATTTTTTAAACTGCTAGGCTTCTAAACCAACAGAATATGAACTGCATCATTTCTAGTGCTGGCATGCTACTAATGTAAAAGAAGCTTGCAATATGTGTCAATCCAAATAGGTCTTCATCAGGTCCGTGTTTTTCACTGAACCCAAAGCATTATGAATATAAAAGGTTTGTTTTTGGAACATTAATAATGTACTGGCACTATCATTTCTTATGCTATCCTTCTCTCTGCTCAGCAACCAAGCACTGTGTGTACAGGTATATCTTACCATGCTAGTTCTTGTATGCTGCCTCTTGTATGTTCTGAATTCATTCTGGCTGGTTCTAGTTGACTGGAATAATTTTAAATTGTGCGTAAGCACTAACACCAATCTCTCCTAGAAGAGGACACCAGATTCTCCTGTTGAGTTTGATGAAGCACATCTCATCTCCATATCTCCATCATGATGGCCTAAGAACGTAGGCCAAAATTAAATGAAAATTTATCCTTATATTTCAGATATATTGCTTAATTTAAAGCTTTTGTCTCCACAAATACAGTTTAGCAAGTGTATTACAGTTTGGCAAATAGTGTTTGAGAAAAAAAAAATCTGGATTGCACCAAATATGTTGGGAAGGTTGGTCATAGGTCACGGAAGAACTGATTAACTTTTCATGCCAATTTGCCAAAAGGGGGCATGACAGTGTGTGTGGCATACCACAAGAAGGTGCATAACTTAAGAACGGATTCACATAACACCAGCAAACTTTGATCAGAAGTTTGTCATGGGCCAAAAAAAACTGATGAACTTCTTACACCAATTGGCTAAAAGGGTGTGTGGCTTTGGGCGTGGTCTCACAAAAATGCACATAACTTCATAACGGATTCACGCAACACCACACAACTTTCACCAAAGGTTTGTCATGGGTCAAGGAAGAACTGATGAACTGCTGACACGGATTGGCTAAAATAACAATAACAAAGAACAACAACTAGGCTATGTCTGCTTATGGTTTTGGTAATGTCTTTGGTAGCCTTGTGCAATGTTGTCAGACTTGGTGGAGGTCTGAGCACATTTTGTAGTTTTAAATTGATTCTTTCAAAGGTTACAAAGGAGAGGAAAAAATTTATACCCTAAGTTCCATGAACAAATGTGTCCTGAGTCAGTTTCACAACATGTACACTAGAAAGACCTACCTGTGGCTGCTGTTCAACTCTGGGACAAGTGCTCTCATGGATGAGGTAAATGAACTCGGGTGGTTTATGGAACCGGCACAGCTGTCGGCAATCATTGATTGTGTGATTGTTTGTATCAATTAACCAATTGCCTTGATTGTTCAACAGTGAGCCTGAGATCCTTGAAAAGGAGCCCTCTGGGAGTTGAGAGGCAGAAGACTGATGACTGATGACTGGAGGTCTGTCTGTATGTTCTGTGTTGTGTTGTACGAAAACGGAGACGGAAAATAAAAACCCGTTCTCCTTAAACCTTGGACTCTGTTTATTCCTACGAGCGGTGTAGCTCACTTCGCCACAATATATATATATATATATGCATTATAGACAGTGTCAGTCAGTGTACACGTTTATGTTTGTAACTGTTAATTAATGCAAGTTCACAAGTGAACATATTGTGTATTGAAGCTTAAGTTATTGTTATATTTGCATGTATCCATTGCTGTTTAAACTATACAGTTCAGCATTTTCTGATAAAATTATGATGACTTTGTAAACAGGAGAATAATGCTGTTCATTCAGTAAGCTTATTACAGGTATAACCACACAAATGTAAAAGCATACCTTAAGTTTATTGTAGATATTAATAATACATCCAGTTCTGCAATTATCAGTGTGCAAAAGACCTATTAACTCTTATGAATTCCCATTAATTTCCATGGAAAATTTCCCATTTTGAAAATTCATGGAATTTTGCAACCCAAATTTTCCCCCGTCAGAGAAATGCACATGTAGAAAACATTAGAGAATACATAGGTTATAAGATGTTTATTAGCCCCAACACTAATATTTAAAGTTAAAGTGTTGAATCCAGAGCATAGTCTAGTCATGGTAGGAGTGGAGCTGTTCAAAGCGGGCGGGTGCTGAATGCTGGACTTGTCACCATCACTAAGCCACACAGGACACCACAAAGGAACCTGGGAACTACATGGTACATTTCTCCATCTACCAAGACTGATCATATACCTCCAGAGCATGGCATCTAAAACAAACCTAAAAATGCCAACTGATACACTAACAGTTTATGATTATTGCTAAAACAGCATTATTTTAGTAATCCCCATCCAGTGAAGACTCAGAGCTACGTGTGATAATTTGAGGCATCTAGCGTTTTGGCAACAACTTCTAAGCACTCATTGCATGTCAAATCCACGTATAAATCCTCAAATATTAACTGAAAATATAAGCCTATAACTATTAAATGCACAAGTAAAAATGTTTCCCATATGTATGCTCGTCATGCAAATAAAAAATTTAACTAAAGATAAATACCAGTGTATTACATACTGTAAATAATGTACAAAAAAAGCTCCATCGTTGCAAATATGCACATCCTCCTCCAACCACCTCCCTAACTCAACACTGTCCCAGTCATTAATACGAAACGCCCTGCTGCCCCAGTAACCAGCACCAAGCTACCCCTCCTCCAAATCACTTTCCAAAAAGCCATCCAAACATGTACTTGTATATTCACCCCAAACGGGCGCTGCCATTTCCATCCTTATCTCAGACACACTTGTGCCCTACTGTTCCATTAACACACATTTTCCTGTTTTCACCCAGTCCTAACAGTAGGCCCATTCCACCAGCATTCTCATATGACATTAAACTAAATTCTGGCACACATTTATATGACTGGCACTGGTAAACATAACCCCCAAGAGCATTCACCCCGCTTTACAGGAAAAAAACCTCATAACAGGATTTTTGATACAATTTCCACAATTAATGGATTTTAATATTTCAACATTCATCATTTCAAAACGTAACTTACTTTGTCCTTAATATGAAGTATTATTTCATATTCCCTTTGATCGAATGTAATGTACCTGCCTGGACATAAAGAATAGGAGCCTAAATGATGGCTTTACCTGAGAGAATGAAAAGTATTGCTCATATATCTCAAATGATATTTCACAGAGAAGTCTTAGAAAAGTGATCAGCAGTTGCGCGATGGCATGCGACGTATAAAGGAGCCGGTATTCCACACTGCTCTGGAGCATCTGCATTCAAAACCTTTTGCTACTGAAGGGAGGACAGATCGGATCAAACACAAACCTTAAATACTGTTGTTCGTATCTCACTGTATGAACATTGGGTTGTTATGTTCTGGTCCATCTCCATTACTGGAGGGCGCCTCTGTCTTTGTTCTTTTTCACTCGGTTGCCGGTGAAGCCCACAGCTTCTCAAATAGATTAAAAAAAGTAAGTCAACAAAAATGAAGAGAACGAGAAGTAAAGAAAAACTTAATTGCTTCAAACCCTGACACTGGGCAATGTTGACACCAGTGCAGACAAACGGGAATAAATAAACAAATGCTTTTGATTGTAAGCCATCCATTGGCCCTGGTGGGATGGTCCCACAGGGAAAACAGTCTCTTCCACAAATTCTGGTGACACGTCCCCTGAAGAGCTGAACCCTGGCCTCCTTTACGGCCTCCACCAGGCGTCCTCCCAAACACTGCACCCTTACTCCGGGCACAAACCCGGCCCGGCCCGACCCCCTCACACCGCTGTGTGCCTCACGCTTGGGCTCTGAGGTGTCTGTCTGCTGAACTGGCTGAAGCTGGCAGCGCGGCAGCGGGTTCGAGGCCCGGCGTCCCCGGAATTTTGCGCCTGCTGCTGCTGCTGCTGGAGGGGCTGGGCGTCGCCCTGGGCATTCCCGGCCCCGTCCTTGGTGAACAGACTGTGGATGAGCTGGATCTTCTCCTTTTCCTCCCGCAGGAAGACGTCCACCATCATGGTCTTCTCCTTCTTCAGCCGCTCGCTGATGTCTTTGGGCATGTCTGGAATCATCCAGTCCACCAGCATGCTTAGGAACATCACTAGGTTCTGGGCACACAGACGAGTGGAGGTTATAGACTGGTTATAGAATGCACATCCAGCACACATACATATACAGTATAAGGAAAATGTCTATGGGAGCTATATGGGCAACAGGAACACTGCTCAACCAATAACAAACTTGTGATTGCAAACCATAGTACTCCCTTTGGCTTTTAATTATCGCATTTAATAATGGGTTTAATATCACTGTGATTCTGGAGTGCTGGTTTTCCTCAGCCGAACTGTGCGCGATAAAAATGGTGCTGAAGGAAAGCGGAATGGCGGTAATGGTCCTAGCAGGAGGACAGACTCACAGCAGACATCTCAAGATCAGCAGGAACCCAGTGGCCTGGCTAGCCATGTCTTTTTGAATTACTTTAATCATAAATCTGCATCTATTAACAGTCCAGTGCACAGGGAGTGCGTAAATCAGTCCCAGTCAAATGGTGGCAGTAAAAATAACTAAAAGTTATAGCTCATAGCTCATAGTTATAGCTCATAGGTCATAGTTATAGCTCATAGCTTTAATTATATATTTTTTCTTCAAGGAACAAAGTGAAGTACAACAATCTGTTTCACAACAGTTTCTAATCTTTCATGCTACCTCCACTTCTTACTATTTAAGCAAGAATGCTCCACTGGGGGAACACTGTCAGGTCTCTTATTTCTCCTATTAAATTATTATATAAATAAATTATTTAAGTCTGGTAGAATTTCCTCAAGAAAGACAAAAGCTTACAGATTCAACATTTCTTTTTACATATATCATGACTATATAACTGACTGTTCAATTAGCCAACAGCCATACCACCATGCATCTGCTTCTGCTGAATGGCTGATGCTAAGCAGGCGTGGGCTTGGTTAGTACTTTGATGGGAAAAGTGGTATTGGTAGGCCCAGTAGGGGGCAATCATCCCTCTGGTTAAATAAACCCCAATGCCCCAGTGCAGTGATGGGGACACTTGCTGTAGAATATTCTGTCTTTCGTATGAGACGTTAAACAGAGGTCCAGGCTTACTGTGGTCATTAAAGATCCAATGACACTATAGTAAAAAGTAGGGGTTTCTTCAGTGTGCTGGCAAAATTACCAACCTAGTTCATTCAATCTGCCACATAATCAGCCCCCAGTTTAATTGGCTCTCCACCTCAGCTAATGTGTGGTGAGCATTCTGGTGCAAAATGGCTGACATTGCATCAGGTGGGTGCAACACATTGGTGGTCGCCAGCTGGTGAGAAAGGCGCTATATAAATTCAAACCATTATTAAATCAATTTAAAAATTTGCTTTGCCATCTCATCTTTGGTCATAGGCAACTGGCACAATGTAAATTTTTGCCACTGCTGTATCATAGTGCCTGGCTGAGAGATAGGTATCTTAGTATTCAAATAGAACAGCTGTACCTGGAACAGGATGACAAAGCCCAGTCGGGCAGCAAGAACTGACCAGTACTGCTTGGTGAACTGGTAGGCCCCTGGAGACCAGGGTGGCTCTCTGTAGTCCTTGTACCTACAGCATGGAAAGATGGACACTGATCAGTTCAATACAGACTTTAATCTCTTTGCTGAAAGAAATTAACCTGGAAAGCGTGCATCTTCAGAAAGGAGGGGTTAAAAAAAGGGCTAAATCTTTCTTCCACATCAGCTGTAAAACACCCCTACTCCTCCTTTTTTGGATCCCTGCTGTGGGGGAAATGCAGTTCAGACATTCTGCAGCCATTGGGGTCTCTAGGGGGCACCGTGAAAATACGCAAACAAACAAGGCTCGACCCGTTCCCAATCCGCCCTGCCAGAAATCACAGCTCCGCTCTGATAAAAAGTCTCTCCGGGGGACCGGGATTAAGATAGTCCTGTCCAGTGGCCTCAGGGATGACACAAAGCACACACTCAAAGGGGGTTATTGTTGCCTAACACACTACTGCTTGTTTTGGAAACTGACAGACAAACAGTAGCTGGGTTTCTTTTTACAGCCAGGTCTGACTCCAGCCTCTTGTTGCTCTCACCCTATCCTTGTTGCTATCCACCCTCCCTCACTCCCCTCTCTATGCTGTATAACAATAATAATAATAATAATAATAATAATAATAATAATAATATAGTTATTTGTTCATAACATACACAATTATACATGTACAATGTGCATTTCACTGTATAATATGGTCCAGAATCATACAGGCAGAATACATAATTATGATTAGAAAATTCCTCTAAGCATATATATGTCTACGTCTCATTTTATGTCTAAAATTCTAATCACACACACATGCACGCACAGATGCACACACGCGCATAACTTTATCAAACAAGCCCCAAATTAGGACTGTGTAAGAGAACATTCTAAATACAGAAAATAACCTTATAAAAGCTCAGAAAATAACCACTTTGTGATGTGAATGTCACTGTGCTGGCATACACACACATGACAAAGTTGTTTAGCTGATTACACTTAGCATAAATGGACCAAGTTTCTGTTTTTAGAGGAAGACATTTTAAGTGGATGTCAGCACCTGGATGTTCAATTAAAGATTTAATCCCCAGACAGTGGAAGCATATATGCCATTCTGTCCTGACTTGCCCTGGACAAAAATGTTCTGGAATTTTGAACCATTTCAGTTCCCTCAAATAAACCCCTAAACTGTTTTCCTCTTTTTTTCCTGTCACAAAACAAAGTCATCCTTTCATTCTATGGTGCAGAAAAGCATATTAATTTAAAGCCTGTGTTATTTTTCATTACATGAGAGAATTCTTTAAATGAGGACATCAGCCAATGTAGAAAGTACCTCTCAAAAACTGCTTTGTCATGCTGCATGTTCACCCACAGATGCATACGTACATAGGCGTCACATGAAGTACTTTATATTCTGACATTTAGATTTAGACATTTAGACTGATAATATGCAAAAGGTGTGATATTATGTGCGACAATAAGACAATTAATGAAAATAAATGACAGTAACCAACCTGTGTTACAGACTGGCACAATCAACAAATAAACTTAAAAGTCTTTTTAACATGGTTTTAAAGGTAAATGTTCATTAAATTTGTGATTTGTCTGAAGGTAGCTTTCCTGGTGAATTTGGGGTTTAAACAGAAAATTTAAATGTGACAAAAGTATATTATTATTAAGTTATTTATTGAGCTGTAAATAAACATTTTGTAAATATAACATGAATATTTAGTACTATTCATTCTGGATTAGTATCACGAGGGGGAAATGTAATTATTACAGCTGTAATTCCGGTGGATATTCACACGGGTGTTTTACTGCTGCAAGTTCAAGTCAAGTCATTGATTGTCTCTGTTTGCTTTCCACCCAGACCTCTTCTCCAACCGTGGAGAAATGTCAGGGGAATTGAAAAAAGCCGTCTGTATCTGGTCTCTTCTCTTGCTCCATCTATCCAGGTGTGCAAACATTCTACTATATATTAAAATGTTTCCTTGAAATTCAGTTGTCAGTTCAAACAGAGTTCATATCATCATACATGTCTAAGACAGAAAAGAATAGTGGGTTTTCTGTCCTGGAATTACCCAGTCAGTCAGAAAATTACAGTTCATTCCAAGTTGAAGTTGATTTGGACACGGTTGATTCACACTGGACTAAAATTATGGATACGGTGTGTGTGATGAGCTCTGGTAATTTGTAGATTACCATATGTCCGCTTCCAATGTAATTAGAAGTCTGAGTATACCAAATATATTGCAAAAAGGGTGAGAAAATCTGATTATGACCATGGAATTCTGGGATTTTGCATTTAAGATATTTTTAAAGAGGTTCTCTTTCATACACCACCTCATTTAACCCTACTGCATGCATTCCCTATAACCAGCCAGACATCAGTCTCATAGCTCCCATAGGCATCTCACTTATTCCTCCAAATCAAGCAAGAACTCTGATGCACATGGCATATTCACATCCAGAAGTTACATTCCAGCTAAACGCCACAGGATGTGATGGTTTTCATTGTTACCCTGCACTTCATTGATCAGTTAAAGCAGTTTATTACACAGTTAACTCACATCACCTTGCTTCTTGGGTCAAAATTGGTTGCTGATTTAAAGTTGAAAACAGAAACCAGCATAAACTGCAGCTTTCCAGGGCCAGCACTGAGGACTACTCATCTTGAGGATCAATAGATGAGGCTTGACTGAGATCTTGAGGATCAATAGATGAGGCATGACTGAGCTCCGATGAGAACTGAGCTCACCAAGTATCAGTGTTGAATCTCACCTGCATAATAGGACCTCTCTGTCATACTGGGAAGAGTTGGGGGCGGTGCCTGCTTTGAAGTTACTGACATTGAAGTAGGAAAGGGTGTGGTCGATGAAGCCGTGCATGGTCCCCGTCTCGCTGTACATGTACTGGTAGACCAGCCGTGGGATGAAGTCCGAGGTAAAGGAAATGACAAACGCCTGTGAAGGATGTTGGGAAATGACACTGCATTAGAGAGATGGCTGCAACACATTGCTGATGGTTGAGGTTTCCCCTCCTTCACTGTAGATCACCGTGAGATCAAGATCTACAAATTCCATAGTGGAGTTCCACTAACTCTTAAACTCATGGAGCCTCACTGTCGCATAAAAAGAGTACTTATTCATGCAGAATGATGTTTTACTGAAGAAACGCCTTTCAGCTCCATCATGTGTTGGATGGCAAAATGACCCATTGGTTCAGAAATATCAATGTGCTCTCACATTTATGATGACGGAGAACTTGCCAATTCCACCGAGGATGTTGTACCATATTCCTGTAATGAGAGAAAGTGGTATACATTGTGAGAATCCCAGTTTCCATTAAAAGCATTTAAGCCCTGCGCTGAGAGATCAGACAGACTTACATGTTCTTTATTAAGGAGTTTGAGTTACAAAAAACAGTAACAGGTGTTAACAACCCCTCGGTGGGTAAACAGAGGTCATCTGTCAGCAGAGATGTTTGCTGCACAGAAAGTGCTGTGATGAATAAAAAGTTCAATAGTAGTAAAAATGTTTGGAATGGGCTGCACTATAGGGGCAACATTATTCAAATTGGGCATATTGAGCAGAATGGACCTGGTTGACTGCAAAGACTGTGGTGAAAATCCTCAAGACTCTAATGTGTTAGATAAGGGCCTTTAACCCATAGACCTAAAGCAAAACCCAAAGTGAAAGACTTTATTTGTATAAGCAGACAGCCAAAAGAATGGGCCAATTTGGCCAAGCCAAATCTAGGTAGAGATACCGATGTCCTTGGCCCGCACAGCATCTGGCCGCCGCAGCTCTGTGACAAATTTCTTGGCGTCGAGGCGAATCTCGATGATGTTGTTAAGCAGAGCGAAAAGAGGTGCCAGGGGGAAGGAGGCCACAAAGAGGGATACGAATCCAAACTGAATGACTGCAAGGAAACAAACAAACAAACAAACAAACATCAAGCAAACATTAGCAGACAGGGGACGTGCCAGAATGGGGGCTAAACGCTGTTAAAATCACACCCAGTCTCATGTTCATTTCAGTCTGATCTGTTAGCAATATATTCACCGTGCTAGATGCAAGTAAACAAAATTATGTGAGGGTTTATTCCCAACACATTAAAGCTGACATCAAAAACAAGCACAATTTGATTAAAGGTGAGTACTAACACAACCCCTGGTCAAACTTTCGCAAAATACTCTGGTGTTTAGGCAATTGGTGCTGGTTCTTGGTGCTGTGTACAACCCATAGTTTGTAATCAAATTGTGACCACAGCAGTGCTACCTGTGGCTGGGAATGCAACAGCACCCTGGGGGGTGGTGGGGTTTCAGCTGGTTCCCTGCCTCATCACACAATAGAGACTCGTCTGGCCAATGAAGCACCTGCCGTCTGACTTTACCAGCCACACAGGAGGTCTATAGCAAATGGCCATGTATGTTTTGGAACCCTCTCCCGAAGTGGACAAGGATTGGGCAAGGCTTACAACTACAAGCACATTTTTGACAAAGGAAGAAATGGTAGATAATAAAATATATGACAAATTGCAACACCAGATCACATCAGCAAAGAACCGACGTACGGAAATATTTCCTTGAGAAATATCAACACGTCTTTGATGATATCATCACTGTACTGTGTTTATATTTAAAGAATTGTGTACTTACCCAATGCGTCCGTTCTTTCTCTGATAAGTAAGTTATAAATTATATTTTTGTTCCACCCTGACATTAAACTTCCTGTGTAGATGAGAAATGTCCATGGAGTAAGTTTTTTATGAGTCCCCAGATGTTGTGCATTTTAGATACACTTGTGATTCTTGCCAAACTTTCTCTGAAGAAAATTCTCTGAAGTCATTATGCTGAAGCTCATTTTTCACTTCGGGAATATGAAAACCACTATATAATTGGTAAAATGCTTACATGGCATGCTTCATTCAAGGTTTAATATAATACCCTTGCCTTAACACCCAACAACATTTCCTGGAATAATCAGTTCAGTCCCTTGACCAGCTTTCTGTGAACTTTCTGTAAATATTTACACATCCATGCCTGCATTGCAGTGGTTTTAACATTCTTTTTTGTATGTATGCAAGATTTGTGATGTGTGTGATTGTTTGTGTGTGTGTGTGTGTGCATATGTGTGTGCATGTGTACCCTAGATAAAAAAACTCAAAGCTTCAATCTCAGAGCTTTTTCCTGTACTGTTCTTTTAAGGTAAAAATACAAAATCATGCAAAGGAATAGTTTTGTAAGCATACTGTATGCTACACAGTAAGACTCATGATGTGCTGTATATTTAGTTCAGACATTGACATTGTCCATGTTATCTGCCATGTGCACAAAAGCTACATAGGAAATACAGTGTGGTTACCATAAAACTGCTGACACATTACATATCATTGCCAATACTGTATATATGATGTGCCCATATATAGCAGAATGCACATTTTGGGTTGCTCTGAATTGCAGATACAGTTTTTCTGGAAGTATTTCTGACAGAACTGCAATGATGCCCTGAGATTTGTGCTGATAAACAATGTCAATGCATTCATACAATGTCAATGGAAAACACACAAATGCCTGGAGCATTAACACTGGTGCCAGACAGTACAGCTAAAGCAGGTTGGAGCTTTGCTCTACATCTCCAGCTGGATTTTCAATAGGATTTAAATGGAAGCAGGTCGGTTATATCCGAAAAAGACAAACAGGTGTGACAAACTCACGCACGCACGCACGCACGCCCGCATGCCCGCACGCACACACAATATATCCCACGATAAAAAAGTTACATTTCAGCCTTCCTATGCAGTAGATATAGATCATTGGGCACAGACACAGCTCAGTGACTAGGAGAATGTGATCTGGGGTTGAACAGCGGACAGAAGCAGAAATCGTTTCAGGCAGCAGACTGCTGACAAGGCATGAAAACGTGCCGACATCAGAGATGGACGAGCACATCGTCCCCCTGCCCCCCGCCCTTCAAATCCACAATCCCCTCTCTACCATGGGGGAGCAAGGTGAAAGTCAGAGGAGAAAAGTCGTGCATTTCTGAGGATGCTCAATTTAAGGGCCTACTTCTATCATTATAGAACTGTAAATAAATTCTTTACAACCTATTACTTAAGCTTTCATAAACAAACACCACTTTGGTCAGAACATGACAATACATTATTTAACTTTAATTGTCAATGTCTGACATTCATTCAAAAATGTATTTATAACTGACAATACCAGAGGTATATTCAAAAAAATCTACATTCCTTCATCCCTACATTCCTGAAAGTTCATTACCTATAAATGACCTGCTTACTACCTGTTTGTAGTTCTAATTAGTAGGAAGCAACGTATTTACTAATGTTTTGTTTAACTGCATTAATAAATCCTGAAAATAAACTGCGCATTTGTCCACAAGGAATGTAGATGTTTATGAGATAAACAGAATACTCATATGCGCAACCCTGAAAACACAACTACTGATGAAGCTGGTTACATGACTTGCACTATGGAAACACATTTTAATGGATTAAAAGAATGAGAGTCAGGGAACAGGCTCTCTGTGGGGGGAAAAAAATTAGGGTGATAAGATGATGATGGCCTGCACAGTAAAATGTCCAGTGTTAATTCAACTCTAACATGAGTCCAATATGGGCCATATGTACTTTGTAAGAATTGATTTAGCGCTGATTTAATTTTACTGTGTGGAATCAAGGAACTTTGACTTATGAAAGCTCATGCAGCTCTACTGTTTTGGAACACCAGGGAAAGAGCTATAAGACTGTCCCTTCCCTGCAACATTGTCTGTCAACTTGGGAAGGTGCAAACTAGCGTGTGCACTCCTGAAATGCATACAGCCAGAAACAGCTTCTTCTCACTCTGCAGGTGAGCTGTGCAGCAGCGTTTATCTGATCTATCTGTATTACTCCACATTCTCTTGACTGATGGCTAGTCTTGCTGAAATTCTCTTAGATTGCTGGTTGGTGCAAAATATTTCTTCTGAAGATGATGCCTCAAAAGAATCTTTAAATGAGCCACGCCCACACTCACTTGGGAGCCCTGCTTTCAAATTCATTTTTAATTTGCATATGAAATATTGATTCACGTGTTGTGTTATGACCATTATCCAGGTCTCTTGAGAAAATTCTGCTGCATTTAGCCAATTCTTAAAATAAAAGTATTTATCTTAAAAACATTTATTCTGAACTGTTGTGGAATCTTTGGACTGCCTGTTTAGAAAACCCTTACCTACTGTGCAGTCTGTGACCTCTGGTAGCAGCTGTAATCATAACCCCTCTCATCGTGAGTTAATGTTCTATACCAGTGGTCATCACAAGCTAGGAAGGACTTCCCTCACACTCATTCAAAAGAGGTTGTTACTGACAGGGTTTACCACTATACGTCAACTTGGATTAAACTTTTCCCATTAAATATTATTTGGTTCTTACCTTTCAAAACATTGTTTAATTGTTTAATTTGAGTGTTCTACTGCTAAACATATTGCCATATCCTCCACAGTATAGTAATACATTTATTTTTCCAGAGCTGAAAAAGGTTTGTTACGAGGACTGAAAACATTGACCATGAATGTAAGATGATATCCTTTGACTTTTTACATTGTGTCGCTTGTTTGTTTTTTGTTTTCTGTGGTTTTATTTATTACGTAATTTAATTGGTAAGTTTTTCCGGTCTTTTATACAATATGTTGTGTTCTGTTTGCTAAAGCATCATAAAAACCAAAAATTATACAGATAGAAGAAAGTCACTTGTATTATATTATGGAATAATCTATTCAAAAAGAGTAGAAAATGCATGATAACACATTATACAGAAAGCCTGACTGGAATGTTTAATTACCCTGCAATTGAAGTAGGTCTCTGCTCATCAATAAAGCCCTTGGGGTCCCTGTTGCACAACCTTTTCCACTCTACACTTTTTATTCCCATTTATAATGCTTTGTGTGTCACTGGGCCTTCAATGCATGGAGATTCAATGCATATACTGTGCCACTTAATCCAGTATTGAATTCCTGGGTTAATACATGTGTGCATCAGTAAGCAGATGGATTTTTGAGCACCGCAGGCTTCAACACTGCGCATACTACATGACCCCCTGTTGTTGGTCAGAAAAGGGTCTGACTCACTCATCTCCATGTACTCAGGGGCCAGGCCTTCAAAGGGCTCCAGGTCATAGTCAAGGTCCCAGCGTTGGGGTGCTCTGGCCTGCTGGTTATCAGTGTCCTTTGGGCCGGCACCTCTTTCTTTCAATGTCCTGTAGAGTTTCTTCAACTTTCTGTAAACCAGTAAATATTTTTAGACAAAGGAATGGATCACATTAAGATACTCAAGAAAACACAGGTTTTATCAAAAAATTTACATGGGATCATGTCCACTAATTTTTCTCAGTGTAACAAGATGCTAATATGCCTCTTTCAAAATCCTGGAGTAAAAGAAAAAGGCCACACTCAAGAGAAACAGTAGACATGAAGAAGAAACTTGTCTTGATTTGCACTCATAGTCCACTTGTTCAAAAGCACACCTGCATTCGTTTATTTTCTGTGGGGCTTGTTGCCCGGAAATGTGTGACACTCGTGCAGATGTAAAATGGCATGTATCTGAAACGGCCATTTCCTGATCTCCAAAAAAAAGTTAGTGCAGGTCCAGGACTTCTGCTCTGTTTTTCCCATTGTGGACTGACCTCGGCTGACACTTGAAAGAAGAAATGTTCGGTAATGCCCAACAGACTTTCCTGGGAAACCCATTATTGTGCCATATGGTTGTCATTTGCTAAAACTTTATTTTGTGCAGGTTCTTCCTGCCTCCTGTCAATTAAAAAAGAGGAGGACCTGTTGAAGGAAATATTTTGAGTTTTTGGGATCTCTAAAGCATAGTTAACAAAAGCTGCTGCCCTCGTTGTCACAGAAGACTCAGTGTTAGCTTTGCTGCCTGAAACCAACATGGTAACTCTACAGCACATCCCTGTGGCCCAGTGCAAACTGACCACCTCCACACATTGACCACTTTAACCTCAGGAACCAACCACAGGACTTTTTGAAGGCAGGCTGTAGCATTTTCTCCAAACTTCAGCCTCCTGAAATTTTGGTAGACCCCAATTTCTGGAGAAAAGAAACAACTAAAGTTTCTTGAGGAAAAAAAAAGATTGCCAATGTTTTTTTTTGGGGGGGGGGGGGGGGGGGGGGGGGCGGGGTGGCGGGGGGTGGTTGTGGTTGTATTTGTGTGGCCCCCACAGCCCTCTATACTCAGCACCTCAATTCCACAGGGGGTGGAGGGGGGGTAGAACATGTCACTCAGCAGAACCTCTGGCTAATACAAAGTGTAACACACGTCAACCTTTACAAGGTTTTGTGGTAACAGTGTATTTGATCACTGTTGTTTTCACACACACAATACATGACAGGACATGGCCGACTTGTCAAAGGCTGAGGAGAGAGCGTTTACACAGCTGCATCCATCACAGTGTCTCTAAGTCATAAGTTTACCTTCTTAAGAAGTTGTTCAGAACATCAAAGCTGTTTTTGTTTGCTTACAAAATAATACATAGAAAGAAACAGCTATGCCATTTCCATGACCTTTTAAGATTAAGAACATGTATTATGTTTATGATTATTTTTAGGATTATTTTCAGATAATTCCAAAAGTCATTCAATGTTCGCATTTCAAAATGTAAAGCCAAGTAATAATGTTTATGATCTTTTTATGTATTATTTTTGATTACATGAAATTGTCTTTCACACGAGTATGTGGTAAAGAAACAAAAACAACAACAATTGGCAAAGTGTAAAAACTGAATCAGCACAGTGAAGTCTATTCATGTTCATAAAAAGAGGGCAATAAAGACAAAAGTGGAAAGGTCTACACAGCCAGAATTTCATATAATGTTGGCTTTAAAGGCCAAACACATTGGAACAAATGGGCCGTGTGGCCCATAACCCTGCTGCCTATTAATACCTTCAATAAAACAGACTAAATGCAAGCTTGCATTATTTATACTTCAAAGTTCCAGCTCTTTCCCACCACATTACTTTTTAATTGTTTCCTTTGTATCATAAGTGCTTTCCACCATCCACATTAAAGCTAGCATTTAACAGCTGTTGAAATACATTTGCATAAATAAAAAAAAACATACAGGCACATACATGCATAAACACACACGCACACACACAAACAAATATGCTTGGGTACACACAGTATACACAAAAACAGACAAATGCTTTTACACGCACACAAATGCTCACATGCACGCACACAAGCACATGAAAAGACATAGGCACACACACTCATACACACACACACATGCTCAAATACATATGAACATGAACACTTAAACATGCAAGCACTGATTATTTTGAGTTTGTATGTGATGCATTGCAATGACCATTTCCAAAAAACTTTGACTCTAGAGTGATCTTTTTCCATAAGCAGGAATCCATTTAAGTCACTAAAGTGCTATTAAATCTTTTTATCCCAACTTTTTTTCATGCCAACTTATTTGGCCTTCTCTCAGCAGCCAACCTAAGCTGTGCTTTCATTGTTACGTACTAACACATTCATTCAAGACCTGCAGTACTTAGACAGTAGAGCTGGCACAGGCAGACCGCAACAGCCGGACCATGCTTGTGTAATGAGGTACAGAATTACCTAGCTGACAGAAACCCTCTCTCCCTAGGCAACGTAGTGGCCAATTATGCATCAACCTGTGGGACTGCTGGTCACAGTCTGTGCAGGATTCAATTATGGGCCAAGGGGTACGTCACTGCACTGGGAACAGATGCTTTCAGCAAGACTGTGCTACCTGTGAGCGTTCCTCCGCCTACCTTGTATCTTTTAAATTAAAAGAGGAACAGGTCCGGTCAGAAACAAGACAGAGTGTCACAAAATAGAGTGGGGCTCACCATGTGAAGGCACTGGATTTTCTGCTTAGTGAGGATCCCAACAATCTGGTATCGAATCCTGACCACCTGACCGGTGACCACAGGCTCACAGTGCAGTGTATAACTGACTGTAGTGTCATCAAAAGAGGGAGGGCAAGTAGGCTGTCCTCATCTCATCATGCAAGTGCAGCTCAAAGATACAGTACAGCTCACAGTGGATGCGGTCCCCTTTCTGGTAACTTTAGAGCCTGTAGTTTCACACTGATGCTGTAATTCAACAGCCAAGCAAGCGATTTGCCATTCACAAAAATTGGGAATAGACACAGTTCAAGATTATGAGATTAACTGGAGTGAATAATAGCATGACAGGGCATGTGAGTAAGGAAGAGAAGGAACGACTCTTTGAGAACAGCTGTTTCGGAAGTCGGAAAGAAGAGAGAGCAGCTCCAGCAGAAGCATTTTCAGTGACAAAAAAATATATAGTCTTGTGCGGTAACTATACAGATTCATGCACAAGTGCACGTACCACCCAGAGTTCCTGAGGCAACACGCAACCAGGGATAACGGCCGCCAAGGTTATGGGATTGGCCTTTGTTATACCTGTCTCTGAAAAGATGCCAATTAATAATTGATGACACATGCTGTTATGGAAACAGTATAAAGCTAAACAGTTATCGTAAACAGCCATTTCAACCGGCAGCTGTAACCAGAACCATGTTTAACAAGAACCTTTCCTGCATGAAGAATGTTTATAAGCTACTCAGATGAAAAATGCAGCACGTTTCAGTAAGAAATTTAAGTTGAGCATGCTGAGTTGGGTAGGACTGAAATGAGTGCTGGTCACATTCGTTCCACAGGAAAGTATCAGGAGTCAGGACAGCAGAGTACTGTCTGATTCAGAACCCAGAACACCTGTGTAATGCATTCTAACACAAACAGTGCTGGATACGACTTTACCGCCTGCAAAACAGTCTGAGTACAGCAGAGACTGTCTTTAGTCAGATGCGTAATTAAACAACAGACAATTGGTACTGGGTACTAGTACAAATAGTATAAAAGTCACTTTGAGGAAACTGCTGAGGAGCTTCCGCTATACAATATGAATTAAAGTAAGTCATAGGAAATGTCCTATATATACATTTGTAAAACACATTAAAAGCCTTCCTGAGTTTGTTTTTAAACAGTTTTATCTTCAAAAACCACTGTAAAGAAATTTAGTGTCCGCCACCATTAAGAAGGCCTGAGATATTGTTGCAAATAATCACATTTGCTATTTTTAAATTGGCCACAAAACTAAACCGTTACAAATGAACTGTTTATTCACAAGCTAAATGTTTATACTGAAATGGATATTGTATGCACCACATTTCTGATGATAATACTGTACATGCAGAATAATATAATAGAAGTAATTTCATCAAGAATTTTATTAGGTTTGTCAAAGATTCTGCCCAGTTCAGCATTAAACCCTGACTGTGCCAGTGCCAGTGCCAGTGCCAGCTGTTGCCAGGAGCACGGTGGAGCAATGCAAATTGGTCCCAGCATTATTCAGTGAGAGATTGTTTGGGTCAGTAGGATATTCCCTGCTCTGCTCTGGTCTGCAGTCTGCTTGTGCCAGAGCTGACATGATACAGTCCACTGGTACAATGGCTGCAACTAACCTGCTGTACCATATAATAAAAATAAGCCTTTAGCAAAAACTGATGGAACATGCTGGAGTGATGAGACTGGCCTGTGGTTATGATTCCAATCAAAATGTGTGTGTGTGTGTGGGGGGGGAAAGAATAAATAGCTATGGAATTCCTTCAATTGGGTTTCCTGAGCTATAAAAAGACCCTGATCTAGTGGAATGACAGCTTATAGAGTTATATTTTGACAATTATATATTGACATTTTATACATATGAATGCTTCTTGAACCGGATCATGTGACATACCTTTACTGAAAGGTACAAGTGCAGTCCTCAACTCGAGATCTGTACCCAAAACCTTCAGCCCTACAGCACACTGTCTCTTTATTTCATGATCAGAGAAGACAGGGGGAGCTTTTACTCCTGGTTTTGATCTGACAGACGTTTATAGAAATGTAGGGAGAAGGGTGGGGGAGGCTGTACTTACGGGACGCCGATCTCAAAAATATTGTTCTGAATCAGCTGTTTCCCCAGCATGATGATACTGAGCTGGATGCAGAGCTCAATGAGACAGCCCCCAGGAGCACACTAAAACGGGAGAAAGCACAGGCAGATGCATGTAAGTGAGGTTACGGCAGTATAGAGGCAGCCAAAACATCAGCGAGAACCAAAAGGTGTAAAATCCTGGTTCCGAAAATAAAAGTCCACCCAAGTATTTTGTTCCATACACCTGGATTTGTTAATTAGAACATTTCTCAAGCCAGGACATAGAACTAATTAGTGAAATCAGCTGGCTGAGTTTATGGGTGGAAGAAACACATGGCAGGACTTTTACTTTCTGACCCCTGGATTTTACACCTCCAAAAAGCCCTGACAGACATGGGACAGCTTACCTCCTCCATGCGGTAGTCATTGAAGACGTACACATAGTCCCCCGGGCGGCCAGCGAACCTGGCGGAACAATCCCAGAAATGTCCAGTGAGGTTTCACTTCCACAGAAAATCCTTCCTAGCCTGGCTTTGGTTCTGCTTTGCCGGTTCTGTGGCAGAGCTGTGGTTTTTATTTTCTCTGTGTGCCGGCCTGATGTTTATAAGCCTGACCAGGGCCTCTGGCATTCTGTCCAGAGATTTTCTCTGGTTTACTTTATCAGACCTAATCCATCTATGTTCACACACAGGAGGAATGGCTGCCGCACACTCATCAAAGAGAGTGGAGGCATATGGGAATGGCACGGTGATCTGGAAATGTGTTTATGCTTTGCATCAAAGCCTTCAAACATTCAGCAGCGCTCTTCATTTTTTCCCCAATCTGACGTGCTTACACTATGTATGTACCCGACCATTTCTCTCAACCTTTTCCCTTCACGTACACGCCCCCAATACATTCATATAGCCCCCAATACGTTCATCTAGCCACCAATACGTTCATCTAGCCCCCGATACGTTCATCTAGCCCCCGATACGTTCATCTAGCCCAAGATACGTTCATCTAGCCCCCAATACGTTAATCTAGCCACTAATACGTTAATCTAGCCCCCACTACTTTCATCTACCCACCCACACGCATGCGTTTACATGCGTTTATACGCTGCATTTTAGCAACAGGTTCTCCACATTTCTCTCAAACAAACAAAGAAAGCATATATAACCCCATGGAAGTCTGAATCTCTCTTTTTCTCCCTCTCTAACTATGTGTGAGTCAATGAAAACATGACACTATTGTAATATGGTCAGCATTAGATATGCCATATAACAAGCGGATCAATTATTTTTGTTTATACTGTGAAACTTGTACTCAAACCCCTTTGCTCCCACAATGCACAGTTTCACAACCTTTTTGCATCTTCATAGAGGAAAGGAGAGTGGACAGCTGCCTACCTTCCTTTGAAAAACGCCACATAGAAGATGGGGGCATACGCGTTCATAAATTTCAGAAGAAAAGCCTTCAGAATCAACCGTTCCTCAAAATCTTTTTCGGTTTTAGGGATCTCTGTAGAAAAACAAAGAGAATTGTGATGTTTCTGGGTGGTCCAATCAAGTGCAATGACACTTTTGGGTTTCCATTTTTTCAAACTGCCTTTTTTACATTCATCTCTACCTTCCACAAGCTTTTAACTAATTGACCCATCAACATGTACCCTCCCTCCCCTCCTTCCTCATCTCTCCCTCCTCATCTCTCCCTTCACGTTTTACCCCTCAGCTTTACTTCTATTCTTCTCCACCTCCCCCTCCATTCTTATCATTCCAGGTTCACTAACATTCTATGCCGTTTAAATGGGCAATAAAAAATATTTATGCCCCCCGGAGTAATCCTCCATCTATCTTATAATGATAAATTCTAAGTGAGTTATTAAAATGCTAAACAATTACATAGAATTTTATATATCCCATCCACTTCCATCTAGGATAAGTTGAATGGACGTAAAAAATACATAATTGTTCACATGCTACTTCTGTAACCAGAGTGACCTGACATATAGAAGAATACTGCTAAGCCATATATGGGAAAACTGACATCACATTAATAAATCTCTATCCTGAAACTGACACTAATTTACACACAAAAAAACCAACAGAGAAACCAAAACAAAAACGGGCAGTTGAAGGACTAAGTCTGATGGAAAAACATTCATTACAACCCACACCCCCGCCCAGACACACACAACCCCCCACCCAGCTCTGGCTCCCCAACTCCTGCCCAACACCCCTTCTTCTCTAACCCGTCCCCTCTAGCCATAACCTTTCTGGGTGTAATCTGCCTGAACCACCTCGCGCAAACTGGGTGATTATCTGCCATACAGTGCCCGCTCCGGCAGGATTATGGGGGCCTGTGTGTTTAACTGCTGCTCCCAGGACGTACTTGTACAGCTGACATGACGATAGCAATTAAAGACAATAATGGCGTATTGATGTACATATAAAGTTGATGAAAAGTGATATGGCTGCAGGAAATCAGAGCAGTAAGGGGTCTGCTAAAACCAGTTATGTGACGACATCAGACCTAGATAAGTGTGCGTGGAAGTAGGTTAATACATCTCGTGTTTCACCGCGTTTTGCTGTGTTGGTGGTATGCTGGAAGAGTCCAGTCATTGACGGAAATAAAGAGAAATGCAGGGTTATGTCGTATTCAGCAGGAATACCAATGTTTCCAGGACCCCCAAGGGGCTTTAATTTATCTACATAATTGATTTATTAAAGTATCTATCTTTTAATGAAACCTCAATGACCGCCAACTGACAGCTGGCTTTTCCTGTGCTTCATGCACAAGGGAGATGAAGCCGATAAAACATTCATGATTCTTTCAACAGAGTAAAATAGGAAGTGAAACATGAATTTTGGGGAGGAGAAAGAGTAAGAGTCTAATAGGAAGAGAAGTGCTGTCTGGAATACAAGCTGACTTTTGGAACTTGTTCAGGGAGTGATGAATTGGATGAGAAATGTTTTTGAAACGCTGTACAGCTGAATTCTACAGCGCACATCATAGTGCTTCCCATGCCATGTCTGCCCAAAAATTGCATGTCAGTGCTGTATATGTGTCAATGCTGCCTTCTTGGCCAGATTTCCCCCAGAAAAAATTAGTTTTTCTATTTTCAGCAGAACTTCCTGAAAATAAATTATTTAAAAAAATAATTAAGAATGGGTTTAGCTACTGTTGTGTTGAATACTGGGCAGGAGCCTCAGATGGACAAATCAAAGTGGAACATTATGGTCAAACATGACAGGTAGCAGGGTCATTATCTTACCGAGTTCGGTGAGCCAGACGGCAATAGCACCATAGATCTCGTCCAAGATCAGGATGACGAGCAGGTTGATGATTACCGCGGTTGCAGTGACCGTGACGCGCACGTTGGACTTGGTTTCGGGATCAGGGCTCATGGCCATGAGAGCCGAAGTGGTGATCCGGTAGACAATTATGCCAAATACAGCAGAGAACGTCAGGCCGAACTGGGATAAGACAATAATGCATGTACAATATGAAGAAGTCCGGGCCTTTTAAAAATGCCTGCTGATTATTTAAGATCATCAGAAGGGATTTAAGGTCAAAGGTGACAGAGAGCTTCTACCAACCAGTAGTATCAGACAGACTGAAAATATATTTAACCATATCTCACCTCATGCTGCAACATATAGACAGGTGGGGACTAGTACTGTATCTATGATAGAGCAGAGGCGTGAGTGCCTACCATAAATAAGATGGAGGAGATGTTGATGATGTATCCAGGCAACCTGTCTCTCCATGTCAGTTTCCCTGGTCCTGACTGAAGAGAAAACAAACAGTATTAATACTACATTAACATGAAAACACACAAGTGAACCTGCTATGGTATGCTTTTCAGAGATTTCTGAAAAAGAATGCCATTTTGCATTAAGTATTTTACCTTAAAACAGAGAGATTGTGGTTCTGTACTTTGGAATACTTTAAATGTAGAAGGTTAAAAAAGTTGGTTGGCATAGGCTGTGTCTTTCCCTCCCAGCAGCTAAACAATGATAAAGTACATGAACAAGCTGTGAACAAGTAAAGCCTGTTAACCTCCTGATCCTTTCCCTCGCCTAGCACTACCTAAAGTTAGGTTCACTGTGTGCCGCAGAGGTTATGTGCAGCCAGAAAACCATTGCAGGCGTGATCAGGCAGAAAAATACTGGCTAGCATCTCCCTCCCCAACAACAAGGCCACCCCAACCCCATCTTTTCTCATTTATCCGAAGACAATCTCCTCATATCTCCAAAGGTTTAATTAATGTAAATTAAAATTTTGTAAATACGTTTGTACATAATATATATATATTTTGGCCGAGCTTTAGTTATGGCCTAGCTTTAGTTATGGCCTAGCTTTAGTTATGGCCGAGCTTTAGTTATGGCCTAGCTTTAGTTATGGCCGAGCTTTAGTTATGGCCTAGCTTTAGTTATGGCCGAGCTTTAGTTATGGCCTAGCTTTAGTTATGGCCGAGCTTTAGTTATGGCCTAGCTTTAGTTATGGCCTAGCTTTAGTTATGGCCGAGCTTTAGTTATGGCCGAGCTTTAGTTATGGCCTAGCTTTAGTTATGGCCTAGCTTTAGTTATGGCCTAGCTTTAGTTATGGCCTAGCTTTAGTTATGGCCTAGCTTTAGTTATGGCCGAGCTTTAGTTATGGCCGAGCTTTAGTTATGGCCTAGCTTTAGTTATGGCCTAGCTTTAGTTATGGCCGAGCTTTAGTTATGGCCGAGCTTTAGTTATGGCCTAGCTTTAGTTATGGCCGAGCTTTAGTTATGGCCGAGCTTTATTTATGGCCTAGCTTTAGTTATGGCCGAGCTTTAGTTATGGCCTAGCTTTAGTTATGGCCAAGCTTTAATTATGGCCGAGCTTTAGTTATGGCCGAGCTTTAGTTATGGCCGAGCTTTAGTTATGGCCTAGCTTTAGTTATGGCCGAGCTTTAGTTATGGCCGAGCTTTAGTTATGGCCGAGCTTTAGTTATAGCCGAGCTTTAGTTATGGCCTAGCTTTAGTTATGGCCGAGCTTAAGTTATAGCCGAGCTTTATTTATGGCCTAGCTTTAGTTATGGCCAAGCTTTAATTATGGCCAAGTTTTAGTTATGGCCGAGCTTTAGTTATGGCCGAGCTTTAGTTATGGCCAAGCTTTAGTTATGGCTAAGCTTTAGTTATAGCCGAGCTTTAGTTATGGCCGAGTTTTAGTTATGGCCAAGCTTTAGTTATGGCCGAGCTTGCCAAACTGTATTGGAAAAAAAATGAAACTGAACATGTGTATTTAACCGGGAGTAAAAAAAAAATAGAAGAAAAACATGTTGATTGAATTATTGGCTAGATATGCTAATAATGCTAATAAGAAACCTTACAATGTTCTAGCATTGGTTCCCAGACAGTAGTGGCCATGAAGTCTAACAAATCCAGACGCACTGGCAAGGGGCAGAAAGCAGAAGGGGCAGGAAGCAGAAGCAGGAAGCAGAATGGTTATAGCTGCTCTGGGGGAAGGTGCCAAACCACCCTGGCCAATTTGGGGCAGTTTGGGTGCCCACACTGGGAACCTCCCAGGACCTGCATCTCATTTCTGTGGAGGACAACTTACACAGCATGCTAGAAAAAGCCAGCCTGTGCCATGGTGTATCACCTGCAGCTGATGCCAATCATAGTACCACTGCTTTGAACAGCACTTATTTGTTAAAACAATGCTCATAAAGACAGCATGATGATTATACCACAGCAGCAGACTCGTGGACCTTCAATGAAATTAACCTTTGGGTTTTCTTGAATATATTTTCTGTTATTATTATTATAAGAATATTATTATATGAATATTATTGTATGAATATTATTGTTCAATGTTAAATGCATCTTTTCTGTCCTATTTAAATGCGAAAAGACCACACTGTCCTATTTAAATCCGAAAAGACCACACACCAGAATACTTATCACCATTGGCAGGGAGAGGGAAATGGGCAGTCACATTATAGAGAGAAAAATATATGAATTATTATGTATCTATTTAAAAATTCAAACATTTAAAAACACAGACACACACACACACACACACACACACACACACACACATATGCGCTTGCTTACCATCCACCTTCAGAGGAAAAATGAGCAGAGAGCAAAGCAAGCATCGCTGCAGTAAAACTACTCACTGATGGGGTGATATACAGTAAAACTGCTCACTGATGGGGTGATATACAGTAAAACTACTCACTGATGGGATGATATACAGTAAAACTACTCACTGATGGGGTGATATACAGTAACACTACTAACTGATGGGGTGATATACAGTAAAACTACTCACTGATGGGGTTATATACAGTAAAACTACTCACTGATGGGGTGATATACAGTAAAACTACTCACTGATGGGGTTATATACAGTAAAACTACTCACTGATGGGGTGATATACAGTAAACCTACTCACTGATGGGGTGATATACAGTAAAACTACTCACTGATGGGGTGATATACAGTATTTATCAAGAATGAAGTATTCAAATATTCAAGTCACAGCTCAGTTTCTTAAGAAGGTTTCATACTTCAAAAGAGAGTGAGAACTTTCTAAAGTTCTGAGACTGCTTCACCTCTAGTCGAACACTCAAGGCAAGATAAATTATGAGGCCAGGTTGGCGTAATTACAGGCCCGCTACCTCTCACGGGAATAAGGCCAGTGCAGTGGACTATAGTCAATTTTTAATCATCTTCATTTAGAGGGCAACAGCACCATCTAGCCAGCAGACAAAAGGCCATTACTTACAATGGGGGCAAGTAGCAGAGCGGCTCATTCTGAAATTGGCAGTGAAAGGAGCACAGAGGAGGGTTTTAAAGGAACATGCAAAACAATGCATCACTTATTTAGTCCTCCACCACACAAATCATAGAATATTATGCAAACCTAAAATTCACTCATATTTCCATTTGATACAAAATAAAAGCCACAGGTAGGACCTTAAAAAAACAAAAACTTGATATTGTATTATTTTATGCAATTTCCTCATACAATGTTGAATAAAATAAAACATATATCTCTTTCAATGGAGAAACCAGATATAAATTAATTACATTATAACGTGCGATCAGTTAAAATTTGACAGTCAAGTGAATTTGGAGAAGACTTTTCTGACCAGGTTGAGCTTCAGAATGGGATAAAGATCTCTGACTAAAGACAACCGCAGAAGAGCACATGAAAGCAGTGGACAGGATGTTCCACTTTGATTTCCTCCAATAAATATAAGCAGCTGCATGCCACTTGTGGCCTCTCATTTTGCAGGACCAGACAACACAAACTGTGAGTCATAAGTTGTGCTCCTCTAAGACTGGGAGTGCTGGATCTCACCAGCGATGTCCTGTCTGTGATGACAGTGTCTTCCACTGGGCATGCATTATTTGCATGTACAAGAGTCCATGGGGGCATGAGAAAGGATCATTTATCTGATCATTATAAATCTGGGGCTTGTGAAATAGGAAAGATTTTCTGCCAGAGACTCTACTGGAAAAAAGATCAGTGCGTAGGTTTCCCCTTTTATGGCCTCAAATCCTGAAGAATTTATGAAACCGTTTTGCAGACTTTCTATAGTAGAAGTACAGCACTATCACTACTGTACATTTTGCAAAAAAATTCTAGTATTTTGAATCCAATGTAAAAAGTTATAATAGCTGCTATATCGCCCAAAAAATACACATAATGACAACATATAGGAAATCCCTGAAGGAAATCCCTTCTGGCATTGAATGTTCTTTCCGATTCATGCTGTTTAAACAATGGGTTGCAGATGAAATTCAGGAGCACTGCTAATACATTTACAAGTGCTACAGGACTATAATTGCCTCAATTTGCCCATAAAAACATGCTACATACAATGTCATTAAAAAGGCAAATACCAGGATTGTAATGATCCAGAATGCATAGCTCTAGTATTGTAGTATGAATGTAGTCTCTCCAAATGGCTTTCACACCTGGATTCTAACGCACAGGGACCTGACCTTGGTTTAAACTCCACACTGTATTGTGAGTTGTAAAAGTTCTTGCCACAGTCAGAGAAATGAGTAGTTGTTCATGCAGACACTGCTTGGGCCTTCTGCTGTTTTCGAATAAGCACTGAAAACAGTAGCTGATGAATGTTCTTTTACATAACAGCACTTTTGATCCATGGTAGGAAATGGACCAGACAAGTTCTGTGCTGAGTACCGGATGAACAGTAGTCTATATTGCTTTTATGGGAACTGCACACACACACACACACACACACACACTCTCTCTCTCTCTCTCTCTCTCTCTCTCTCTCTCTCTCTCTCTCTCTCTCTCACACACACACACACACACACACACACAATAAAATGTGCATTAATTAACTAGTTTGCAGAGATGATAGCAGCACATTTCGGCTTGAGGGTATGCTATATGTTCAGCATGCTTTTAAGTGTAAGTGTGATGGGGACTGCCACAAGTACAGTAAGGAGGATAACGTGGATGCAGTTGCCCAATACTACAGCGATCAGTTCTCTCTAACAGACATGCTAAGACTGCAGTGGGAGTGACTATCTCTCTAACAGACATGCTAAGACTGCAGTGGGAGTGACTATCTCTCTAACAGACATGCTAAGACTGCAGTGGGAGTGACTATCTCTCTAACAGACATGCTAAGACTGCAGTGGGAGTGACTATCTCTCTAACAGACATGCTAAGACTGCAGTGGGAGTGACTATCTCTCTAACAGACATGCTAAGACTGCAGTGGGAGTGACTATCTCTCTAACAGACATGCTAAGACTGCAGTGGGAGTGACTATCTCTCTAACAGACATGCTAAGACTACAGTGGGAGTGACTATCTCTCTAACAGACATGCTAAGACTGCAGTGGGAGTGACTATCTCTCTAACAGACATGCTAAGACTACAGTGGGAGTGACTATCTCTCTAACAGACATGCTAAGACTGCAGTGGGAGTGACTATCTCTCTAACAGACATGCTAAGACTGCAGTGGGAGTGACTATCTCTCGAACAGACATGCTAAGACTGCAGTGGGAGTGACTATCTCTCTAACAGACATGCTAAGACTGCAGTGGGAGTGACTATCTCTCTAACAGACATGCTAAGACTGCAGTGGGAGTGACTATCTCTCTAACAGACATGCTAAGACTGCAGTGGGAGTGACTATCTCTCTAACAGACATGCTAAAACTGCAGTGGGAGTGACTATCTCTCTAAACACGCCTCTGCAAAAACACATGTCACTCAGACTTAGTGGCACAAGACTTCCCTGCCAACAAACCAACACCCAGCCTAGAGTTACCTCACTCTGTGCGCGCACGCATGTGTTTGTGTGTGTGTGTGTGTGTGTGTGTGTGTGTGTGTGTGTGTATGACTTGGCCATGGAAAGAAAATTCAAGCACAGGGGAAGAGAACACTAAAAATTTTAACAGGGTCTCAGGATACACACTATAAATAGGTTCACATTTAAAGGGGCCTTCAACAGAAGAGCCAATCCCGCAACAAAGACAAGACCTGGCTCATATACCTTCTTGCTTGGCCTGAGAATTATGAGCTAAAACAGATTCTGTCCTATATGAGCTAAAACAGATTCTGTCCTATATGAGCTAAAACAGATTCTGTCCTATATGAGTTAAAACAGATTCTGTCCTATATGAGTTAAAACAGATTCTGTCCTATATGAATTAAAACAGGTTCTGTCCTATATGAGCTAAAACAGATTCTGTCCTATATGAGTTAAAACAGATTCTGTCCTATATGAGTTAAAACAGATTCTGTCCTATATGAATTAAAACAGGTTCTGTCCTATATGAATTAAAACAGGTTCTGTCCTATATGAGTTTTCTATTCTGGACGAGATAATGATTTCAGACCCTGAAAAAGAGAGAGAGAAAGAGCGAAAAAAACTGACAGCCTCTCAGGTCCTACATCCTATTTCTCGATCATAGGCACTACGGGGCACATTCTCCCTACAAATAAGTGTCCTCACTCTACCTCTGCAGATTGAGATTGAGTTTTCAGCAGTCCTGCTGGGATAGGTCCAATCAGCCCCTCGCAGTGCATCACCTCCCAGGGCACGCTAAGCCCTTTGGGAAATTACTGCCGGGATAACCAGTGTGGGGGATTTCCTCCAAGCCATATGTCGCTCCGCGGGTCAAAAGAGACTGCTCTGTGATTGACGTCACCCCGATCCCCCCTGATCACTTTGCGGCTCGTTGAGTCTGGGGGAGGGGCGAAGGGGAACGGGATCGGAAAGAGCAGTGAGCCCACGCCGTCCCACAGTGTGCCACATGTAGCAGTGCCATCACCCCCTGCTGGCGTAAGCCTCCATTGTAATGTAGTCAGTGAAAAAGAAAAGGAGCAAGGGAGCCATGACGACAGATTGTGTTCGGAAGGGGGGGGGGGTTGATGGGTGCATGCAGTTGTGCACGCACCTCATGAAACCCTCTTAAAGGCACGATTACACTTGAAACAATTACGGAAACTATAACAATGAAAACCTTCTTCCAGCCAAATAAATTAATGTGGTCACACAACAACTATAACTAATTGCCTACAAGCAATAGCAATGGATATTGTGGGAACTGCTTCTGGAAATGCTAACCAAATCACAGCAGTAAAAAAAGATTTACATTGATAAAATGAGAAATTACTTGGGGAAATTATGTCAGACAAAAATGAACAGCATAGAGCTCATTAGCTCATACTGTGCCTTGCTAGCTAATGGCATATTGAAGTCACAGGTGGTCGCATGCTAGCTGGCCATCACGTCAGCAGCAATATGTCTCTATTTATTTGTTCATTCTACCCTCACTGCTCACATCTATTCATAAGATATAATGCAGAAATGCAGAGTTGACTGACAGTGCACTCATGGTGTGGCCGTGTAGTTATTGATCCAAGTGTGGCTGGGGTTTTGACAGAGTTCTTTGTGTTACATTGAGGCAGACATCTTAGGAAAAATCACCCCTTCGGAACAACTTAGCGAATAATAATGAAAAAACACAGGCAGTCATTTGCATGTTTACCGGGTATTACAGGACAAGTATGGTTGCTGAACTGACATGTATTCACAGGACACAGGCATTTGGAGGTAATAGCTTTGTTTTCTTTTAGTTTTTTTTTCTCCCCAGGAGGACACCACCCTGTTTGTCCGGCCCCCCCCCTCCCCCGGCCCTGTAACTGGACCCATACATAGAGGAGGCCTTTTCATGGACGGGCGTGGAAGCTGATAAGCTGCTGTGAGCTCCATCTGACACACATTTTAATCCTCCACACATACCAATGCACTCATATCCACCCCCACACAATGCTGCAGGCTGGGTCACAAAGTCAGGACCCTCAGACAAACCGCAACTCCACCAAAAAAACAGTTATAGAACGACAAGAACAAAGACAGCAAGAGAGCACGTTCACCATCCTGGCAAGATAATTCATGTAGGGTAAAAATAACAATGTGCCTAAGCAGGTCTACCCTTTCATTCTGGCAGTTGGAAGTTGGTTAGGGCAGAGCTGCCAGGCACTTTCTTCCCACAGTTACAAGCAGGGGCAAGCAATCCGTCCGCTCCAGAGAATGAAAGCATGGAGGATAAAACCTCCTGTACACTAACTGATTATTACCATGTCAAATAAAACCACTCCCCAATTACAATTAAATGCAATACATTCTCCCAACAGACACTCCTTATTACTAAATGCTTGCCTGGCTCTTCACTTCCAGAATTGAACGTGCATTAGCTTCCCCACTGTCCCCCTCTCATTGCCATTAATGCATTTGAAATGTAAAGCAGGGAGAATTCCAGTCCCTGCCCGTCCGTGTGTGGCAGTAAGACAAGTGGGAGGACAAAGTGAGCGCTTTAGCCAGGCTACAGAGAGAGGAAACGCCGGCGTGAAATAAATTTTGCAAACACGTGCGAAATTCATAATCATGACTTGCATAGCACATATGACCTCCCTTTTTCTGACCCCCATCTCAGTCATAACAAAGGCAAAAGGAGAAAAGGATCAGGGCATGTTTTCATTCTTTAAAAAAGGGGTTAAATGGACCATTACAAAGCCAACTTGAATTAATTTAACATTAAATTTCAGCTCAATCTGAACAGAATTAAGCCAATTTGACCTCCTTACCTTTGGGTAAACGCTACCCACAGCTATCACCGACCTCTGTTTTTACCTATAACTGACCTGAGAAAGACCAGTCAAAACATTGAACTCATTCCAGTTTAAACTTTGTTACAGATGTGCTTGCCACAACATAATAGAAACTATTTGGTTGAGCGAATAAAGCTGAATGAAAACGTGACCTGCCAACACTGCTCAAAAGATAAATCAGGGTTGCCAACTCTCACGCTCTTGGCGTAAAACACATGCTTTTAGGCTCTGTCTCATGCTCTCTCACCACCCAAACCAATCTCACGCCAAATGAAAAAACCGCAACACAAAACAAAGCTGCTCCCCACGTGGCCACAATAAATCTCATGCCAGCCAGCTCACCACCTCTGGATGAATAAATAATGACCTGACTGTTGAGCACTGAGTGTTATAGGGCTCCCTGTTAACACATTTGTTCATTTTGTGGTTTGGCCTGGCCTTCCTAATGACACTGAATACAGTGTCCCCCAATCCTGGAGTCTGGCTCCCTCTGGTGGCACAGTGTGCCCTAACATGGGCCTGTAGAGTACCCAACGATCACAAAGGGGGAATGTTAACACTATGTATGAACAATCCACCATGCAAGGTCTATTTGGGAATAGTTCAATCATGTTTTTCTAAGCCTCAACCATCAGAAAACTCAACACATAAACCTGTACATTGAAGAGGAACAATTTTCTGGTGAGAGATAACAAGCTTCCATGCATCTAAATGCTCACGAATGGCCAATATTTAGTGCAGTGTACATTGGCGGGTGTGGTGGGTGCTTCGGTTCTAGTCCCCCTTCCCAATGTACTTACTTCCCTGCTAACAGCTGGCTGAATTTCTCCAAGTGGAAAGTGAGCAGACACACACCAATGCCAAGAAAGGGACCAATGCTAAGAGGACGGTAATGCTCAAACATCCCCTCCATCCACTTCCCTGTCTGACCTGTGATGTGGAGCCGTCACAACTGCTCTCCAGCGGAGTGACTCACACTCAGTGGGCTTGTGAGAAACGGAGTGTAACATTTAGCCACGTAGCCTAGAATGTATGGTGTAGGGACACATCTCAGCGCTCACGTCCTGGGCTGCACTGGGCTTCCCCTGATTCCCAGATCAAAATACAATGCACAGTGCTGTAATTCCACAACTTCCATTGCCCGCCGGGGAAACAAAACACATTCCTTTTTATCAAAGGATATCAAAGTATTTAATCAAATAAATGTCAGTGAAGTCATTTACAATTTCAGCTCTGAATGCACCAAGAATTTAACAAGAGGCCTTGAAAGGTTTCCGCTGTACATAGAGGGTCCTTGGCACAATGCGGTACATTATGTAATTGAATCCAACGGTCAACAAAGCTTCTGGGTGTTTGGTAACCATGCTATCATATCTATGGTGCACTGGCAATCTCTGTCAAAAAAAATAGCAGAACCTTGCTCCTCTCCCTGTATTTATTTTTCTAAGATGTGTTGAGTGTGGGAGTGTGGCGCTCTTTTCTGTTACCCTTTTTTCACCAAGCAAGTTCGAGGGCCGGTTTGGAGCCGGTGTTTAATCTCGAACCAGTTCTTTGCGCTTCGACAGCAAAAGAACCGGCTCTCGGCCAGAAAAACTGGTTCCAGAGCGGCACCAACACTTAGCTGGTCCAGAACCAAGAACCGCTTACATCAGGGGCTTGGGGTGGGATTATCATGAGAGGCTCAGGCTAGCTTCAGACACAGAGCAAGGAGTAGAAGTAAGAAATCTCGCATTGATGCACGAGACTGCTGTAACGGTAGTTCGAACTTTCAATTAGCCTTTGGTTGCTAGCAAATTTATGCCCAAATGTTAAGTCAATGGACAATTAATTTCCATTATCATAGAATTATAAAGGTTTATTTAAGAACTGTACAATAAACAGAATTGTCATCTGTCAAAAGCATTAGTCCATTTCACGTCCGACATATCACTATCTCTATTTTAGGGATTAGAGTTGTAGAATTTGAGTTAGGTCTTAATCTAAAGGCTAATTTTTTTATGTACTTAATTGTATGAAAATGGCTAAACAAATCTTTCCCATATTTGTTTTATGTCGAGATATTGATGAGATGAGTTGATCTGCCAAATGGCTTGGTAATTAGTATTAAAATGGCTGAGAAATTGATGGGCGAAATTTGGGTTTTAACATGTAATGTATGTAGGCTCGCAAAGCCAGGAGCAACACTACAGATGCAATGTAGTCCGCCATTGTTGTTGCTGTGCTTGAAGTTGGCGCTAGCGTTGCTGGGAAAGCGGAGACGTATACAGACGTATACAGTGACGTAATGACGTGGCTCTCAAGCCCGTGGAAAAGCAAACCGGTTCTTAGAAGGTCCGCAAGTTGAACGAACTGTGAACCGGCACTAGCACCAGCCCAGAACCAGAACTAGGTTTGTGTTGGTGGAAAGGGGGTATGTGTGGGGAGGGGTAGGTGTGGCTACAGAGCCTGTGGGGTGGGGTCAGGTTTCAGCTGGGCATTTGTAGCCAGCTGGCTATTGCAATGGCAGAGGTGAAGAAGCACAGTTAGCCTACAACGAAGCCAAACAACAACCCGACAGGGTATGTTGAAGAAGCAGAGTCAACCTAGGATTTGCTTTTCCTCGATGGAAACAGCTGAAGAGGGTTTGAAAAGTGATGAGGAGTTACCGGGTTTTCTGTTAGTAAGTAAGGACCTGTAAGTAACGTTACCTATAGTTATCCAGCTACGTAGCTAGATGGCTAGTTGGGTACCTTTAGTATCAAATTAATGCTACTTATTACACACATGATTCAGTCTTTACATCCCATTTCTAAATAATGTTCAGAATAACGTTAAATACTGAACAAGTTGTTGATACTGAGCTAAGTTTCTCATTGCCACGGTTTGAAACAGGAAGTGGGCCTGAGATCACAAGCTTGCAAATGGGTTTGATACAGTTAAATTAAACCAATCTTTAAAACTTCTGATTTTCTCAACCTGGTGTGATTTGTGCCCGCATGAATGATTACAGCTATAGCGGAGTGTTTTTTAACACTCGCCAGAGCTTGATGTTTTATGTCATCCACTCTCGCAGGAAAACAGTACATGTTAAAATCTTTAAAACCACTGGCAACGTTTAGGTTTCAAACTATAGAATTCCTGATGACAACTGCGTTCGTCAGATGCCAATAAGGAAGAAGATGAGGCAGATGAAACAGGGGTCGATGTGGCAGCAGGGGAGCTGAGAACTTCAAAACGATTTCAAAAGTGTTTATTTTATTGTGATAACACTGCCTAATTACTATTACTTACTTACCATCCATATACAACAGTGCATGTTGCTAAAAATGTTATTGTCATTTTATCTTCGCTTGACATTTATCTTGCTGTGCTCAAGCGTGTTTCTTGCCCTCAACGGAGGCGAGTGGGTGGGGTTTAGGACAGAGGAGATGACTTCTTTGATTGTAAACACAGGACCACAGCAAGGCTAAAACAGCCCTTTATCCTCGGAGAACCCATGTTTATCTAGCAGTGCCCCGCACATACAGTATAATACATCTGTCCTGGTAGAGTACCCACAAAAATTATATGGCTGATTGTCTAGTTCTGGCAAACAGCTGCTGAACATCAGGCAAAAGAGGACTGTCTGGGACAGGAGAGGCTTCCAAAAAAAGGCCATGCTTTTTTTAGGAAAGCGGGCAGCAGTCGCTTTTCAATTCACAGCTCTCCCAAGTCTGTTGCACTCATGTGAACAGCAAGCATAGATTTATTAGAAGCCACGGGGAGGGAAGGGGAGAAGACCCAAATCTCTTTTTTAAGACATAGCGCCTCTATAGCAGAAGTTATCAGACTCCGTCCTATGTCCCAACAGTGTATGCTGGTTTTGCTACAACCACAACTACATGCTATTAATTATTTTGAACTCTTAATTCTTCTTAATTAGGTCATTTTAATGATTATTGATGATGATTTACTCTCCTAAGATCACATTATGTCAAATATGTGTACATGCCATAAATAATTACATCTCATGCTGACATCTCAGGGCTTAGTCAAATTAACTAACGCTTTTGTTTGCTGTATTGTGCTATGATCATATATGATTCCTCAGGAAGAGGTCATATGGGGCCGTTGCCTAGGTTCCACTGAGTGTTGCAGTGTGAGCATGATTGGACATTCTGTTACATTTCTTAACCCATTAAATTATAGGCCTGCAGGTTACATCAGCGGGGTCCTAATCACTGAAACTAACCATTTTGAGGAAAATGTTCAAAGACAAAACAAAAGGCAATGAGCTAAACCTGCATTGTGATAAAATAAGTTTAGGAACAATATTATGGACAAACTTAAACACATTTTTTACAAGAAATTGATCAAGAGAGGCAGCAACTAAAAGCAGCATACACAGAGAGTTTTAGAACATCTGTTCTGCAGCAGTCACTGTGACCTTGTGCTCAACACACATGCTGTAAAAAGCATTCGATTGACTTGAATTGTTCCCAACAGGCAGTTGGGCACTGCTGTAGAACGGCCTGTTGGGTGCATACATATCCCTGTGGTGAGCATGCAGAATGTATCATTACTAAATGAAGGACACAGCACAAATGTATGTTTATGCCCAGACCAGTTTATAATCCCTGATTACCAGCAGACAGTGAAAGAGGCCCAGGGAGGGTAAGCCGCTTTGACTACTCGCAGAAGTAGACAACACGGCTGGACATCCACACCAAATGTCCTTTCCTACAGCACACAGAAAGCAACTATTCCTCTCCATGGGCAGCTCACATTCCCTGTCCTCACATCATGTAGTCCGGGAGAGATTGTGAGGGAAAGACAGCAAAACCCACGGCAGTGAGGGTATGAGGAGCTTGTCTAACTGTCATTTTCCACCTCACTTTTCCATTATTTCACATTAACGGTCTTGTCCTCAGTATTATGTCCCAGCATGCATTTGGGTAATATAGCCTGCTGCAGATGGATGAGGTGACAGTGTGGTAAATACAGAGTCTGTGAAATCCCCCCAGTGCTGGGTTATGTAGGGCTGCCACGACAGACAATTATACAAATATAGGTAGTTGTGGTGGGAAGAATGTAGAGCGCTCTATAATTTCATGAGTCCAGAAATTATACAGTTTATTCTGAACCTCATCATTTGAGACTGAGCAACATTCACTCATCTGTCAGTCAAATAATCTTAAACACCGTGCAAAGGCAATCATTCACTCTGAACAAGAAGCAAGCAGCTGTATTACTGCAGATTTGCAGCAAGTAGTTTTTTATAATCTGCTCTGTAATAATTTCTCTTGACAGCAACCATCTGTGATAGGCACCTTTCTCAGACACAGCCAGCTAAATATCAGATACATACAATTTTGATAACCAGAGTTACAAGAATACAAAGAAAGCTATTTTCTCAGAGGTAAAAAAGCACAATGAAATAATTTCATTCCATTCATGATGATGAAATCCACAGGTTCCAAAGGCTACTGTGTATGCAATTGCAGATATATAAACAATCTAATGACATTATCCTCATATGCGCTAGCCAGCTTTCCTCTGCTAAGAAGATTAGTGTGTAAGAATGGCTGTGCAGCACTATGTGCAAAATCTCTTCCCATTATACTGTCACTGCAGGTGGCACTTGAACTTGCAGCTTCAGTAGAGTTCACTTATGCAGTACAACAGCATGGGCCACATGGCCAGCAGCATTCCCTAAACCATTAGGTAGGAAATTATACCCCCTTCAAAATATTTATTAAATATTTGTGCAATATTGTTTTTAGATATGCCTGTTTATAAAAATTTCAGCATGAACACTACAGAGCTAGCAACGATACAGCAGCTAAATTTTGCAATACACTGATGGTGCCCATTCTGCATCTGAATGCACCATGTATAACTAACATTCATAGAGCGGTCATTGAAGTCTTCTTGCTGGTGAACCAACGTCAGTTGCATTCACAGAGAGGCAAGCTGCTTCTGTGACACCCCTCAACACTAGAGCGGAACCGGGGCACTACTACTACTGAGAACACTACTCTACCTCTCACCGCAAAGCGACTGCGATGCCGTGGCACAGCTGGCCTGAAGCAGAAAGCCCCTGGCCTCAGTCAGAGAGGGAACCTGGGGCCAGCGTGAGGGAACATGAGTAATCCATACACAAAGCAGCACAAAGCAGAAGGGCAGGGCTAAGAAAGCTCAGTTTACCAGAATCGCTATGCCCATGGCAGACCGTAATCTTTTTCTCCATTTGTCCTGGCCAGGCTCCACCCTCTCCTCCACAACTTTGTCGGACTGCAAGACACACAGGAGTCTGGTCACACACGTTAGAGGCTCTCACTGTGACACAGCACGGCCAGGCGTAGGCCGTAGCAGCCCCTGCGGCTCTGGCCTTGTGATTGGCTGGTTCACGCCTCTGCACTGCAGGTCATCTGCCAATGCCTTCCATCTCTATGGCATGGACGGTTGCGTTGCCATGGTGAGAAAACCCAGTTAATGAATTGAAAAATGAGCACAAAAACAAGTCCTTTTCAGAATGAGGCCGGTCTTTTTTGCGAGAGGGGTTGATATCTCCACAAGGGCACTGGACGTGTTGATGATTTGGCACTAGGTTTCACTCCCGCCCTACGATCTCCATCCAAGCCCTGCGGCGTATGCACAAACTGGAACTTTCCCCCTGAGAGCAGCTCAAACAGCACAGCCAATGCCATCTCCAAATATGTAGCACCAGCTGCTTCTAGAAAAAGGCAATGCATGATGGGAAGGCTTTTCCCTGTCTTTGGCATCATGTCCTTGCCTCTGAGCTATGCCTTTCCCCAGCACACAGCTTACAAGAACGATCTAAAAAAAAAATCTAATGGAACTACATCAAAGTTAGTATGCTATAAGCAGACTCCCTGAGTAGAGTGGCCAGCCACATTCATATAAACGCATCATATAAGCTATAAGATACACCATTACATAAATGTATACATGGGCATATTTCATACCCGCTTTGATGCAGAACTCTCTGCAATATCCCTGGAAAGTTACCAGTTTTTCCCACCTTAAAATCAGCAATCAATTTATACCCAGGGAACTAGATGAGATGAGCAATCTGAACGCTACTGATACAGCATATCAGAGTAAACCAAGCTAGCCCTACCTCAGTTTTCTGCCGTTTACTCCTCCTCTGTCTCTTCTGAAGGAGGGTAGACTCGTACTGTGGTCGGGGGTGTTCCTAAAGACCAAAAGATTAAACACAAACTTTACACTCTCACAATTTCCCTGACCAAACATATCATGTTCTGAGGTCAAAGTTCAAAAACTGGGGAAATTTTTCTACACACTACTAGAGTTCCAGAAACTAACTGCTGAAAACAAAAACTCCAAACCTTCACTCGATCCTTGAGAAGATGGCATTTATTAAAAGGAAAAATAAAACAAAGCACAAAATAAATCATGTTTATTCTTAATTTGGAAATTTTCCTAAAAGCAAAAAAAAATAAAAGCTACAGCTTAACCTATTTCAGATGTTATCAAAAGGGACAAAACAGCCACATTTGCATATTCTCTCTTCTGTTCATTTCAAGGGCATGTGACCGAAGAGGAACAGTTGAAAACCAGAATGCTATTGGGAGCCTTGTTCATTACTTATTTTCAGACAGTTCAATGCTTAAATCTAATCAGTGATATCAAGCATACCATCTATGTCTCTCATGACTACTGTGTTGGTGTAATGATATTGGTGTACAGTATCTGCTCGCTTTGTGTGCATCTCTATTAACCACAACAAGCTGAGGCCTTAATTTTTTGACCCAACAGCCTGACCTGACAGGACATCGCAATGGGAGGTTCCACGCTGACTCACCTCCTCTTCCTCCAAGGCCATTAGGTCCCAGCTGTGGTTCAGACTGATCTGCCTGCGCTTCCAGTGCTCCATAAACATGGCGGCTAGAGGGGGGGGGGGGGGGCACACAGCTCCCATCAGAGAGTGACAAACTGCAGCACAGCAAAAGTCTGCCACCATCATACCACTGGAGGAAAATTACCCAGAATTCTACTCAACACAAACCAGCCCTATGGAATGGGCATTTATGTCATGTATTCTAGTGGTTCCCTGAATGATACACTAGAGACATCAGAGGAATCAAAATGGACTGGGTTGGACCAGAACCAGAGCTAGGCAGCATTTACATCACTGTAATCCAATTCAGTGTTACACACAAAGGGTGGCTTAACTGTAGCCAAGGAAGGGCATGTCAGGTTACTACTTTGTGTAAATCTCTCCCAATAGACCAGAGATTAACCCATTTATAACAGAGTGCTGATACTACTGGCTAATATTAATCTCCTTTTTAAATTGGTCAATACAAGACCAGCACTAATAATAATACAGGAGTAACTTAGTTCTAGAGTACTGGAGCCATGCCAACATGATTTTGATAACAGTAAAGCTGATTCCCAATCTTGCTGATGGCTTTAAGCCTGGATAATTACATTATGGGGTCGATTTACTAAGATCCCAAATAAGGGGTGTTATTTTGCGGGCGCAGCCATATCATATTTGCACGCCTTATCATTTCACACTTTGCTGGTGATCAACTAAGAATTATTATTACTCCAGCCGCAAACAGACATATTTAAATGAGAAATTTTGCATGTTTGGAATGGTAATACTGTAAGAAAATGGTGAAAAGACTGGCAGCAAAGCTGCCATTTTTATTGTATTTTTTGTGTGTAGGGTATAGGCTACTGTCTGTTACACTGAACGAGCTGGCAGTTTATTATGAACTGTTTCACTGGATGTCTCTTTCTGCCAGGAGTTACAGATGTTTGTCAGGACTGAAATGATCATAACTATGCTTACTATGATTACATTAATTTTTTTTACTGTTCATGATGTAGGCTATCGACAAATTCTCTTCTTGTGTATTTTTAGCGTTAGCTAGAATGGGCCAGTTAATTAACCCCCATTGTTACGCAATTATTCCGAACGTTCAGTTATGGATATTCCAAACACACCTGTAGGCTACGTGTCTTGCTACAATGACAGCCGTCATATTATTGATTCCGTGTCTTTTAATACCTGCTTCCCATTTGTACTAAAATGCACCCGCAAATAACTCCCTTTCGGGCTTAGTAAATCACTTTAGACGTGCTAAAGGAATCTATTTGAATGACCACCTCCCACTATTTTGTGAAATAACGTAGGGACACCCAATGTTGCATATTCATTCAGGCTAACTGAGAAATCAATGTATCTTTCAATTTTACCACGATCCTCTTTACGCCTCACTAGTTGATTACCTTGGACATTTTTTTTGCGGGTGGCAACAGTTTTGCATGTGTTTTTGTACAAGATGTGAACGAAACTATGATGCCTGGTATACTGAATGCTTGTATCATGTATCATTCCAAAAGGCATATGATCACAATGGGTAAAAGCAGTGTCATCAGAGACAGTAAGGCAACAGGTGCTGATATCGCATGCTCTAAAGCCTTGAATTTATAAACTAGCTTTTACTTAAAAGTATTATTTTATTTATTAATTTATTTACTCTTCTCTCTTTTTTATTATCTTGTATTTCTGTATACTTATTGTTCTTGTTCTTCTGTTTGTTATATATTTTGTCATTTTTCCTTTGCCTGTCAAAGCACCTTGTATCCTTGCATTAGAAAGGCGCTATACAAATAAAGTTATTATTATTATTATTATTATTATTGAATAAGAACAACAACAGTATACGTCAAGCATACAAAACAGCAGCATATACAGTGTATTGACTGTAAACTGAAATGAACTGAAACTGAAATGCATGCCAAAAAAGCATTTACATTTACATTTGACATTTTAGGCATTTAGCTGACACTCTTATCCAGAGCGACTTACAATTAGTGCACAAAGAAAAAGGCCAAAATTCGCAAATCACCAACATTCCATGTAGCAATTAATGCGAGTGTAATGGTCGGGCCGATAACACACCCACGGTAAGTAATCCTTTGTCACAAGAATTCATATGTGGAAAGGAAGGTCGTTTTTTTTTTATGGGATAGATTTGGAAGAGGGTAAGAAGAAGGTGGAGAAGAGAAGAAGGGTCCCTCAGGGTGAAAAATCTAAAATACTAACAGCAACATAAAAACTATTGGTGATAACAGATCATTCAGCCCATCTAGGTGCACCAGTTGCCTACTGTACCCAGCAAGCCTAAACCTTAACATCCAAGGGTCTTTGCCTGTACTGCATGACCTGGCAAGCTGTTCCACACATGAAGATTTTGGCACCAATATAAAATCTGAACTTTCCGATGTATAGTGCTATGCGCTACCGTGCTAATTGCTATCGTGCTATGCAAAAAAGTTTCTGAAGTTGTTTCCTACCCCAGAGGGACATGAAGACAGCAAAGAAGACAGTGGCGGGGTTGTCAAAGAGGTGGCTGGCACGGCTGGTGTCACAGGCGGTGCTCAGATGCCAGTAGTCGCAGGCGCCATCACATAGAGGACACATGGTGAAGTTCTGCCGCCCGTCACACATCTCCATGCTGAGAGACCAAACACACACATATACTAAAGCCTGACAGCATATGCATGCTGCACCACAGATACAAGCCTAGCCCCCATGACCTTTAGAGCAAGGGGGACATAAACAAGACTGCATTTTTGCCCACTCCTGATAACAGTATAGGTGGAGAGATTGTTAATTTGGTATGAACTGTGAACAGTGTGCAGGTACATTCTTTGTCTCTCTATCTTTTTTGCTCTGCTCAATTTGTATTACCAATAACTATGAAAACAAGATGAGCTTATGAATATGGGAAAGAAAGCATGTCTATGAACATACAGCAAACTATTGACCCCTCCTCAATATCAATAGCAATAGTATGCCCCCAAAAGGTAGCAAAAGTGTTTGGTTTTCAAAATGGTATATTGGATAAAAAGTGAGCAATTTGATGTGATTGCTCAAGCTTATCGTACTCTGAACTTAACTTCTCATAAGCCATTAAAAAAATGTGCTCAAGCTTATCGTACTCCGAACTTAACTTCTCATAAGCCATTAAAAAATGTGCTCAAGCTTATCGTACTCTGAACTTAACTTCTCATAAACCCTTAAAAAATGTGCTCAAGCTTATCGTACTCTGAACTTAACTTCTCACAAACCCTTAAAAAATGTGCTCAAGCTTATCGTACTCTGAACTTAACTTCTCACAAACCCTTAAAAAATGTGCTCAAGCTTATCGTACTCTGAACTTAACTTCTCATAAACCCTTAAAAAATGAGCTCAAGCTTATCGTACTCTGAACTTAACGTCTCATAAGCCATTACAAATATCCTGTGAAACATCTTACTTTGAATCTGACAGCAAGGGCTTCTGACCTTGAGATCAGTTGGAGCAAGATAGATAGCTATCATATCACAGCATATTCACAGTGACCATCCAAAGAAGCCAGATATCCACAATGTCAATTATCCACAAATAGTCAGCAGAGCAGAAATTACCTAGTTGGGGATTGATCAGTTTTAAGGCCAGACACTACAGGCAAAATGGCATTTTTTCTTCCACTCATCAATGAAAACATCTTGAAATTTTGTATCTATTGGCTTTTTTCAACCGGGCGCTGCCTCACGATTCTATCAACCACTATATTGAGTCATACACTGTTGGAAAGCTCATTTTTTCTTCCATAGTTTTAGCTTGATCATATATGGCTATTTTCGTTGTAGCTAGGACGATTGGTGATTGGAGATGAGCTGCTTCGCGAAATCTCATTGGCTGAGGGAGTTTCTAATAATGCCATTTTCTCAAAATGACCTTTTTTTCATCACTCTGTACCAATTATCTCAACTTCCAGGGCAGGTGCATTCACTAAACCTTACATACTGATTACAGATGCATGCACAGATTTACCGAAGGAATTGTAAATGTCTTGTTGTCTTTTCATTTTGGGTTGCATTTTCTGTCTAAAAATACACCAAAAATGCATTTTTCATTGGTGTATGCAGTATGTTTTTATTTTAAAGACAAAATAAGCTTGTATTCACAAACCTTTCTGTAAAAAAATTTGTACTTAGTATATTGTCAAAACAAAAGTAAAACTTTAAGCCTGACTTTATCCATTGTTTAGATATTTGGTACCGAAATATATGCAACGCATATGTACGCATATTTAATGAGATATTGCCAAATTAGCATCTTTAAAAAAAAAATTTAAGACAAAGTGAAATACAAAAAATATTTCTCTTAATGTGAAGATTAAACCGGTAGAAATTCATGAAGATATCTTTAAAGGAAAAAAAAAATCATATTCACCTGTAGTGTCTCCCCTTAAGATAGTGAGTGTGAAAAACAAATCTGAAAATGTCTCAAAAGGCAAATCATATATCAAAAAGAATAAAAAAGCAAACTTTGAATTGCAACTAATAATTTTCTCAAAAGCTAACACTTGCTTATGGGGTGTTCAAAAGTAGTTTGTTCCTGTACTCAATCACACACAAAATGTTTCCACTTGAGCATTCTTCAGGCTGCCTTGATATTTATGAATGCATGTACACGTCCTGTGTTAACTTAGTTTCATCCGCAAACTTCAGCTTTTTCTGTTGTAACCAGAGGAATTAAACCAAACTCAAGCATGTGGATACTTATGGCATATAGCACACCCAACCATTTACATGGCTTTGCTTGTTGAATGCTTGTGACAGTGTGATACTTAGAAAAAAATAATTGTGCGTGTTCTAATGTAGCATCATCAGCACAGTGGTGAAGCAAATATCACCAGCAAGTGGTTTCACCAAAGCCTTGTATTTCACATACAAACATTTACTTTGAGCTGGACTGCAAGATTGATTTGTGTGAACCTTCCTAAATACCTCGATGGGTCTGAAAGGTGTCTTACTTGACCCTTTCCCCTTGCCTGTCTCACACCCACACCGGGCACCATGACTCCAGTAGGAACAGCAGGTACCTGGGCACGTTGGTTTCCATGGTGGCATAGCCGTAGAAGAAGACAATGACACCCACTATGGAGGCTGGGATGAGCAGCTGTGTGTAGACACCCAGCCACGCAAAGTAAAGGCCAATCTTCTCCCCAAAGTACTTCCTGAAACCCAAAAGTAACCAAGACATGGTCACGAAGCAGGTTAGCTAAAACCGTGAGAGATCAGTTCTTTCTCTACTTTTTAAAAATTTTGTGGCCCACTCCCCCCAATTAAGGGATTACTGTAATATAAAATGATGAGCTGAATGTGTCGCTGCTGGACAAGCACAACAAAGAGACTGTGCCTGGACTGGTTTTGGTGCTGTTCCTAGTTGCTGTAAATGACCTCCCTTGCTAGTGCACCATTACCCACCCCCATCCACCCGCCCACTCTGAAGGTGCCCCCGTGATTCTATCCTTTGAGGATTTATTTCTTAATAATAAAACACACCACATGGACAACTTGATTCTGCAGCGGCAGTGATTACATGGTTAAAACTGATCTTCTTTCACGCTACCTTATGAGATCGACAGGCTGGTACTTGTAAAAGGCTCTGTATCTCGCCCATTCGTCATGCAGGAGCTGGAGAAACAGAGAAGGAGCATTAAGAATGGATCTGAGGAAAATAATAAATGTGGCTATGCCCCGAAACTAGGTTACTAAGTCCTCTACAAATGTCTAGCCTTAGAATAAATACATATTTTCTTCACCTGTAAAAATGGAAAAATAAAATAGAGAGAATGAAACAAAGAGAGAGAGACGAGAGTGAGAGAGAAAAAGATTGTGTGTGAGAAAGATGTGCAGATAGAGGAAGAGCTCTCACCTGTCTGTCATTCCTCTGCTCCTCTTCACCAGTCGTCTTAAAGTCACCCTGCAGGAAGAGGGAAGGAGATTATTTTCAATATAGCCTGTCATAGCCAATGTAGCAGAGCATCAGCTGCTAAAAAAATAAAATAAAATAATATTGTATCAGTAATATTCAATAATATTAGCTAATAAGCACACATCATCATTGGGAGAACAAAGATGATTTCTTTCCCTGTGCAAAATGAAAATTGAAACCTATCTCCAGTCAGTGTCCAGTATCAACTCACATCATGCAGGGGGAAGGCACAGTCATATACACCTTTTGCTATTAATGTGGTTATGCCTGAAAGAGAAGAACACAGACGTAAGCCTTTGGACAGAAACTTCAAAAGAGCTGATTCTCTCAGTCAGTCACTCAAGTGTGCGCTGAGATCAACGGAGCCCCAACCTGCAGCTCCTCAAGACATGTATATGGAACACCAGCTTTAATGGAAGCAATTAATCAGTCCCTCTAAGGGGCAACTTTCTCACTTGAGCGATTAACCCGTAATAATGAAGAAGACTTAGAACAGCGGCTGAGGGGACGTCGCTCCCAACGGGTGCCGCATAAATTTGAGATGAGGCCTGGAACTCAGTGACCCATTTTAATCTGCAAGGATGGGACAGCGCACCCGCCACCGGGATAGATTAGCTCGATTTGACAGAGAGCCAAACCTAGCTTACTTTTCAGCTTTGCTGCTTCTAGAAAAAAAGGCTTTGTCCCTAGGTGATATTAGGGCATACCCGTGGTTTGGCAAGTCCGTGTGCAGGAGGTGCGTCTCAGTATCTCGTACACCTGGGCAAAGGAGGGCAAAAACACAAATGGAGAAGTCAGGTTCCTAGAAAGGAGTCTGGCGGGACTCCCTCTTTACCAAAGCCAGAGCAGGCAACAACTTCATAAACGACTGCAGATTAACAGTGGCTACCTAACTGTATGTGGAAGCAAGTATGGACTTACAGGCAACTTTCTGATCTGGTTACTTATTGGAAGCTTGAAACCAAAACCACTAAGAGAGGTTGTGATTTCCTATATCACTATTGTATTGTATCACTATCTGAGTGCTATAAATACAAACCTCACAGTTTGAATTAGAGTAGGCTAGTTGTTAATATTCACCAACCGCACAATGCAAAGCCTTCATTACTACATCATTGTTGCCTCAGTTCTTCAAACACGCATGAATCACAAAAAGACATGTAACACACTGCAGAGTGACTTACTATTCGACTGCGTGTTGCATTGTCGAAGAAAGTGTCCTTCTGCAGGATGTTGTACCTACAACAGATGAGACAGAGAGCTGAGCTCTGGAGTTCAGTCTTTTTTAGAGCATTCCATACAAGCCGTTCACTGCTGCAACGGACATCTAAAATGGACATCTAAAAGTCAATCCGCCGTTCATCATTACTATAATCTGAAATACTAAAATACTAAAAGCAGTATGTACACAATGCACGATTACTGCCAATTGATTTCATTAATAGATGCAAAACATTAAAGTAGCTTTAAGATATGAAAGATATGAGAACAGTGTTTTAATCAGACAGCACTTTGATATTTCTAGTTTATCCAGCAGATTTGTTAACAACAGCGGTAATACTCAAGCTGTATACAAAAGGAGCACTCACAGGTGTAATTTGTCTCGAGAGAAGGAGTGGGAAAGGAACTTGGTGCGGCTGTTGCTGTTTAGGTGTGGCACTTTGGGCTGGAAAGGCTGGTTGATTTTGCGCCCCAGTGCACTCATCGCACCTGAAAACCCCCTCTCCTCCTTCAGCTCATAACTCTGCAGAAATCATAACAACAAAATCAAATAACAGGCTTAATCTCTTCAGGCACCCAATCAATCAATATATAATTCAAACTGCATTTGGACTACCATATCGCACGGCTACAGACTGGGTGGCTTTCAGAAAGAGTAAGAAAAAACAGGCTGATAAAGAAAAACTGGATCTACTGAGCCCTTAACATGCAATTGAGTTAATAATATTGTGAAAAAAACAGCAAGACAGTAAATAAGAAAAGAATGAAAAAACACCAAAAAAAAACATTGTTAGACATTCAAACAGAAATACCAGATAATATAGAGACTATGGGTGAACGGATTTTATATAGACAAACACGGACCAAGTGCCATGGATCATAGAGACTGAGACTGTAGCACCCTGATGACAGCATAAGCAATGGCGCAGACACAAACCAGGTGCAGTGGGGTCTCACCTTTATTGTGGGTACTTTAATCTTCAGGAATTCAGCCTCTCTGCTCAGGACCTTCCAGGGTGCATGTAGCCGAATAAAGCTTGTGCCTTGGGTCTTGTGCTGGGAGGGAAGATAGCAAAATGAAAATAAATACCCATAAATACCCCCACCAAGTGGAAGACAGGGCAGGGGGGTATGGGAGTGGGGGGAGACAGGGCAATGGGGTTTGGGAGTGGGGGAGACAGGGGGGGGTTTGGGAGTGGGGGGAGACAGGGCATGGGGGTTTGGGAGTGGGGGAAGACAGGGCATGGGGGTTTGGGAGTGGGGGGAGACAGGGCACTGGGGTTAGGGAGTGGGGTGAGACAGGGCAGGGGGGTTTGGGAGTGGGGGGAGACAGGGCAGGGGGGTTTGGGAGTGGGGGAGACAGGGCAGGAGGGTTTGGGAGTGGGGGGAGGGCATGGGGGCAGGGGGAGGGAGTGGGGGGAGACAGGGCAGGGGGTTTGGGAGTGGGGGGGACAGGGGGAGGGGGGGGAGGGAGGGGGGGGTTTGGGAGTGGGGTTTGGGGGGGAAGACAGGGCATGGGGGTTTGGGAGTGGGGGGAGACAGGGCATGGGGTTTGGGAGTGGGGGAAGACAGGGCAGGGGGGTTTGGGAGTGGGGGGAGACAGGGCAGGGGGGTTTGGGAGTGGGGGGAGACAGGGCAGGGGGGTTTGGGAGTGGGGGGAGACAGGGCAGGGGGGTTTGGGAGTGGGGGGGAGACAGGGCAGGGGGGTTTGGGAGTGGGGGGAGACAGGGCAGGGGGGTTTGGGAGTGGGGGGAGACAGGGCAGGGGGGTTTGGGAGTGGGGGGAGACAGGGCATTCAACAAACAAAATAGAGAAAGTGACAGACAAAGGCATCTGCATAGTCAGCATCTGTAGATTGCATTGACGCATCACTGCTGCTAATGATCCCTTTTGCCAGGCAGGTGCTTCAATGACCAAGAGCGTTGCATACACAGGACATACGGTCATATATTCCGTAAGTGGTAAATAAACAGTAGCAATCAATGTTAAATCACTCTGTTTAGCGATAATATTCTTGGGGGAGGAGTCTTGTTTGTTCACTCCCCCACATTATACGATTCCCACAGCTACTCTGAACAGCACTGTATATACCCATCAAATAAGCTGATAGTAGATAACAAAAAGGCAGAGAACAGACAGAAAGAGACACAAAGAAAGAAAAAAACACAGTGAGACATCTAAGGCTATGGATAGCTCGTACCAGCTCAATCACATTGGCTCCTTTTTTGGTCCAGGACAAGAAGGGAAGATAAAAATAACATGTGGATCTGAGAAGGTTAATTAGGATAAAATATTCCAATTAGCATTTTCAACTCAGTAGGGGCAGGCAATTAGGTCGATGTCAGTCCTGCCAGAAAAGGAGCCGTCACCACGGCGATCAGGGATGGGTGACATTTCAGACCCAATAGGGGAAGCGGCTCTGCGTGCCATCGCGAATTCTGCTCTTGTCATTTCAAATCATTAACTGGGAGCAATTGAACGGAAGTTAGATGTAACAACATGAGTGCTTTCCTGTACAGACAGCTGTGCCTTAAACACAAGCTTGCTAAATCATGAGACGATTAACATGATAATGAAATGCACATTCAGTAGAGTAAGATCTGTCACTGCAAGCACAGCAGTAACAGGGTGCTTCACTTTACTACTTCAGTTTTAATGTCCAAAAAGCCGACACTTTCCCACTTTTTTACACCAAGTATGTGTGGAATTTATATGTCAGCTACTGTAAGCAGACTGGATCAGAGAAAGTAAGAAAAGGTAATGACATATTTGTGGAATGTAGTTTTTCATTAGCAAATAATCAAAACCATTTTGTCAAACACCTTTGAGTCGCTTTATATTCCTGAACAAATGGACTCAACTGAAGGCCAGCAAGTTCATACACAAATATCAATCTGATTTAGCAAAGTGAGTGAATAAAGTGTGCTGTGGAAAACATCCAATCACAGCAAAACAACCGATGTGTGAAATAATATACTCTGCAATTAAAGATACATTAAGAACATGGACAAAGGATCCTCATTATTGAAGGATGGTGTGCTGCTTGCTGAATGACAATATGTCCTAAACAGTAGGTGGCATGGATCACACATAGCAGAGGGCTCTTGATTGTAGGTCATGAGGGGAACGCCTCATCAGCGCATCTCTGCATGATTATTATTGGTGGCACGGGCAAAGACCCAGGTGAGAATAAATGATGCACATCTGAACAACACGCTGCATACGCGGGGTTAATGGAGGGTTACCACGGGAACTGCCTTCTGTCTAATTCTGAATGGTGTAGGACATAGTGGGCTCTATCTTGGCAATCTTAGCGCTTGGTCTAAACGCATGGCGTTAAGTGCATTTAGGGCGTATCCAAGTCCACTTTTGCTATTTAGACGGCGTGTTTTTTTAGCACTAAGCACAGCGCTCACTAATCTCTTCATTAATTATAGGTGTGTCTTGGGCGTAACTTGCAATAAACCAATCAAAATGTCATATCCCATTCCCTTTAAAAGCTTACTTTTCCACCTTGGTGGATTTCTTATGATGGCGAAACAGACATGCTCATGCATGTGTAGTGCGAGCAAGTAATAGGCTATATATATATATATATGGATCAATAGTATGATCAATATTATTCGGACAAACCATTATGATGCGCTTTGATATACACAATGATAATCTTTAGCATTAACACGGGTTTCTGGTAATTCCTGACAGTGCTGTTATTTTAGAAAATATAGCCTATGCGGTTAAATTTAGTTAAAAGCACCTGCAACTGCTGAGAATAAGCTACCAGAATGGCTTCTGTCTCACCTTAGAAAATGTCAAATTAGCCTGCTTGTTTTACAAATTTTGTTTGATTATACAATGAAGCATTGTCAAACATCAATTCCATGAGGCTGTTCTCATGGAGTTCTCGAAGTTCAAGCTTCATCCGAAGTTAATTATGCGCATTATAATATTGATTAATAACATAAATACCATTATTTTGCCTTAATAATGACACTAGTAAATACACTAAAGCTGTCAGGTTGGAAACCCATAGGTTCACGCATATTTCCCCTAGTTTTATAATGTCCTGCTTATGAAAATGTGACCAACCTGTTTGACTGGTAGCGTAATGCTGTAAAATAATTAAGTCCACTTTCCGAGGAAGACCGTGAAAAGTGAGATTTACAGCAGGGGAAAGAGACCTGCTCCTGCATGAAGTTAAAGCACACATGCAGAAAATGGCATTAAAATTAATTCTGAATTAATTGTGTAATGTTCTGCAAATTTGTTTTCATTTTAATTAGACTCTTAGTTCTCTTTAAAATAATTAAAGAGAACTACATATTGTAATGACATCTGAAGCACATTTTCAGAACTGAAATGTCCGTCTATTGCAGTGCGAGAGTTTTCCATTGAATAACAATTCACGCATTAGGTGTAAATGACAATTTGCACATTAGGCTTGATACAGGTGTTATCAGCAAAGTTTTAAATGGATAGCCATTGTCCTGTTATAGAACATTTTATTATGCATTTTTTTATATAGCCTACACAATAATAATATTTCACATTGTAATCTTGATATTTTTAGTCATGCTTGTGCACGCCCCTGTGTGTAACAGACAGGAGGGTGTACGCGCGTTATGCACCCGCCTATGTAGACGCACTTATATGCGCCGTTAAAATAACGTAAACAACTGTGAAATTAATTTAGACCAGTTTTGTGATGGTTTTAGCGTAAGCGCTTTCTGCTGGTTCAATAGCAATACGCCAAAAATTATCCTGGCCACTCCTCATCTTAAGACCAACCCGCCCAGTTCACTTGCAATGGGCACAAGATGACTTGGTATTTAAACAACGTGAGCGCTAGGCGCTATAATGAACCCTCCGCCAGGTGTAAGATAGCAAAGACACTTGCGTTTGGGTTAGCGCCGGTTAGCGCCGGGTGTAAGATAGGGCCCAGTATCTGTGTGCACGTGAGTGTGGACTGGGCAGATGTCCCTTTATTGCACAATTTCACAAAATACAGGCATTGGGAAATACAGCTGAGGATAAGGAATCAGGTCAAGTTCAAGGTCACAGCAGGAATATTCTAACTGGGCCTTCCAAGCACTTCCTTAAAAGCAATTTGCACAGTATGCCTGCTGTATCTCCCTCTACTTCTATTTGACTTTATGGCTATAGTTATATTTTTGGCCTGATGTAGGCCTGCACCAGATAGCTACTAAAAAGTTAAATAACAGCTTTCACTCCCATCCAAATCAAACAAAATCACATTGAACAGCTACAAAACATGATCTGAGACTGACCCCCTTCCCTTTTGATTACACTTTCACCTAAGTATTATGGCTATGATATAATATCCACAACCAAAGGATTGAGATAATTTCACTAAATGTTTTGTTCCTATTTTTGTGACTGTTGTGTTTTCAGCTTCCAGCTTGACTGGCAATGCTGTCCCACACAGCAATGACACTATAGGCTTTCCATTGGATTGCCAAAAGCTGATGCTGTTGTTTAAAAAAAGAAAAAACAGTCAACTCTCATCTTGGCTAACAGCTAATGGGAACTTGTGTACTGGTCTATAATTATCATTGACATTACATATAGTCACAAGTCAAACATGACAGAATTTTTTTTTTTAATCCAGCTGTGCTGCAGAAGTTGAAATATGGGCAGAAATAATACTTAATACAGCACCTTAAAGTTAATTAACTGTATTAAATGTTGTGCATGTGTGCTTGAGTAGAATTAAGATTTTACCATTGCCAATGTACCATATTAACGCCACTCTCTGTTTACCTCATGACAGTGTAAAACATAAAAAATTATCTATGCCAGTTGTGATATTCTGCCACTTGGTTTAATATTGGTTTAACTGTAAACACATCACATTAAAATGTAATGGAGTAAATTAGACCCAACGAAAAGCACCACCAATGCTCTAACATGTGTTTAGAATTTTCAGAATCAAAAATTTAGATTAAGAGGTGTGTGTTACACTTGTAGTGGAATTAGGAATCATATAGGTTCTGTGTAGCGTAAATTGTTTTGATGCACTTCTGTTTGAAAAAAGAAAAGGAAATTTATGGGGCTCTGGAAAATACATCAAACCAGGTGCTTGTGCACCCTGAAACCCCCTGAAATAGTATAGCTCAGACACTATATGATTAAGATATGCTAAAAAAAATGCTGAATATAAAAAAAACAAGATGACAGGCAAAGTGTCAGAAGTCACATCAAATATGAATTATGGAAGCAAAAATAATCATTCTAAATAACACCAATTAATTATTAAACAAACACGGAATGCCCAGAATTAAATAATACAAGTGATACAACCAGAGGTCCATTTGATCAAGCCTTTAACCTGCTTGCCAAAGTTTGACGAAGAAATAAAAATTAAATGGTTGTTGAAAAAACCCTTGTGAAATCAGTTTTGTTTGACTACCCCAGGGCCCAATATTCAGAAGAGTCTGACAGCGTCAAGGCCAGTTTATAGTCCAGTGTCGCTGCGACCGACGATGTGCCATGGATGTCGCTGGTCGCACCGACATTTGGTTTATACTTCGGGCGACTGTCGTCCTGTGGTCGCTGAAGATGTCGTTGACACATAAAATAAATTCAGACCCAGTCGCCGCCGCATACCTTGTTGTGGTAACGTTTTTCTTGGACAGCGGAGGCTTCGGTCGAGCTGTCAACTTACTAGCTAGCACATAAGCTAACTGTTAATGGACAGTTTTTTTTGTTGGAAAACTTTTAAGTGTGGCCATCCTACCTATAGATGACCTACCTAGCAAGAGCGTGAATAGCATTATAAATTAGCACAATTTAAATATTATTATTATTAATAGCCTAATAATAACAATGCAATTTCGCCGATTGATGCTGAGTTAGAGAAAACGTTACAATCCAAAACGAGAAGCAGCTCGCTTCCAATGCTACAACTTACCAATAGCCAATTAGTCTGTAGGCTATTGTGAATGGTTACAAAAACACATTTGTAGCGTTGTAGGCGCCTGAGAATGCATTGAAGTTATTTGCTTTTACAGTAACTTAGATTTGCCAGATTAAACTTGCAACGACTCGAGTGACAGCATATCTGATCCGTGGCATTCTGATAGAGAGTGAAATAGGCTACTCCACATTCTTGAACTTCATTTCTCAAACTAGAGAATTGTAGGCTGCTCCCCCAATGAGTCCCGTCTTGTAGCTAGCTATTTACATCCCTAAGGCTATGCCCTCCATGTTTTCCTACTAAATAACGTTTAATATGAGGAGTTGCATCAATGTTGAGGTTTAATTACAATTACAATTACACGTTTTATTATTTGCTACCTCGTTCAAAACCCACATACAAGTGTATGAAAGACACCGTGAATGATATTTCAAACAATACGGTGCCCTCGAAATTGACATTTATAAACTTTATTTCTGAGGCCTCCGACAAAAAAAGGGGTAAAGCTGAAGACATAATAAGATATAGGCTAGTTTATTATAGTTGCTTATTCCTCCATTGTCCCCTGAGTGTAAAATGTCGCTAGAGTGCGTTTATACTTTTTGCGAACGACAACGACCGTGTATGTAGAGCGACAATAGAATGTTCATTAAAGTTCTGCGATTTCAGTCGAGCGACACACAGTCGCTGTACTATAAACTGGCCTTCACACTGCAGTTGCACTCAGCAATCCCAGCCCATTTCAGAAAGCACTACTGCCTAGACCTGGCTTGCAAAAATCTAAAAGTTTGCAGCCATTGCAAATCTGCTTCTCCGCTATCAGTGCCAGCTTTCATAGCAAAAAAAAAAACATAACATAACTTAAAATGCAAGTTCATAAGCATGTTGCCAAAGTGACGGTTAAGGGCTTCTCACCTCTTTGTCCCGTTCGATTTCCAGGCCGGCCTCCTCCAAGCTTGCCTCAAACTCCTCTCTTATCACAATCTTCTCCCTATCAGCAGGGTCTGGAGGCTCCACATCCACAGACACCTCCTGCACCAACTGAGCGTCCTTTGTGCCAACAGTGATGGTTAAACTGCCATTAGAAACGACAGACAGTCTGTGGCCTAGAGATGAATGTCTCCTGTAGTGGTACACCAGCACGTAGTCCACCTTCCTTTTTCCGTCAGTAAAATACAGACCATTGGTCATGTCCTCTGGCGAGTCTGAGTCCAGTAAGTTGTTGACCACCTGAGGTCAAGCATAAGATAGCACTTGGCAGGGCTTTTTGAAAGCAATTGCAGGATTACATATTTGTGCTACTTCACATGTCTATCTGAGTTTATGCTTTGTTGCTGTCAGTACAAATAAATATGTATATTATAGTGAAATTGTTTATTTAGTTTCCACACTTAAATAAAACTTAAAGTGACATTAAAAAGTTAAGTTAAGGTAAAAGTTGCTCTTTATGTAAGTTATAAATGACAGTTGTACTTAGCGTGCAGAATACAGGCTGCCATGTTTTAAACAGTGTACTCACGGGTATTTTGCTGTCGCTTGTCGTCTGCGGCATGATATTCCTCTAAAACACAGAATCAGACAGTAGGCTAATGATGTTTATAATTAAATGCTCCACTCATACAGAAAGCGTGCACAGTGAGCGCCTGTCTATATTCCATTTACATCGAAAAGCAAGAACAATCCATATCTTTCTCAAGACAATTTCTCCTTCATAATACATGGAATCCATCAGGTCGCCTGATTTCGATGCTTCTCTCTTCTGAAGGCTAGAAAGAACAGAGCTCCTTGGCTCGCGAGCAAATGCTTATCGCCATGGAGATTCTTCGCTCAGGATTCGTCAGTGGCCAATTTCCAGAAAAAGAAGAAAAAATAAACACTTGTGTGGTTTAAGAAAGTGGTTAAGGGGAACTCTCGATTGGCCTAACGTGTCTGAATACAATGCATACAAAAAGTCAGGTAATGAAAAATAAAATAATTGAAAAAATCAAAGAGCAGAGTTTACAACTGTCTGACATAATTGGATATAAATGTATAAAGTAGTCTATTGTGACACTATGCTAATTGTCACCGACTAAATACATTTATGCAGCTACATATTTCTGTTCTTATCTGTACAATTTTGGTTTTGGTTTGAGGGATACTCAGAATTAACATAGGCTAGCCTACTGAAAACTTAACCCCCCCACACACACACACACACACACCAGAGCAAACAGAAAGAGAGAGAGAGAGGGAGAGAGAGAGGGAGAAAGAGAGAGAGAGATGCGCGCGCCTACACACATCAAATTAAATAATCCAATCAATAATGGTCGCCCGATATACGTACAGTCTCTGGTCGCTCCTCGAGAAAATCAGAGGGGTCGAACAAGCCGTTGATTATGTCCAGATCATACTCGGACGTTTCCCGTGGTACACTGATGAATTTGTCGCTGTGGATCGAGGAAGACTCGCTTATGGCAGTCGAAATTTTGATTCCCTCCGGAGCACCATATGGTGGATCTGCATGCAATTCGCAAATATAAGACAAGTTCTGTGGAGTAGCATACGTCCATTTTTTTGGGTATGTGCTAATTGGAAATTTAAAAAAATGCTAGTATAATATGGCACTGAAGCCATTCTGCTCCGATCAGGACCATGGACAGATACTAAAAGAAGCACTTGTATTTGTAGTCACCATCTACCATGGCAACGAGTAAGCTAGATTCTTAAAACTCCCACTTTATAAGCATGTTATGATAACTGAGCCAATTTTTGTGGCAAATTTCAAACCTGATGATTTTGATGAACACTTTGCTTTAAGATTTAGAAAATGTAAATGAATGTGCGGCTAAAATGGACCCCTACGTCTTGTAGTCAACCCAGATGTCAATTACTTAAATTAGATGTGGAAATTAAGTAGGCTCATAAAACACCATGACAACGCTCATACTTATGAAAGCAGCATATTTATCAGGCATAAATGTATTTGTTACTCATTTTACTTTTATTCGGCTTTTCCTCTATTGAGTTCCCTGGAACTAAAGTAGGCCTATATAAATAAAATTAAAAGACGAGAACGTTAAAACAACAAAGAGAAATAATTTTAGCAGCCACACATAGCCTAATATTAACTGATGCTGGTACAAATATTTCTGAAATAGCCCAGATTAGCATAGCTATTTATAACTTGCTACAAGCGAATTCTTATTAATAAGCATTGGTCATCAACTTATTAATAACATTCTGAGACTGTCTCAGCGGATACTATAAGCCAATTATTGAATCAGTAAACAATTCAAGCAAATTACGAGGAGTGTGTCGTGGGGAATATAACGTTTTCAACAATCATACGTTATCACACATAAACAACATTTAGTAATGGGTTTCCTTAATGCGTTAAAGATACATTTCCAAGACATGAGTAGCACCGTGTTCACGCATGGCGTCCTATTCCCCAACTTGTAGCTACACCTGTTACATTCCATGCTCGCGCTCAATTGGCTTCTAATATTCACACAACAAAATCGCAGCAGAAACGGTTCCAAATAAGACTAATCAACTTACCCGTGCCCGGGGGCACCCTATTCGCCATACTGGCGATGAGAGGGGGCAACGAGTCCGATGGGCGAGCAGAGACGCGGGCAGGAGGATTTAGGGAGAACTGAGAGAGTGCTCAATCTACTCCAGGCTCTGGACAGGCTTAATTTGCGCGCAGCAGTGGCTGCTAAATCCATGACTGCTTGAGAGAGCTAGGGCTTATTACCAGGCCAAAAGTGGACTAGTTGCCTGTGCCTTATGTTTAGGTTTAGCCATGGTTTGAAGGGGCACCTCTGCTCTGACCTCCTAGTTTACGTGTACACAGGTTAAAAAATGCATACGTGCATGTTTGGTCATAGCCCATAAGTATCATAACTAAAAGTGAATACATATTATGTCGAAAACAAAAAGCTAATGTGAAATCCCGCATTATGTAAATTTTGATATTAGTTTAAAATCTATTAATTTTATTTTATGAATTAGTATTTATCATCCATAAAGCAGAAAACATTTTATAACTGTTTATACATTTATTAGTGTGAAATACATAATCAAATGACGTGAGTGACATTTTTCTTATTGTCGTATAATCACATTAAAAATATAATGAACAGTTATGAAGTTTTTGTAATGGATTTATTGTGGCGGATGATCAAACGCGAAGGTGGGGGACCAGAACAAGTCACTCACGCAGGGAGTAACACAATAATAAATGCAAAGAAAGAAAAGACCTTATGGCTAAACAGCCAAACGAAAATCAACCCACTAAAATATGGCGAACTCGAATAATGAGTGAAACACAAACTAAATCTCCCGAGCTCCATACTGGAGCCAAAACGGGAAACTAAGCAAATAAAAGAATACCCTTGGCACATAAGTTCGGACGGCTGAAAAGATGTAAAACCAAAACAAAACCAACAAAGAAAAACTGTCTCAGAGAGAACAGCAAGAAACAAAATAAATAGCACAGAATGCTAATCAGGAGGAATAAAACCTATACCTGAAAATAAGCTAATAGCAAGTCCCCCGTGAACATAAACAACGTTTAATATCACGAGGTCGCTAGTACCTGGCTATACCTGGCTCAATACAATGTTGAATGACAAGGAAGCACCGGGGAAGCGGAAGTGAGGAACTTAAATACCCTGCAGGTGGAAGCACAGGTGAAACCAATGACGAGGGAAAGCAAACCCCGGAACGGAACGTGGAATAAATCTGATAGATTCTCAATCGGGAAACCAGGACGAGAGCCACAATGGAAAATAAAATAAAAACCCACGAACCATGACAGGCCCCCCCCCCCCCCCCCCCCCCCTCTGAGAGACGACCCCAGACGTTCCCTCAGACTGCTTGCTGCGAAACTCCTTGATAAGTTTGGGGTCCAAAATTTTACTGTACGGAACCCAACACCACTCCCCTGGGCGATAGCCCTCCCAGTCAACTAAAAACTGCCAACACCTACCTACCTGTCTCTCCACTAAAATGCGGCGAACAGTATAAACCGGACCTGTAAGGATCTGTGATCTGTCTGTCATGTAATTTGTTATTTTCCAGCATCTTGTTTACTTTCCGGTTTTTTCTTAGTTGTCTTGTGTCTGCTTGTTTACATTCGATCTGTCACTCCCAGTTTACGTCTCTGTACCTTTCCGGTGTTTTCATTGGTGTTCGGGTTCCCTCTTGCTTCTTACCTATCTCTGAGCAATTAGATTTACTAATTACCACTAACAGACTAACGATAGATTAGATCTACTAACTCCACTAACAGACTAATTTGTATATACTTACTAATCATACTAACGGCAGGGGTGTGTGTATAGTTACTAATCTCACTAACATATTAGAGCGCACATTTTCACGCTGTTCTTTCTCTGCTAATCATTCGCAGCTGCATCTGATCTTCTCTCCCTGTTCTCTTAATCTTTGCACGATTTCCTGAAACTCCAGGTCATCTGTTATCGTGTATATGTTTGCAATCCAGTCCGCGTTTTCCCTAGTTGTCTACGTGATTGATTATCCGCCCAATGTATTCTCATTGTTTCTCGTTTGGAGTCCCTCCCTCTCACACACCTGATTCCTCTTGTGTCATTAGTTACTTGTGTATTTAATCCCTGTGTTTTCTTCAGTCCTTTGTCAGAACGTTGATCTACTTATCCTGTGCCTACGCCTTTTCCAAGCCAGAGATTTGCTAGTTTTTCCTGAGACAACCTTGTATTCCGACTATTCTTTTGCCTTGCCCTTGCCTGCCTTGTTTTGATTACCGTTTACAATCTAGCTTTTGTTTTTGACTATTCTCCTGCCTAGCCCTTTTGTACTTTAGCCTTTTGATTTCCTGGTTTTCTGATTTTTGGATTGTCTCTCACTACTCTATTGCCTGTTGTTTTTGTACCTCGCTATCTCTGATTACCTGGCTTGACTAAGGAACGGATAATAAACTACCCTTTTGGATTTATCCTGTGGTCTGCGTCTGGGTCTTCCTAGGGAACGTGACAGGACCTCCCTCCACAATCCGAGGAGAGGGAGGAGGTCTACCCGTGGGAGACAAAAGACTGGTTATTAATGGTTCTAGTTGAGACACGTGAAACGTAGGGTGAATCTGCATAGGGCGTGGTTTTTATTTTTATCATCACGTTTTGAAATCTTGTGGGACCTGTAACTATTTTCTAAAGAGGTATGACGGTCAGATTTTCGATTAAAAATGTTACAAAAAAAAAGACCAAAAAATAATAAAAGAAGATTCAGGTGCTGTATATTAAAAACTTCTTTGGTTTATTAGAATAAAACTGATCCGTTTCATATATATATATATATCCGTTGAAATATTTACAAAACAATTCATAGGAGGACATTGATCTTGTTTTCTTCCAATGTACAGTATTGCACAAACAATATCACAACGGACAGAAGCATAGAAGAAGTCTGGCAGGCATTGAAAACTATTTTATTAAATAAAAACTACTTTGTTTTATTTGCAGCTGTATTTCTATTTTGGTAGAAATAGCTTCAATCATATGTTCAGTACTGCTAGAGTAGTCTGTGATGCTGTGGGAAAAAATATTTTATTACTTTTTTATTCCAGTAAAGATAAAGTAATGTACAGTAAAACAGTATAAAAAGATCAAATGAAGCTATGGGTTATTTTCACTGGCCATCAGAGCCATACCCAGGACACAAGATTAGGAATTCTCCATCTTCTATTCCCTTGCGCTTCTTTTTTTCTTTATTTCTCTTCCCTTGTTACCTCTCTCTCTCTCGCTCTCTCTCTCTCTCTCTCTCTCTCTCTCTCTCTCTCTCTCTCTCTCGCTCTCGCTCTCACTCTCTCTCTCTCTCCCGCGTCACTCGCCCTCGCAGTGCTGGGACTGGCAGTCACAGGCAGTGACGGTCAGGACCTGCTGCTGGACCAGTGTGCCATTGGTGCAGCGCAGCGGCACGGACAGGGCGGAGGAGGCCGTGGCAGCGCAGCACACACACTGGCGCTCCACCCTGTTCTTCTCCAGAGAGAACATTGACTTACTCCGACACTTTCCCTAAAAGGAGGAGAGGGGATGTGGAGAGAGAGAGAGAAAAAATAATGGATCAGGGAGAGAGCGATATGGGCATTTGGTACTGAGCTTGTTAACTTCCATTTTTATTTGTTCAAAATAGTGGAAAAATGAAATTGTGACACGCCAGAAAATGTATTCATAACATTTACCATTATCTTTAAATGTAAATTAGCATGCAGGTCTGTTCTTTTACATCAGGGCAGAGTAACTGAAATGAGTGGCCAGGTCTACTCTCTTACCTCACAGTAGTGCAGATCCAGCTGATGCTCTGAACGGCAGTCACCCACTTTAATGTAGTTCAGGACTCCTGTGGTTTTTTTGCACTCTGGCTCTGTGCCTGTGAACCAGACCACCATGTGTGAGACAAACCACTTTATTGATATGACTGAAAGAGGTGGTTTGTTGCAAGGAATTTGGAGTTCCCAGTGTCTATTTCATATATTGTATATTCGTCCACTGTACAAATGTCTTACAGTTTTTCAAAAGTAAATTCCTTCAATAAAAAGGGGTGCGCTAAACATAAATATAAATGCTGAAATATGCCACACTTACACATCTCACAGCAGCTGTTCCCGATTTGGCTGACTTTTCCCTGAAAACAAGGACGATTATACATCACCGTCTTAACTCTTCAAAAGCAGGGCTGTGAAATCAATCATCGTCACCCTATTCATATTCATCAGATGTGTCCACATTCTGGTTTAAAATGTCCCAAAATAAAACAGAATTGCGTATATTGAGGGGAATCCACCCACTCCAGTGGATCAGTGGCTCAGTTAAACATTCAGATGCAAGCAGCAACCACACTAACTGCATTTAATTATAGGAAATGCATACATTTAATTAAGTGAAACCTTCCACACATCCCACACCAAAGAAATTCCCATCCTATGGCCCTACATATAGCAACAATTGTATTTTAAATAGAATATGAAATGCATACAGAATGGCTTGAACAAACAATGTATTGCAATAGGGGCTATGAGTTTTAAAATGTGCCTGTGTACATATGGCATTTAGATTGACAGTGTCTTCATTGTGTCGTATTTTCATCCCATTTGGAAGGATAGTTTGGGGTACATACCCCTTCAGCCAGACAGCTGGCTTTGTTGAATGGTGGGCAGGTGGTGATTCGGGTTTCCAGGACCAGCTCTCCCTTCTGGTTGACTTTGCAGTGGTGGAAGGAGCAGCCATCTTCGTGAGTCTGATTAGCCTGGGGACACAGACCCAAAGAAGGGGACAGGGGACCAGAGGAACACATCACTACCATGGATAAGGGCTAGCAGATAAACAGAACTGGAACTGCTTCATGCTTCTGATTGATTGGATACTGTAGAACCCATTTAGCTGACAATTTGTGCAGTAATCACAAGAGTAAATAATGTTATGTTAAAAAGCCAGCAACGGTTGATTGTGAATAAAGTATCTCTCCAACAAAATACAGTCCAGAGTACAAATAGAGTCCAAACTCCGGCAAAGGTAATGTAGCATGAGCAAAACTCTTGTTTTTAGAGGTATCGGCCCGGTCCCATACCTGGACGCTGAAGAGCCTGCCGTCCGGTCTCTGGATCCTGCAGGACGTGGCGAGGCATCGCCCGCAGCACGCATCGGGGATGGGCTCCAGGGTGTAGCCCTGGGTGCGAATAGCAGGCAAGTCACCCCTTACTGCTGTGATGAGGGTGAGCGTAAAGATGAGGGCGATGACAACAATGACGATGGTGATATCTTTGAAAATGATGAAGATGACGACTATGAAGACGATAACGATGATAGTGAAGCTGATGGTGAAGATGAAGAGGAGCAGGAGGATGATACTGATGACGATGAAGATAGATAAAAGACTAAGTATATTGGTGGTACTGTACCTCTGGGCATGGTGCGCAGGTGATAGTCCTGCAAGAGAGACGATACTTCCTCGTAGCTCCCCATTCCATGGAGCACTGGCACCTCGTGCAGAGATCCACCATCACCCTCTCCCCTACCTGCACATAGGACACAACCATGTGCAGAGATCCACCATCACCCTCTCCCCTACCTGCACATAGGACACAACCATGTGCAGAGATCCACCATCACCCTCTCCCCTACCTGCACATAGGACACAACCATGTGCAGAGATCCACCATCACCCTCTCCCCTACCTGCACATAGGACACAACCATGTGCAGAGATCCACCATCACCCTCTCCCCTACCTGCACATAGGACACAACCATGTGCAGAGATCCACCATCACCCTCTCCCCTACCTGCACATAGGACACAACCATGTGCAGAGATCCACCATCACCCTCTCCCCTACCTGCACATAGGACACAACCATGTGCAGAGATCCACCATCACCCTCTCCCCTACCTGCACATAGGACACAACCATGTGCAGAGATCCACCATCACCCTCTCCCCTACCTGCACATAGGACACAACCATGTGCAGAGATCCACCATCACCCTCTCCCCTACCTGCACATAGGACACAACCATGAACACAAGCCCCACTCTCACTACATGGGCCACATCCCTACCTGCACACACACAACCATGTGCAGAGATCCCACACCATCCACCTCCCCCCCTGCCTACCACATACACACAACCATGTGCAGTCCATCACCCATCACCCTCTCCCCCCCAGGACATAGGACACACACAACAGACAAACACACATCCCCACTACCCCCTACCCAACACATTTGCCAGGCCACTACCTTAGAGCCACGAATGATTGGTCTTATTCCATTTAGACTTTCTGCTACCAACTGATCCCCCTGTTTCAGGGCATCAGTGTTCACTCTCCACTGGATGCTGTCCCACACTTCATTACACAGAGGTGAAGCAAGATTAAGTCAAAGACTGAGCACTAATTAAAGACCCTGGGAATACCGAATAGTAAACAGGACTATGTGTAGCTGATGTCGGGTGAGAGATGAGAGACATTAGCCAATTGTCTCCTTGATAGTGTTATCTTACCCCAATGACTGTGTGGTTCATCAAACAGCCCTCCAGAGGTACTGCATCAGGACAGAAATAAACAGAGATCTGCTTCAATTTGCTGCAAGCTGCTGTGTCACTAATTCACATGACAAGGTTGTGCGTCCACGTGCCAATAATGAAAAACATTTGAGTAATGGTGTATTAGTTACTGAACCCTAACATAAACCTCATTATCTTTTCAGTTAAAATCTAATTGATGAAAACAGAAAGTCAAGCCATCACAATGTTTAAGAAATAGCAAGGAATTCAAACATAAGATTTACTGTGAATTTGAGAGGAGTGTGGGGACCGTTACCATAGAAGTAGTGAACCAAAAAACATGTAAGCAGTAATTCATCAGCTGAATTTCTGTTTACATTTGTGAAAAAACACCCCACACTAGTAAAAACCATCAGAACCCTTCACTGGTGGAAAACGTCTGCGTTTCCACTTCATGTTCATTGCTTGTAAGTAACTGTAATAAAATTACACAGCAAATGACACAAAACTATACTGGTTAGAGAGAAGAAATATTTTAAAGCCTTTCCTACTTTCTCACAGTTTGGAATGCCCAGTCATAGAAACTGGAACTTTAATCAGAAGTTTAATCAGAAGTTTGGTGGGGCACTGCGGTACCCTTAACTTAACTTAACTTCTGACTGTTTTCTTAACAATGTACACCAACATGGGTAAGGGAATTTTGTACACAAATAAGTCTCTTCCCTGTAAAACCTCTGAAAGGGGGAAAAAGACAGAAAAGATCAGAGAGAAAGAGTGAGAAAGAAAGAGGGAGAGGGGTGATAATGTGCCACGCACCACACTGGCAGCTGGGGCAGCAGTCGTCTGTGCTGCAGTGCAGTTCAGTGCCCAGGGGGCAGGAGGACGCATTCAGCTGGTTGCACGACACGTTGGAGTGTGAAATGAACACCTCGTCGTTCACCTGTACACATTCGCTGATCATACACCTGTTCTCAGAGGAGCGCCACCTCTCTCCCACCTACAGAGAGA